>NW_010579474.1:168149-229669 GCF_000705375.1 Tinamus guttatus | reverse complement strand
TGCTGGTCCCCGGGGGACACAGCGGGAGCCTTCCCGGTGCCACATAAGCGCCGCGGAGGCTCGCCGTGACCTCACTGCTTGGACCCGGCTCCCGTAATGGCTCGCTCTTTCCTGCTCCCAGCAAGTGCCGTGAAAGCGGGGGTTTAACGCGCTTTTTTTTCCCCCCTTTTTCGTTCTTTTTCCCCAGTAGCCTCCTGTTTATTTAACAGTCCCGCTCAGTGTGTGGCACAGAGCTAACGAGTGGCTCTGGTTTAAGGAGGCGGCGTGTGGTGTTAATGCGTTACATGCGCTCCTGAAGGCGCAGGGACGCTTTGCTGGGCCGTGTTGCTCCTCTTGGCGCAATGTTTCCCACCGGGTTGACGTGCTCTGGCCTCAGCTGCCTGGCGGTGCGGAGCTGCTGGAGAAGGGCTTTTATGTGAACCTTTTGAGAGCTGGTTGTGCTGCCCTCCCAGGCCCTCAGCACCAGAGACTGATGATGGTTTTTAAGTTTGGAGATATCACTGCAGTGATTGTGGGGGCAAGAATGGTTATTTTTTGTCTTTGCAGTTTTAGGCTGTATTTGTTTGGTGTGGATTTCTTTTTTTTGGAGGGGGGGGAACATGTAGAAAACAGCTAGCTTTGCCCATTATTTTACTGTTTAGAGACAAGCTTGTCTGATCTAATCTAAATGCTGTGAGTTACTGACTTTGTATTTCCCCTGCCATGTGTTAATGTGTCTCCTGTTCCTACCTGTTCAAGCTTTTGTGAAGTGGGTCAGGAGGCATTTGTGGTGTGAAGTGTCCTATTTGTAGCCATGGAGTTAACAAAAAGCTCTTTAAGTGGCCCTCTTGTGCAAGAAGATGGCCTCATAAAGTAAATGGACCAGCTGCTCCATCCCTCCGTGCAGCAGCTCCCTGGAGGTGGCTGGCTGTGATGCAGCCCTGTTGCCATGCTGTACCCAAAGCATGACCCTGTGCTGCTGTTGGCAGCCCTGCAGGCAGGCTGTGAGGGGATGCTCCTGTCCTGCCCCAGCACTGTCTGCTGTACCAGCTAACTGGCGTGTGCTGCTCCAGTCCTCACGTGCCCCAAAAGCCACCCTGTGCAGCATCCCTTGGGAACTGGGGAGACTGATGCTTCTGAAGGTTTGACATCTCCACCAAAGTAATGTTTTGTGGTGTAGTGCATAAAACTTGGTGAGGTCTTTCTGGGATTGTCTTGCTTCTAGTGGTGTATTAGTTGCTGCAGAAGAGTTTGCAGATGTCTGTGGGGTCTCCTGCTTGCACATCCTAGACCTGTCCAGAAGTTCCTAAATGTCTCCAAGTCTCATCTGCGTTATGGCTGGAGCTGATGGAGCGCCCTTGCAAAGGAAAGCATTGGGTTTTGGGTCCCTGCTGAATGAGAGGAAGCCTGTACTGAGTCTTAGTTTCTGTGTCACTCTGGGCTATGAAGGAAAGCTCTGCTTTGTACCTGTGATCTTTCTAGTGGGAGATGCTCTTGATTTGGCCTTTGAAGCATACCTGGGCAGCAGTCAATGAGGGCTGACTGGTTTTTCCATCCGTTAGTTTTGGGAGTGAGGTTTGACTAGAAACAAGCCCCATCTGTTATCAGGTTAGTGCATGTGCCACTGTTCCCCCAAAGAACATAACTGTCCTGGTCTGGGACAGATAGTGACTCTAGCTGGAGCATGAGGTCTGCTTTGCCATCCCAGCCCTGTGGATGTCACTGGACCAGGGAAGTGAGCCCAGGGGACAGGGCCTGGCTATATGTTGGTGCTGAGGGCTGCCAGGTGAGTTGGCCAAAGCAGGAGCAAGTTTGGAGGCCTCTGTGAGGCTGGATCTGTCCTGTGATGGACTGTGGCATTAGGTCTGTGTAGGGGAGAGAGTGTCAGGGGAACTTGAAATGAAACGGAAACCCCAGAGCAGACCTGGCAGTCTTCGCGGTCCCCTTTATGCCCCTGAGCACAGCACCGTTGGCACTGCTGGAGCTGTGCCTGCAGGCCTGGGAAGGCAGTACCATGGTGTCTCGCTTTGCATTTGGCAGCTTTTCCGTGTTCCGGTTGAGATCCTGCAAACCAAAGTTTCTAGCAGGTGAGAGAAGAGCTTGGGCCATAGGCATGGTCTCTCATGGTGGCCTGCAGGCACCTAGAGCTGATGCAGCATCTGCCAGCCTGGCATGTCGGGGCTTGCTAGGTTTGGAGGAAAGTCCCCTCTCTGGGGAGGAGAGGACAGCACGTACAGACCTTCCAAAGGACGTCTGTGTAGATGCTGTCTTGTCCTCGGTCTTGTCTTGAGTGTATGCAAAGCACAAGGCTTTGCAAGATGCTTGTCTTCTGGCAGTAGCACTGCAGAAAATTCACTGCAGTTATTAAAGGATGAAGATTATCTGACACTAAGATTCCATAAGGCCACTATGACAAATGGTCGTTTGTCACTTCTCCACTGCATGGTCCCTTCCAGAGGCTCATAAAATACCAATGGATATTAAAAATCCTGTTTTCAGATGTATCTCACAGTTTATATATGATGAGTGTTTTTTGCCCTATCAACATGTCCTTGGTTCTGTGCTTCCTTCCACAAAATTACTTATCCTAGACAGAGTATAAGATGGAGGTGATTAAAAAGAGCATGAGGGAGAGTTCTGCATCTGCTTCGCTCCTCTAGGATACAAACTTCTGCTCTTTGCAGACAAATTGGATTCTGAACTTAAGTTTACACCGGTGAAACTAGGTCTGCCACAATGAATTGGGCTGGGATCACTAAGGGGAGGCAGCATTGAATTGCTGCAGTTAATCCACTTTAAGGAGATCCTGTCAACTTGAAATATAACTCCAATTCTCTTCTGGAAAAAGATTCTGACATTGGGTCTTGCTTTCAGTCCCATACTGCTTGTAGGAAGCTGGGTGAGCATGTCGATACCAGAAAAGGCTTTGGGCTCCTCCTCCGTTCACCCTTCTGTGGTCGGGTGGGCTCCTTGGATGGGTCTGGTGCCAGGGTTCCCATCCGATGGCCAAGGCCTGTTCCTGCCGTTACATGCAGCAGCTCTCTTCAAACTCGGGCAGCCCAGCTCTGGGACGCTCAGAAGAGCTGGTGCCCGTGTTGCGGGTCAAAGCCAACGTGCTTTTTCTCCCCCGTCGCTCTGCAGAAGCGCTTCAGGCAGCCGTGCCGCCAGGCCGCGACTCCAGGCCACGGTGCCGCCGCGGTGGCTTTGACGGAGGCTGGCTCGCTGCCATCAGCTGCAGTAATGGGGCTCTGCTCTCTCGGTTGATTCAGATTTGGACTGTTCTAAGGGCTAATTAAGAAATCTAGAAAAAGAAATGTCCCAACCGTTTCCGTGTTTTTTTTTTTCCCCTGTGCAGCTTAGAACCACCTCCATAAAGCCCCAGAATGGTCCCCTTGCCTTGCTGCCCTGAGCTGCAAGCGGGGTGGAGGCTCCCACAGCCCTGAGGAGTGAAGCATTGTGGAGCCAGTATCCAAAACCAGCCTTTTCATAAGGCCACATCATGAAACAGGGCTCCAAGAGCAGAGTTCTTAGTTTCTGGTGTTTCTTCTTGTGCGGTGTCAGCAGGACTTTTACTTGCATTTGCCTGTCTTAGTTAACTACCTTTGGGCTCAATCTTTCTTGCAGCCAGTACCTCCACAAGCGCCTCTTCTCGTGGTCCTGCCAGCGAGGATTACTGCAGTAGCTGTGAGCATGGTCTCGAGAGCAACTGCTTCACGCTGGGGGAAAGGGTGAAGCCTCATGATGGACTGCATCTCTCCTCCCTTGGCCGGATCCATGTCATGACTCAGTACCTCTATCCTGCAGGCTGACAAGGGTATCATCATCTTGATAGCCTTCTCCTTTGGTTTTGCTCCTGTCTGTCTCTATTCCTCCATCAGGAAACGGAGTCAGAAGGAAGGCTCAGCCTTGGATGCTCTTTAGGGAGCTGCAGAGGCCTCTTGTCTCGCTGCCCTGCCAGGAGCTGCTCTTGCGTGGTGGGTGCTGCAAGGGGAATAACACCCTGGTTGTGGCTGCATGGGCTCCCTCGCCTTGAACCACCCTCCTCTGCCCTCTGCATTTGTTTGCTCTTCCCAGCCCAGGAAAAGCAGCCTGTCATTCAGGTGTGCATGGGGCTGTGCCTTGGGGTCTGCTGCCTTCCTCTTTTGGAGGAGGAGGAGGAAGGTAACTGGAGTGGCCTGGGCTGGCTTTGTGCTGCCCCATAGGCAGGGAGCTTCCTCTGTTACAGGCTAATACCATAACTCCAGTTTGCGTGCTTAGTGCTGCTCTAATTGGGAGGAGTTTCCGCTGGGGCTCCATTTATTACACTAAAAAAAGGCATGCAAACTGCCACACAACCTGGTTTTGAAAACGGGTGTTCAGGAGTCGGGCTTCCATGTCCCCTGCCACCGGCTAGCTCAGCTCCCCTGCACCCGCAGCCCGGCGCGGGGCCTCGCAGAGCAGCTGCCCGTGCGCTCCCTTCACGGCAATGCTGTGCTTGCTGCATCCAGCTGGTGTTCCCAGGGCAGCGCCCAAGGGTTCTCCCTCATCAAAGTGCTTGAGGGCTTCACCAATGTGCCTTTTAAATCCTGACCTGTCCAGAAACAGCAGCATAACAAGTCGTGTCCCTGCAGGTGGGGGCTCCTGCATGCAGGAGAGATGCCCAGCTTGACTTGGGCAGTCCTGCAGTGTATTGGGGTAACTGCCTGTTTTTGAAGGCCATCTTACTGTAGATACCCCAAAAGCTGATGCACTAGGGGAGCGTGCAGAGGAGGGAGTCTTGGGTGCGGTGTGTTCTTGCTGTGCTGTCCCCCAAACCATAGAGCTTGGGTGGCCCCATGTGCCTTATCGGCCAGCAGTCGCTGGGGATCGAGGCACGGTGCTGGGTCTCCTCGTGTGTGCCGTACCTCTGCGGGGGGACCCAGAGGGAAAGAAAGGCTTGGAGAAGGCATGTGTTGACTCAAGAGGCGTGTGCCAGCGGCTGGCAAGCCCGACAGATCCTGGTTGGGGTGGCCAGGAAGCAGCGGGGCTCTGAGTCGTGGGAAGGGACGCTGTGGTTGCCGAGCCCTCAACCTGGCCAGCAAGGTCCTCGGATGGCAGGAAACACAGATCCACTGCAGCAGTGGCTCCTGCAGGGCACTGGCCCTGTGTCCTGGCCGAGCTGTGGGCACAGCAGTGGCTCAGAGCACCCGCTGTCTTGCACAGCCCTGTCCCCTGGGGCCGAGTGTCTGAACCGGGTGCGCTGCGAACACAAACCCTGAGCTGCTCTGTGGGATGCAGACGTGTGTGAATGGCCCTGCGGTAGGTGTTGCAGGAGATGTCTGCGGTGGGGAAGGTGCCAATTTACTCTTTCATCCTTGGTCTTTGCAGCAAATGTGTAATAAAAATACTTTGGGATATAGACCACATCTGCGCTTTTTTGTGTTGTGGACCAAGCATTGCTGTGTATGATTGCTTCCTCTCCTAATAGGAAATAAGAGCATAGATAGGAGGAGGAGTTTTTAAGAATAACTTTCTTTTTCTAACCTAACCTCGAAAGTGAAATTAAATGCCTTGTATGTGATTGCAAACACCTACAAGAAGCATTTTGCTTTCATTATGTGACAGAGCTGAAAGCTGCATAGATCAGACCCGGGCCTGTCAGGTTACAGTGGCCATAGATTGTCTCAGACACCAAGTGGTTTTATTTGAATAAATTTCACTCTCTAAAAAGTGCCGATTTTCACAAAATGACCTTAATCTTTCATGAATAAAGGTTTTGTTGCTGGAATTTATTTTTTGTAAAGCTTACTTAGTGCTATGTGGCACCTCCTGTGTCCAGGACAAATTCCTATGATACTAGCTGTGGTGCAGCCCATGTGCTATCATGTCAGAGGTGACAGCTTGCAGAGTCCCCAGTGGAAACCTTGAAATGAGGAACAAGAACTCTGGGACTGCCTCAGAGGCTGATCCACGTAGGCTGTGGTTTGGAGGGATGGATCAGCAGCCCTTCCCAGCTCCAACCGCACTCACCACTGCTCTTCTTGCACAGCTTTCCACTGCTCTGCTGTGGAACAAATTTGCTTTACACAGCCGAAGGGGTGACAGCTACTTAGGACTTCAAGGGCTTGATTTTTATTATGCATATTCTTTTTCTTCCCTCCCCTTTTCCCTTCCAGTTTTGGTATTTTTGCGACTTTTTTTCCATAGTGAACGCTCTGGTCGAAGCAGGATGCCCCTTGCCTTCTCCTGCCGCCTCTCCTCGTCCCTGTTCCTGGGACACTTCTGCCCTTTCCCCTCTGCGAGCCCGTGAGCAGCAAGTCCCGGCTGGGAGCAGAAGCGCTGCTGGAGGAGCTCGCTCCCCGGTGGCAGCCCCTCCGGCGAGGACGGCGCCTGCAGGGAGGCTGCTCGGGCCTGCCGGCCGTAGCGTGGCTGCTTTGGGTGACCCGCAAAACGCTTCTCCTTGCCGCTGAAGTCCATTATCCAAGCCCAGCCCCTGAGAAACAGCAGAGCAGGAGTTTCCGAAGCTCTCGTAGCTGTTTCTACCTAATATTGCAAAGCAGCCTCCTAACTGTAGCCCTCTGCAGAAATGACTCTACCATTTGCCTAAAAATAAACAAAGATCAAGCTAAACCCCACTTGGACAAGCAGCTGTGTGGAAGTATTTGCTCCTAATATTGCAAAGCAGCCTCCTAACTGTAGCCCTCTGCAGAAATGACTACCATTTGCCTAAAAATAAACAAAGATCAAGCTAAAAACCAGCCTTGGACAAGCAGCTGTGTGGAAGTATTTGCTCGTGCAGCTCAAGTTTGCAGAGGTTAGAAATGGCTGTGAAAAGGGGTGGGAAAGCACTGGTCAAACATCACTAATAACTAGTGCTTGCAGGTGGATCTATTGTGCGCTGGAGCTTTTCAGGGCTGAATTAGGTGTGTCTAGGGGCTGTCTCTTATCCTTAACCTGAAACCATTTTTACCTTCAGTTGGTGTCCTGTGAAGGATAGTGACTTGTTGTGACTTGTGCGAAACAGGCTTTGAGCTGAGCTTTGGACTGAATTGCAACTAAAAACATGTTAATTTGCTCTTGACAACCAAATTGCCATCTACTAATAGTAGGCTTTTTCAGATTGTCTTAAATTTCCTCCTGTTGTCCCTGGGTTCTGTACTTCCTTTCTGGTCAAAACTGCTATCTTCTATGGGTAGTCATTTATAACCCTTCAACTTGAGAGATTTTAAGCTGAGCTGAGTAGCTGAGAACATTACTGGGGTCTCAGCCAGGAAAAACTTTCACACTGAAATGAGCTGTTAGCCCAGTGACCACATTTTTAGAAACACAAGTTAGCTCACGGCATGTGGACCCTCTGTCCACGCTACACAGGTTCTAATCTTATCTGAAGATGGGCAAAACTTGGGAAAAAAACTGCCTTTGGCTTTTAATTCCTCTCAGTGATGTAGGGTTCCTCATGGAGTTGAAGAGTTTTAATCTGCTGTAATCCTTGCTTAGAGAGCATGAGGATGGCCAAGTGAGTGGCAGAGGTTGGAGGCTTCAGTTGTCCCACATGGATGACCACAATGAGAACTTGCAAGCCTCAGGGGAGAAGAGAGCCTGGAAGTTCTTGGGGAATTGTCTACATCTAGGTAGCTAAAGGGTTATGGAGATAATGGAGTCATTAAGCTGTTTAGGCTGGCTGTCTAGGGTGGTGAAGTTTCCTGATCTTCCAGGCAACTTAGAAATGGGGTGAATGAGTACACTATTAAACCATCTGCTTTTCTCAGGAAATGTTTTCTCGGGGGATTTTTTCAAGGGAGTTTCCTATCTTTAAGTATGTTTGGGAAGCAGGCGCTGAGGACTAAATGAACCATTGAGTTCGTGTCCTTGCATGGCTCTGTGTAATTGGGTTTTGTTTTGGTGGCCCTCCATGGGCAGGTGGTTAACAAGGTGGTTCTGCCCAGTTCTGCTCCTGGGGAGCAGGCTGCAACTCTTGCTGTTGCTCTTGCTATCCTGAAATGATTCTGCAAAATAATTTATGTGTAAGTTCAGGTTGAAATCTGTTCCTTGTGCATCATGTCAGAAATGATCTATGTGCTTACTGAGATGTAGTGTTGGGTGTGATGAGCTGGTTTTGCCAGTGCTATAGCGTACTGACAGAAACACAAGGTTTCCTTTGTGGACTTTACCTGCTTGTTGTCTTGCTGATCTGTGTACTTAGATCCAGAGATTTGGGCTTTGAGCTCTCGAAATGATTACTACTCTTACAGAGTAACCTTTGTTCCTCTTTCTGGTTCCCTTATCTCTTGCAAGTAGATTGTGTGGGGCTTTTTTTGTCTTAACTGCTAAAGGATACTGAGATTGAGTATTTATAGTATTTATTTAACCTTGTTTGCTCAGAGGTTTGCAGGATCCTCTAACTCTTGAGGAACCGAAGCCATCACCCTTCGGGAAGGGCTGATCGCAGTGAGCCTGGAAGGGGCTGGCGTGGGACTGTTTTATTAATGGATACTCCGAAGCTCCCCCACTTGCATTTCTGTTAATAAGCACTCAGCGTTCGAGCATTTTGTGAACGAGATTTTGAAGCAGGTTCTGCTCAGGCTGCATCTTGCCTTTAGGGACACTGCCGGGGAGAATGCGACAGATTAGAAATCAGCAATAAGGACCCTGCTCTTGTTGTGGCTGGCGATTACAACCACTTCTGACAATGCTAGCAAGGCGCTCACTCCCCGAGCTCTGCCCTGGCTGCGATGCTTCGCCCCGGTGCTGCAGGACGGCTCTGTTAGCGCAGCCGAGCACAGCTGCTGCCTTTGGAGCCGTCGTGGTGCCGTTTGCTGAATCGCTCGGAATTATCTGCCCACCAGTTTGTTTACTACTGCTTGGCTGAATTAATAAGCATCTGATTGGGGTGGTTGTTATTTTGCTTTTCTGCAGCAAACTTAGCCCCAAGACATGTGCGTAGAGCTGTTACATGAATTGCAATCACTCGTGGGCTGGAAACGCATACCTTGCAAGTGGTTGATTGCCAGGGCTTTCGGTGGCTCTACTGGAGCACTTCAGGACTTACTAACATGCCAGCACTGCTGGCTGCTTTCCCTGCAGCGCTTCTCCCTGCAGTGCTGGTGTAGAGGCAAGCAGCACGTGGATGTGCCCTCCGTGCTGTCCCATGGCATAGGGAAAGCCTTGGGAGGTGGCAAATTCAAGGAATGTTTTTGCCCTGCCTATATTTTCGGTATGGCGTAAAGACAGGGAGGAGCCTTGAGTGCCACCCGAAGCACCAAGTCACCACGGTCCCATCTCCTCTCCCCTTGCAGCGCTGGAACCGGTTGCACCGCGAGCGCGCTGCCCAGCAGAAGCATGCAGATGTGCCAGTTGGTGATTGAAAGAAATGCCTCAAGTGTTAAATATATCCTGTTTCCTTCAAGTAAACGTTGCTATCTGAAAATGGACCTTAGGTTAAAAACAAAATTATGTATGCAGCTATGTATTTTCTTTTTTATTTTTGTCCTGCTTTGGACAGGTAGCCAGGATGGGGGCAGCCAAGTCCTCTGGGTCTTAGACCTCTGGGTGAATGCATCCAGAGGTGACAACGGGAGCGCATGCAAGTACAGCTCGCATGTGTGGGTCCCTAAATGGAGTTTTGCTCCATTTCACATGGGTTGCCAAGGAAGATCTCCAGGGGCACTGCGCCTTACTCCAATCAGACTTTGTCTGAAAGCAATTTGCAATGCTTCTAGATGTCGATTCCAGCAAATTGCATCTGACAGCCTGAATGCCACCTAAGGAAGGCTGAATGCCCAGGCACTCTCCATCTCCCCTTTCCTCTAGGAGCAGCAATCTTGGAAGCAGGGTGGCTCCATCCGTGTGCCGGTGCCTCCGGCGGGCACGTGCCACCTGGAAAGGGAGGTGGCTTGGCTGTTGGGTTGCGGAGCCAGATGCCAGACGTGGGCCGTGTAGTGCAAGCAAATAAATTTGATTACTATTTTTCTTGTTACTGTAGCCAGGCTGGCTAGGAGAGAAGCCAGACCATGCTCTAGCTGTTTTTTTGTAAAAAAATATATAAAAAAAAATAATAAATAAAAAAAGGCAGTCCTGGCTCCTGCTTTTCCATCCCTCCTTCCTCTGTCAAGAAATGAAGCCTTAGGCAAAACCTCGGATTACACTGCCTGGGGCCCTTGGGGCACAGCAGCTGCGTTTGCTCGGGGAGAGCTCCCTAGGAGCTCCCGCAAGCGCACGGATCTGGTGCGTGGCTTCGGGATGCGGTTCGCACAGAGCCACTGGAGGTGTTATCAGAGTGAAATGAACTGAATTTTCAGCTTTCCCAGGCCTTATTTCTGCTGCTGTGATCATAAAAATAGCATGCGGGTATGATGCAAATACTGTAGCCAGACTCCGTGGCTGTAAATCCCGCGTGGGAGACGTCCCTGGTGGGAAGCCGTGCAGCGGGAGAGGTGCTGCAGCTCCCACGCTGCTTCCACCAGTGCCGCTGCTCCCGGGTGCGTGCAGCGAGCCAGGCAAGGGGAATAAGTCGACATGGGGGGTAGTTAACCCTGCAAGACGTGAAATAGTTCCTGTTTTTGCACAAGAGCGGAATGTGGAAGCTTCTGGCAGCAACTTGCGTGTGTACTTGCTGCTAGGGAAGCAGGGAGGCTTTTCAGAACCGATTCTCCTGAAGCAGCTTTTTTAGCTCCCTACGCAGTTTGAGACACATGGTCTGAGTAAGTTCAGCTGCTTTCTGGTGGCCCATTGCATCTTGCTGACTGACTACGGTCATTTTTTGGAGCTTTATTGATCTTGCTGGAGATGGAACTTTCCCCCAAGCCTGTTTGCTCTAAAGCCATGTCCCCGTGTGACATTCAGCTGTATCTGCAACTATTTGTAGTCCAGAGACATTTGTACTGTTCTCCTTAATCAAAGGTTAATGCACTTACCTTTGATATGACTCTTTGTAAAGGGCTTATTTCTCCTTTTGCAGTTGAAATCAAGGGTAGGTGCCTGTGAGGCTACTGCAGGAGGGTATTCTGGAGTGAAATCCAGCTCGTTATTTCTGTTCACAACTTGAGCAAGATTCCTGTTCTGCCTCTCTAGCAGCATTAAATGAGTAATGCTTCACTGCATGCATTTCCCACAGCAACTTTCCCTGAACTTTTGCAGGGTTCATAAGCAAAAGAGCCCCTCATCTGCCCTCAGTCCTGCTCTCGTAGTGCTACACAGAGAAGGTTGGTAATTTCCAGCCCTGTACCTTGAAAACATCAGACTTGTATAAAACCACAGCAAAGGGGAAAGCAGGGGCAGGGCTTACCTAGTAAATATAATTTGTTTGAAATATTGTGGTTTGCCAAATGTTTTTTTGCACAAGACAAGATATATAAAAGCTGAGCAGGATAGGCACTCAGACAAGGCTACTCAATTTAAGGCATTTCTTTGGTTTTGCTCTCCAAAATGCTTCATTTAGTTACTTCTGAACATATTGGGCTATGGTGAAATTGTGCTGCATTGCCTGAGACTCGCATGGCTTAAGGAAAAAAAAAAAAACCCGCTGCTGGGAAATTAAGCAGAGAGAAGGAAAATCCACTTTATGAGCAGCCCTGCAGTCTTTTATTATTACTTGTGCATAAATAATTTAGATAATTCCTCCTCAGCACTAGAACAAAGGAAAAAACGTTGCTGCTGGCTAGGGTAGCAGTGAGGACGCAGGCCGAGGGGCTCCGCGCGGTGAGCCCGGCTGCCCAGGGATGCTCTCCTTGCGGGAGGCAGGTCCCGCACGCACCCAGCTCCAGGCGCTTGCTTCAGGTTATTTCCCCGCTGGTGCGAGCTCCAGCTTTTCCAGCCGTTTTCCAGGTGCTGCTGCAGTGGAAGGAGCAAGGTGCTCCTGCTGGGTTTGCTTTGGGGCGGCATTACCCGATCCTGAGGGATTTCCTGCGGATAAGTGGTTATAGGCCGCGTGATGAGGGCTTCTGCCCTGGCTGGGCTAATCACACTTGTCTCAATCTCCTAATAGAGCTGGATTTCTGACCCAAAGGATAAATCCATTGGTTACTGCCATGAGCCTGAAAATAAAGTACCCTGAGAGGGGCCCAATGAGACGGGTTTGCCTGGGAGCAAGGAGTAAGCAAGCAGATTTCTCAGCCTCTTCCAGCCTCTTTTTTCCCCTGTTACTTGTGTGCAATCGGACTGCAGTATGGCAGGGGAAGGGCTAGAAACCCCCATGCGGGGGTGACCCTTGGCACGTTGTGGAAGGGTGAAAGAGGTGGCGGCTGATGGAAAAGCAATTGCAAACTTTGTTTTTTTCCCCCTTGCTCTGGCTTTTGTTGGGGTGATGGGTGCTGAGCGAGCTGCTGGGCACACAGCTGGAGCGGCGCAGGAGGAAGAGGAGGGGGGAAGGCTTTGCTGAGGGGGCCGACCTCACTGCGGTTCCTCTGTGACCTCCAAGAAACGTTTGGGCTTTTGCTTAAAACCCTCCCGCGGCTCTGGACTCGCGAGTGTTCCCAGGATGCCGACATGCCGGCAGCACACTGGCCAAATTCCCTCTGCGCTGCCAAAAAAAATGCCCCCTGCATTTCAATATGGATGATGGTTTCGTAACCCCCTGGCTGCCAACAGAGCCGGGGAAAAGGATTGAAGTTTTTGTAACTTCCAAAGGGCAGTGGCTCTGAGCAGAAACGTTTTTCCAGAAAATACCAGCCATTAAGCAACGCTATCCCAATCGATATCCTCTGGCTTTGCTCTGCCTTTGACTTTCTGCGTTGTGTATGATTCTGACTTTCTGCAAAATGCTGCTGAGTTGAGGTTGTAATTATGGACTGGGTGGCAAATTTCCTGGGAAAAAGCAGGAGTCTGTGATTTGTGGCAAGACTGCCTCTGAGAGGGAAGGAGGGGAAAAAAAATACCCTCGTTTAGGCTTTTTCATCGCTGTGGGGGTGTTGCTTTGTTTCCCTTGGGATGCCAAATGCAGGAGCACAAAACCACGTTCTGCTCTTGCCTTCCTGCTTAGTTTAAGAGCTAAAATACCAGGTTGAGAGAAAGAGGCAGCTTAATTAAAACCCAGGGGATTAGGACTTTGCAGACTTCTTGGCCAAGGGGCCAAAAGCACTGATGCTCTTCTTGGTACTTGGGGTCTGTGGGGTGCCCAGTCTTTGGTCCCCACTATTCAGTCTTCTGCTCTTTTCAGGAAAGAAGATGGGGCCAAACTCTTCCCGGTGGTGGCCGGTGACAGGACAAGGGGTAATGGGTATAAATCAAAACACAGGAAGTTCCATCTCCATGTGAGGAAGAACTCCTTTGCTGTGAGGGTGACAGAGCCCTGGCACAGACTGCCCAGAGAGGCTGTGGAGTCTCCTCCTCTGGAGATCTTCCAAACCCGCCTGGATGCCACCCTGTGCCACGTGCTCTGGGTGTCCCTGCTGGAGCAGGGGCCTGGGACTAGATGATCTCTAGAGGTCCCTTCCAACCGCAACCATTCTGTGTGATTCTGTGAAAGGATCTCTTTCCCCTTTAAGGTCTAAAAAGCAGGAAGTGGGACTTGCCTTTCCTTGAATGGATGTGGATGAATGAATGGGTGTGGATGGAGAAGCTCTCCAATCTCTTTGACAAGCTGCAAGAAACAGGAAGAGATTCTGAAGTCACCTCACTCAAGCATCTTCCTTGTTGTCCCCACTGCCAGTAACGAGGGGAAGTCCCATCTGTTCTCCTGCATTCTGGGGATTTTGTTCCCATCAGCATCCTGGGAACTGCAGTGGGGTTCCTGCAAACCACCCGCTCTTTGCGTGTGTGCTCAGAAGGCCTCGTTGCCCTGAGCAGACACACTTGTTTGCTCTAGCAGTGCGATGTCCGCTGCTCCACTTCTCCCTCCCAGCCTGTGTTCATGGGGCAGGGGAGCCAGAAGCCTCCTTCAGCCTCCTGTTCTCGCTGGCTTTTCCCAGTGTGTTGAGGAGAGGGTTTCCTTAGCCCAGGAGGAGACTAAGTGCCGTCACCTGAGGGGAGATGGTCTGGTTTGCGTTACTGTGGCATGATACCGGTCCAGGGACCCTCATTAGGAGAGACGAGGGTCACTGGCCATGTCTGGCTCTGCTTGCAGCAGATTTCTCAAGGCCCCAGCGCTGTTTCCAGGCGTTTTGGCACAGTTCGCTTCCTCCTCTCCTGCGCTTATCGCTGGGGCCATCAGACAGTGGAGCCAAAGCCGCCGGTTCCTTGGAAGGGGAAGCGGCCTGTCCTCGGCCTGCGGTGGAGTCGGCAGTGTGTCCGGGCAGGGTTTTGTCACCCGTCTGCATGGCGTTTCCCTGAGGCCAGGCAGGGCCGGTCCCTTCTGCAGCACGGTGAGGGGGTCTGTTGTGTCGCACCCTTCACCCTTCAAGCCCTTCCAGCCCTTCCAGCAGTCCTTCACCTGCTCCCCGCCCAGCCCTTCCTCTCCCTTTGTATCCAGAGTATGAGTCAGTGAATCAGCTTTTCCAGGGCACTCGGCTTGTCCAGAGTTCGGTGCTCTCTGGCCTGTCATCCTTTCTGAAGCTAAGGGCAGCCTGGCTGCAAGCGCAGCACATCCGTGAGGTAGGAGGCTGGGGTGCGGAGACCATCCATGCAGTGCTGCTTGCCTCCCCTGGTGTGCCTTGACCTGCCTGAAAAGTGGATTATGTCCAAAATGCGGTGGAGAGGAGCTCAGGGGTGCCCATCCGCCTCCCTGGAGCCATCAAGGTCCCTTCCAGGTGACGTCCTTGCCCACAGAAGTGACATGTGCCTGTCATTTCTAGAAATGACAGTCCCTCTGCTTATGAGAGGGAGCTGCGGAGACTGAGGTCTGTGTCGCTGTGTCCCCATGGCCCTCTTCGTCATCCTTGACAGGAAGGGGATGAGTGAGCCCCATGGCGCTGGCAGCGGTCCCCTGGGATCATCCCAGCAGGGAGGGAGCTCGGTTTCCTAGTGCAGCCCCCTGACGTGTAGGAAGTGTTAACTGTGTTATCCTGTGTTAGCCTCCCTCTTGGGAGAAAAAATAGGCTTTTTTTTTTTTTTTTCCCCCATGCCTTATATTTTTTTTCTGCTACTTATCATTCTGTGCATTATGGTGGTTCAGCTGGTTAACCTGCCCTTTTTTTCTGATGTCCTTCCCACGCCGATCTCTGCTCCAGGAGCCGGGTGCGCTCGCTGCTAGCGTGACCGCGTTTCCCTCTGACAGCAACACCAGCAGGAGCCCGGACACGGGATACTTGTTTAAATTTTAACCTTTGTTTTCCTGAGGTGCTGAACTTCATTCTTACCGTTAGAAATGAAGAGCAAAAATCCCCCCTGGGTGGAAAATGAGCAAATGTGGCCGTGTTCCCGCTCCCGCAGCAGAAGGCTCCTCCTTCCGAAGGCGTTCCAGGTGAACGCGCTCCGTTGTGAGCTGTGCTCCGAGCTCTGCTCAGCTCGAGCTGCTTTTCCTTTGCACCTATCGGCTCTTACTATTTTAAACACACAGGCTTTTTTGTTGCTGCTGTTCTGGTTTGTTTTTCTCTTCCCTGGAGAAGCCTGCATGTCATCGCCTCTTCCCTTCGGATGCAAGGGAAGCAGTGGGATTGATTTGGATCTATGGAGCTCTTGCTGTAATCAGGAGATCTGCCCAAAATGTGGTCCATGTGGGTAAGCAGAGTCTGTTGAGCTGCTAAATTATTAAGCGCTTTGTCAAAGCGTTGTGTGTGTTTACATAGAAAGGGCTGAGTACAAAAAGTAATATAAAAATTGGCAAGAATAGCAGTAATTAAAAATGTATTGGTTGGGTGATAAGGCTGGCAGGCGGTGAGGCAGGTACATGGGTTGGCTTTTTGGGAGTATCCTGACACTTTAGGAGGTTATTTTTGATTTGTGGAGGCTCTTTAAAATTTTAAATGTTGCCCACGGTTCTTTTGCAGAAAAGTTAAGCAGCACACTGAACTTTTAGGCTGCTTTAGGATGTGTTTATATTTGCAGACTTTTTTTTTTTTTTTGGTGAAGCAAGTTGTCTTTTCTACCGCTTCCGTGATAAGGGAACAATACAAGAGTGATCAGATTTTAAATGATTTGTGACATCTAAGCCAAGCAACATGATTTAATCTTTCTTTGACACGTACTTAAAATAAGCCATTATTTCACTCAAATCATTGAGCTTTGTACTTGTGCAGTATAATTACCTCCAGTTTTAGCAGATGACATTTTTTTAGGTGCCTCTGGCGGTTCTTAGTGCTTTTTCTACAACTGACTTGTATTTACTTTGTAGCTTAAAGATGGTATCTAAAGCAAACATGAAAGGAGTACTTTTTTTCTTTGGTTAGTTGGGTTTGGTTCAAATGAATTCTGAAACTATATAGAAATTCAAAAACCAAATATATTTTTGCTACTGTTTTCTGAAAACAGGAATGATAGGCAGCATGGACACTTGTTTGCTGTATGGAGGGTATAATTAAGCAATGTGTTTTGCGGGTTTCAGAATAGCCCATTTCTTATCACAGTGGCTCGTGCAGGCTCTTTGTGAAACCAAGCCTCACCGCGGAGGGTCTGGGGCCACCTCTCCACTCCAGATAGCGGGAGTTTGTCTTCAGTGTTGAAATCTGCATTAATTTTTACTAGGGCTTGCTAATTTTTAACGAGCCAGGTAGCTCCTGTTGCCTGCCAAGTGGGTCCTGCACATCACGTCTGGGAGACCAAGTGAAGGAGGAGGTCTTGGGGGACACATGGGTCCCCGGGCAAAGTGCGCTCGCTGCTCACGGCTGCTGCCGCTGGAGCAGTCAGGTTTAAGTAGGTCGTGCACTGCAAAGATAGCCCAGTGGTAGGAGTCACCCAGATGGAGAGGGGAAGCAAGGTGCAAAGTGAGGTTTGCCCAAATTCAGGCTAAGAATTTTGGAACTCCTTGGGGGCTGAAACTTCTCTCTCAGCTTTTGGCTCCCATTGCTTCAAGTCATAAATGCTGGTTGGTAATGAGTTGCATCCACTGATGCTTTTAGTTCCAGCTGTGTTCTGGTCCAACGCCTTCAAGGAGCTCCTGTCCTTCAGTGATGGAAGAAAGATTTACTACCTAGCAAAATGCCAAGTCCCAGCTGAGCTTTCATGAGCTTATTGATGTGTGTATATGGGCTTTTTAAATTTGGGCAAAATGCAGCAATAGCTATTATCCCTAGTGCCTTCTTTTCAGAAGTACTGCTTATGGCAGAAAAAAGTAGCAATTTTCTGCTAAAATAGCTGCTGCTAATACGGACAAGGTGGATGAATATTTGAAAGCTGTCCATGTCTATAGGGAAGCCCCATGCAGGAAGATAGCAGGTAACTCTCCTGGACAGGACATGGGCTTTGCTGCAAGCTGGGCTCTCCGAGAGGTGACCGGGGAGGTGGGAATGCCCTCCCAACGTCTGCGTGGTTCCTGCCTTCTCCCCAGTGTGGACATTGGAGCATCCCCTGTGCCGAACCCGTCGAGCTGGCTCCGTGCGGGAGCAGGGACCGGCACCAAGAGGGTCTTCGGGTGACACGCTGCTTCCCAGAGCAGCGTCCCATGGGAGGGCACAGCCTCACCTGGCGTCACCTCCTCTTTCCAAGTCTCTGCCCCTGAAAAGCCAGGGATTTTCTGCAATAGTTAAATCTAAAGCTTTAACTAGCGCTTGAAACTTGTAGGAAGTGGGGATTTTGGGGGGAATCACGAGCAGGTAGAGGAGGTCAAGCACGTAGCCAGGGGAGGGAGAGATGAGTCTTGTAGCTGCTGCACAGTGTGCACTGCTCCTAAAACCCTGCTGGGCAATGAGGCAGTCCCTCGGATTGCATCCGGGTGATATTTTCCTTTCTTCTATCAAAGTTTAAATTTTTGATGGAAGGTGTTAGAGGAAAAAGTCTAAATTCTCAGCATGCTAGTCTGCATATTTTATACTTCTCACAAAGAAATGGCAGTCAGTCCCTAAATCACCTCCCCAGTCTCTGCTGACAACTGTCATTAAGACTTTGCCATCTATTAGCAACCTGGAGACTCATTTGTAGAGTGACGGCGCATGAAGTGCAGTTGTCAAAATAGCAGCTTTTGACTGCGGCGCCCGCGAAGGAGCTTTTGTCATGTGTGTAGGTGTTGGTATCGTAACGCACGTTCAATTTTTGGCAATTGGAGAAAAAAAAAAAAAAGAGAGAGAAATTTGATGTTAGGTCTTCCATTCCTTCTGCCGTGCGATCGAGGGTTACGCCGTATCCTCTGTGTGAGCCGTTACCTATCACGCCATAACTTGGGTTCATTCTTCCGTTCCGGGGCTTTGCGTGCTTTGTGTTTCAGGTTTTCCCTGGCTAATTATAGATGGTCTTGCCAAGCAAGCGTTGCTGTATATTCTTCCCGGCGTGTTTTTCCAGAGCTTGATTGTTTGTGCTTGGCAGATGACCACCTCTGCCTGCTTTCCCGCGGCCTGCCCGGCGTGCCTGCGGGGAGGGGAAGCTCCTGCTTCCTCCTGCTCTCTTAGCACGGTTGTTTCCAGAGGGGCTTCTCCATCTCCAGGTCCTGCTTGCGGCTCGGGATGCGGCCGCTGGAGCGGGGCAGGCAGCAGTATCCTCACGCTGGTGTTTGCTGGCAGCCCACGCACCACCAGGACTTTGCATTTTTGGCACCTGCTGTGGTGGGGGGTGGCGGTTTCAAAGCAAACAAGCTCTAGGGTTGAGGATTAGTAAGAACTAAAAAAGCATGAGCAGTATCTGCTGGTGTTTCAGCAGCCTGGCCGTCTGTTAATGCCCCTGAACCGTGAACAACGAAAACAGGTTTTCCTGTGCATGCTTGAAAATCCCCAAACCTGGTTCTAAAAAAACACAGCCTAATCTAAAGAGGCTTCTTTTTTTCCCCTACTCCTTCTCCTCTTAAGGAAACTATGAAATGTCTTGGAAACGCCCGTTAGGTCCAAGCCTGTACTGTGCTTTTTGGTCTGCTAGTTTGCTCTGAGAAATCAGAATGCTGAGAAATGGGATGTCAGAAAGGCAAAAACGGTTATTGTCTGCCTAACCACAGACACTGTTAATCACATTTGTTTAAGCTGCCCCGGTTTCAGCTGAAACCCAACGGTATCCAGGTTTCTGGTTTTCTTATTTCTTTATTCTTTCGAAACGGCCCCTTTTCCTTTGCTAAGGATCCTCTATGTGCAAAGCAATCAGGAGCTGGACATCGCAGGGCACAGACGCTACTATGTTTCCCCGTTGGAACAGGTCATTTTGAAGGGGTGAAGTTACATGTATTGGTACTTGTCTAAAAATTGCAACTGTACTTAACAAAGTTTCGGCAAGCGCGGAGTTTCACATGCAAAACTTCCATTTAATTAAACATTCACGTTTTTTAATTTTTGATATATTCTTGTATTTTCAAGTATGTTGCTTTCTGCATGTGACTTTAACACAGACTCTGCTGGGTTAAGGTCTGTCTTTGATTTATTCAGTGCTGCAAGATGAAGTTGTGAGGCACACAGGGAAGACTTCCACAGGGGTCTGTGCTGGAGCCCCTCGCCCTGTGGCTCCTTGCAATGGATGACATGAGTGAAGATCCCCGTATTTATTCTGCTGCAATTACCAAGCGTAGGTGTGCCAAAGAAAGCCCTTGCTGGATTTGAGCTGAACCTGATGGATTTCTGTGCTCCGAGAATAGAGAGAAAAGGGCCCTGCTGGGCGCTTCCGTCCGCTGGGCTATAAATGTGCAAGGGCAGGAAGGTGGTTTGCGCGTGGGCGTTCCAAACTGAGAGATGCTTTGGCCATCCCTGTGCACCGTCTCGTTGCTGGAGAAACCCAGATAACAGAAATGTGCAGAGGAGCGTGCAAATGCTTTGGGTGAAGCTCCCGCTTTGCGTAACACGTGCGTGTTCCTGGTCGGAGCGTGGGGAGCGCCTGCACCCGCGCGGGTTTGGTGTCACGCATGCAATCCGTGCGTGCCCGTTTGTGGACCCTCACGATGGATTTTATGTCCAGAACAACTCCTTTCCATGTGCAGTTTGCTCGGTGTTTGGCAGTTTGGCATGTGCATGTGAAAGCGAGAATGCATCGAGTCTATTTTAGCTGGGAGGACAGAAATTCTTTCCTTGCCTGACCTGGATCCCAGGGGCTATAAATACTTCCCTTCCTGTTATTCCCTTATCTTTCTCCGAGTGCCATTGAGTAAAGAGGGGCTGTCGCTAAGCCTCTGTGACACTGTGACGACAGGTTATCGTTCAGACGTGACATCTCTTTCTGCCTGGGGGAATAAAAAAAGCCAAACAAGCGAAGGAGAAAAGCAAAGCCCCGCTCCTCACTCCGCGCCCTGACCTGGTGGTGGCGGAAGGTGCAGGGCCTTTGTGTGGTCTCACCACTAAAATGGGATTATTTGGGAGCATCCGCAGATGACAGCGCTGCCGTGCTGGCTTCCGGGGACACACTGGGATTGCCTGTGTGGATTTGGGCCGCTCCTTGGAGAGGAGCGGAGCACGGCCCGGATCCCAGCGGAGCACGGAGCGGGTGCCCCGTGGTGGGAGAAGGTGCAGGAGGAGCCGTGCTGGTGCGGGCTGAGCATGAAGGGCTGCGGGGTAGGCGATGCCCAAGGGAGCAAGCTCGTGGAGGGAGAGGTAAGGACGGAGGGCCGGAGCGCGCGGAGCAAAGCCTCCGAACACGGAGTGGCGCTTGGAGCGTGAGCTCTGCTGGCGGGCGCGGGTGTCCCCGATGTCCCCAGGGTTTGGTGCTCGGCCACGAGCAGCCTGGCCTGTGCCTGCTGCCTTCTGTTTGTTTTAAACGTGTTGCCTGGTGATCCTGCAGCGGTGCCCAGCGCCCGCGCTGCTCCCTGCCGCGGGATAACAAACCTGCGCTGGCCCCGCAGCGGGAAGGAGGCTCGGGAGAAGCGAGCACAGGGTTGGCGCCGCGTTGCTGGCTCCGTGCAAAGCGCCAGCACAGCAGGGATGGTGCTGAGGGTGTCCCCAGCACCCCTCAGCTTCTCTCCATCTCATCTGTATTTTAGATATTTTAGCATGGCAGAAGAATATGTCTTTGAATCCCTGAGTCTGCATGCCTAAGTGAGACTGTGAGATATTTCAGGTAGACTTGAAGTTTTGACAGGCACACGAGCATGGAGAAGGTGCTAGTTCCACTGCCTTCTCCGTGATTCCGATATAAATCATGAAGCTGCCATCGGATTTGAGGCTGTAATTGTTTCTGCCAAGAAATACTGGCACAAGAAAAGGTTTGATGTCCGTAAATGGGTGTTTCCAAACCAGGAATAGGAAATAGGAAGGGATGCTTAGAAGATAAGTTTATCCCTAGTGATTGCTTGGTAAAGCTGCGTTACTCCTTGTTAAGGAGCTGGCAGAGTGTGTGGGTGCCGCTCACAAGTGCGGATGCCCTGGATGAAGTTTGCTGTCCGCACTGCTGCGCTGGAGAGTAACTGAGGATTAAAGAGACACCTTGCAGCAAACCAAACCTGAAATGCGAAAGAGATGTCAGCAGTGGGCTGAGGATGTTTGTGGGTGTGTGTAACGGTGCTCCTGGGTCAGCTCTTGGAGGTAGTTGTTTGGGGAGAGGTCCTGGCCAGAGCCCCAGGCACCTTCGCTCCCACCTCGCCGGCGGAGCGGGGAAGCAGACGGCCAAGCCTGGAGGGCTCAGCCCGCCCTGTCCCCGCGACGCCGGGGCTCGCTCACCATCAGAAACAACCAAAACCCATACGCAGGGTTTAGGGGGAGGCTGCAGCTTAATCTGCCTGCCCTGCTTGTGCCTGCAGTGTGCCGGGGAGGAGAAGCGAGTCGGGACGCGCACCGTGGTGGTTGGACACCGGCCGGTCTCGGAAGCGGATGCCTACGTGGCCCAGAAGTTCTGCGACAACAGGATCGTCTCGTCCAAGGTGAGTGTGACCGTAGTGCGGGTGGCATCACTTGCCCACGGTTTGCACAACTCCCTGGGCAAGCACTCTGGCCTCACCTTCCTGCAAATTCTCCCTTTGCGATGCAAGTGGCAGCCCCTGGGGCAGCCATGCGGCCGCAGCAATAACCAGCCCGCTACCCTGGTACCTGGAAGGACCCAGCCGGTGCAAAGTGCTTGCCAAGGACATGCAAGGATGTGCAGGCATCAGCCCCAGGGTGTTGAAACCCTCTGCAGCCCCTGAGGACTTGGCTGAACATCCATATGATGCAGCCCAAAGCGTATTCCTCAACAATACTCCAGTTTTTCTGTTCACTTCTTGCTCTCTCCACTCATTCCCATGAGGATGTGCAAGGGTTTCTCTGTGCTGGAGGATAGCCAAGCACACGGCAATGTTGTTCTTGAAGCTTTCTGGAATTCCCCTGTGAAAGAAAGGAAGGTTAAGTATAATGGAGCATATAAAATGACAACAACTTAGATTTGGGAAAGGAAGTGGGGGTTATTTTATAAAATGACAGATAAATGTCATTCTCCTATTCTTGTGCAGTGGTTTTTTCCTTGAATTGGGACAAAAATAACATGTTCTGTTTATTCCTTTGGATGAGAAGGAAAACGTTCTTATTGTATTAACATGGCTTTTGTTTATTGTGGGAAAACTGTGTGATGACACCTGCCTGCTTTCTGCTTGGCTTTTTTCCTTGATATTCGTGAAGCTATTTCAAAAGACTTGGAAAAAAAATTAAGTAAAGCGTCAAACAAGTGGCATCAAGTGGTGTCAGCACAGCTGGATACATGTTGCATTACTTGTGGTTCATGATGTTCAGCATACAGGGAGGCTTCAGTTCTACTGTACTTGAGATGTAAAAATGTTTTAAAACTTGGATGTCGCTCCTTTTCATGTCCGTGTGCTGAAGGCATGTTTTCTCAGGAAAAGTTTTAAATCTAGATACTTTTAAACTATGTAGCATTCCCACCAGTACAGGCTGGGGACCAACCTTCTGGAGAGCAGCTCTGCAGAGAGGGACCTGGGTGTCATGTTGGATGATAAGTTGACCATGAGGCAGCAGTGTGCCCTCGTGGCCAAGAAGGCCTATGGGATCCTGGGGTGCATTAAGAAGAGCATCTCCAGCAGGTCGAGGGAGGTGATCCTGCCCCTCTACTCAGCCCTGGTGAGGCCACATCTGGAGTATTGTGTCCAGTTCTGGGCTCCACAGTACAAGAGGGATGTGGAGCTGCTGGAGAGAGTCCAGCACAGGGCCACAAGGATGATCAGGGGCCTGGAACATCTGCCCTACGAGGAGAGGCTGAGGGAGCTGGGCCTGGAGAAGAGAAGGCTGAGAGGGGAATCTAATCAGTGTCTAGACTGGAACAGGCTGCCCAGAGAGGTTGTGGAGTCTCCTTCTCTGGAGATCTTCAAACCCGCTTGGACGCCACCCTGTGCCGCGTGCTCTAGGTGACCCTGCATGTGCAGGGGGTTGGACTAGATGACCTCTAGAGGCCCCTTCCAACCTTGAGCATTCTGTGATTCTATCCTATGATTTTATGATTCCCACTACTTTCCCTGGCATGTCAGTTGCCTCCTTCAGAGAACAGCTTCCTGTGGCTTGATTTGCCTTAGCACTCATTTTATCAGTCGTCTTTGATTATTTCTGAATGTTGTGTTCTTGTTCTTTTGTGTGCATTTATATTTGCTAAGCATGAGGTTTTCCTACCTGCCCAGTCTTTTTTTGCTAGGTGGACTTTGGTCTTAAGTATTTGCGATTCATTATTATTTCTTTATTAAAGCCACTTGGAAGGATCAAATATTAGACCCGTTGTTTTCCATGGTGATCTTAAATTACCTTTAACGTAGGTTACCTCTTCATTAGCTCACGCTTCTCCAAATGCCTATCTAGAGGCTGATTGCTGAAACAAATCCCAATGTTTTTATCTCTGTTATCCTTCCCCATTTCCAACTGTTTTGCCTGGGCTACTTCGACAAAATAAGAGTTTTGGTGAATTTTTTTTGGCCGACCTTCCAGCCATTTCGTGAACCAGTTGAGAGACACAAAGTTGGAAGTGTGTTGTTGGAAGCCCAAATAGGAGGTAGGTTGCCTCTTAGCATGGAGGTGCATCATGCTGAAGTTTTGACGTGCATCCTCCAGGAATTGGCCAAGTGACTTCTACGTAAGCAGACCATGATGTCCAGTGAACCCCTTCTTTCGTCCCCCGGCATACGTGTGTCACAGCAATAGATGGTTAAAATGCCAAGAGGCCGTTTCAGTAAGTTGCCTGGCGCTGTGCTGCTTTGCAGCCTGTGACATCTGTGGCTGCAGTAAATTGGCAGCAGCTGCTCTGCAGAACCATGGGCGCGTGGCCCTTCCTGGCTTGGCGACTCTGGATGCGGAGCCGGGGATCTGTATGAGTCTGCTGATCTTAATGGCCACCCATTAGGCAAAAAGACCACCAAGGATTCCACCTCTGGCTGCAACTTCAGTGAAATCAGAATGGGAATTTATTTACCTGGTAGAGCAGATTGACGTATTTTAGTTTGAAAAATCATTCCCTGTTTTGCATAGATCTGTAGATACAGTGCATAGTGCATCCTCTGTCTTGACTTGCTCGTGTTGACATCTGGAAAGCTGAAAGTTGTCCCGTTTCTCTTCCTCCTGCAGTACACGATCTGGAACTTCCTTCCGAAAAACCTCTTTGAACAGTTCAGAAGAATTGCCAACTTCTACTTCCTCATTATCTTCCTTGTGCAGGTAAGAGAGTTTTACCTTGAGCTTTTTTTGATTGTTTAAATGCTGATTTTAAGCACAGCTTGAAAGCCAGTGGATATTTAAAGCTGGCTCTCCTGATGCTTGTTAGCATCTTTTGCTTTTTATTGGAAGCTCTGTTGTAATACTAGCACTCAATTCAAGGCATAATAATAATTAAAATATTTGGGCCTGAGACCGCATTCAAATGACTGCTGAAACTACTTAAAAGCCACCTTACCTCTTAAACACTGTTAAGCCCAGTGAAGCAGTGGAGATAAGTATATGGAGTGCAGCAGAGTTCAGAGCTGACTTCAGCTGCTTTATGGCTTCTGTAGAATGACGTGCATTTTCCCAACTGCATGATGTGCGCTCGGCCTCGCTTGTAGTAAGGGTCAGGGCAAGCAGGGAAAACGGGTTGTCTGCAGTGAAACTCGGGTGAGCTCTAGGAGTGCGGAGTTTCAGGAGTTTCTTTACACAGGTGAAAGAGCAAATTTCATATACAACTAAATGTCTTCTACTCTGCTTTGTGTCGTGGGATAAGAGACAAATCTTGAGTAAACCCGAATACTCGTTTTTCAGTCCTGTCAACTGAAAGAGAAGCGGGCTGTCAAAATGTGTTTGGAGGAAGGGATTGGAAGGAAGTTTGGGAGAGTCATGATGGGGATTCTCTGGCCTTTACTGGCTCATCATTTTGTTGTAGCCTGCATGTTTCAGTCATGGGTGCCTGCAAATTTTTGTCCTTACAGTAAAGGATTAGGGTTTACAACTACTCCAGAGGCTGCTGCAGAAAGAGGTGATCCCAGCATAATGCTGAGGATGGCTCCTAATGGCAGTATTATGTGAAAGGCTGATGTCCCCGAGCAGCAGTTGGCTCCCATCCATCACTTGATTCTGCTGGCCCTGTTCCACTGTGTCAGGATGCATTTGTAATTTGCCTCGTACCGAGGCAATGCCCTGCAGTTGGGATGTCCCTTCTGCACAGATGGTTGTGTAGTGATGCGATGTTACAGGAGCTCCACTGATGCTCTGGACATGCAGAACAAGGGATATTCTCTGCCGTACTTCAGCATCTCAACTGCATCGTTGCAGTCAGCTGCTACCTGTCTTGGTCAGGGGCACATGCAGGGGAGCACAGAGCCCTGTCTTTTCTCACTTCTGTTTTGTGGGCCATGATCGCCTCTATTATAAGGAAGCAACACATATGCCCCATTAGAGATAAAAGCCAAAAACAACCAACAAAGCTGACAGCACTAACACGGTTGGTACCCCGCAGAGTAAGGGGCAGCTGCCAGGCACTCTTAGTTCCACAACTGCTGGAGACTTCACTTATCTTGAAACATTCAAAGTAATTTCATTAACTTAAAATATCAAGGGCTTACCTTGATAAATGTCATCTCTAGCTAAATGTTGGTGCTTATCCTTTAATTACTTTAATAGAATTACCCTAAGTGCTTCATTGCAAGTGACATATCAGAGCACTCAGGAGCAGGTGTCTGTACGTGGAGCTTCCTGAGGAAACTGCACGTTCCACCAAGAGCCCGGCCGGCACTGTGTGGTGGGGTCGCTCTGCCTGCCCTGTAGTCCCTAATCAAGCTACGTGCCATGCAGATGCCCTTCAGGGAGAGCAGGACAAAGACTGCATTAAACATGAGCTACCAAGTAGTATCCTGACAGGGGTGTGAGTAAGGAATTCATTGCATCACTTAAAGATAACTGTGATTTTTTTTTTCTGGAAAAAAGAATGTTTTGAGTAATGTAGTTAATCTGTATTTTTGAACAGACAATCTTGACAGTGATAAGGTCATGCAGGAGGTGCCAAAAATGGAAAATGTTCCTTTTGGTTGGTAAAGATGGTTTCTGGAGTAGGGCCTTCAGTTTTGTAAACAGTGAATTAGGAGGAAACTTAGTAACGGAAGGGTTTGCCACTTTTAAGTGGATCCAAATTAAGCTATTGAAGCCCTAAAATATCTTGAAAATAATTTCAAAGGAGCCTTTGTTCTGGGGTGTTGCTCATGCATCCCTCTGCTCTCCATGAATGGGGAAGGGGAGAAGACCACTCTTGAGCCATGTGAAAGGAGTACAGCAGCGATCTCCACGTATGCACAGAAGTTATGTTTACAAGATCTACTATTGTATCTATAGCATAGCATTTGTATGGAGTGAGATCAAACTGCTTGCTTGAATAAATATATATTCACAGCTGGATCGTGTCCAATGCAGAAAACAGTCCTGTTGCATAGCTGTGGGAGTGCCAGGAAGCATAGCATAAATAACTCTGCTCTCTTGCTTGTCTTTCTTAGTTAAAAGCAAAAATTCCTGTTGTATTGGGATGATCTGTCCAATTTTACAAGATACATTTTGGTTGACTGATCTATGCCTCGGTTTTGGCTTTAATATGTGGCCATCTGGGCATAACGTGCTTTGTGTGATGTCTCCATACAACACAGTAAACAGGGGTTTCTGCTCCTGGAAATGTGTGGTGTTTTTTCTTTTCTTTACCCTTGCACTAAACTCCTATCACTTACCTGGCTGCTTTTGAGGTGTTTCTGTTCCCCTCCTAGTATCTTTTGAATCTCTTCTCTGGGCCCAAAGGTGTTGGACAAAATTGCAAAATATGACTATTTCAAAGAGTTAAAAATTTCCATGTGGCTTCCTCCCAGCAGATGAGAGCAGCTTTGTGCTTTTAACAGAGGGCCTAAAACAATAAATACAGATTCTGTTGTTTTGTAAGCGTGCCAGCAAAATGCAAATAACTGGAGCAAGACAAAGTAGCTTTGTGGGAACACGGAGCGGGTCTGGTGAGCGGCCCTGCCTCCGCAGCCCTGCGTGTCTGTCCCCCCGGCCCGGGAGGGGTGGCGGGAGGAACAACAGCCGATTTGGCTGCGCCTGTTGGGGAACTGCACCTGAGGCTTCCCCGTGGGCTCGGGGCCTGGCCGCGTTTGCTTTGGAGGTTTGCACGGTGTTTGGAGGCGATGCTGGAGGCATCGCTCCGGCTGGCGGGAAGCCGTGAAACCAGTCCCTGTCCCAGCAGAGACCCTGCGTGGGGTCAACCACTGTACTCTCAAAAGAGCCATTTCCCCACGCATGTGACAGGGCATTTATTCCTGTTGCTGCCTAAGAACAGGTGGTCACCACATTTCTTTATTTATTTTCTCTGCAGGTCATAGTGGATACCCCAACCAGTCCGGTGACCAGTGGACTTCCCCTCTTCTTTGTGATCACTGTCACAGCCATCAAGCAGGTGACAGCATCCTTTGCAGGAGGAAACTTGCTCCCTGCAGGAAGGTTTCCTGTGCTCTTGCTGGCAACTCAAAAGGGTCCATTAAAACATCTAGATAGCCCTAGTGCTTCTTGCTGTGATAGAAGACCTTTTTCCGTATGCCCATGTGGCACTTTAGATTTCTTCTGCAGAAGTATTAAATAATAAAACAAGCTTCTTCTGCAGGAGCCAGAAAAGGAGAGCTAGAGCAAAATCCATCTGCTCCAAATATGAATGTTTTATTCTTCTAGTGAAGACTAGAGAGTCTTGTCCTCCTTTACCTTGGGAGAGAGTAACAGGGCACTAAGCATATTATTTATATAAGCCCATTCTTGCCAGCGCTGAGAATAATAAAACTGTGCTGCAGTAATTTAGCTGCTCATTGCATGCAATGCATATAGATTATTTTTGTGTATGTTATTTTAATCTGTTCTGAATCTGTCAAATATGAACATGATTTTTTAAAATAAATCAATTCAGTCTGAGCTACTCTCGTTGATGTTTTGTCAGGCATGAAGGAGTTCTGAGGACTGTTTAATTTATTCCTTTTTCTTTTCTCCCGTTCTCTCCATCCCCACTCATTTCAATAGTTTACTTGCTTTGTTATGAGGTTGTGTTGCCTGTATTTGTGTGCCTAGGGATATGAGGACTGGCTGAGGCACAGAGCTGACAACGAAGTAAACAAAAGCAATGTCTTCATCATTGAAAACGCAAAGCAAGTGCAGAAAGAGAGTGAAAAAATCAAGGTAACTTTTTTTTAAAAAATTGAGAAGTTGGTTGTAGTTATCTCTGAAGCCAAGGGGAAAGTTAGGACATAGAGTGTGGGAGTGGTTCGTTTTGTTTTGTTTTCCCTAAATTTGAGTGCAGTTGGGTGCTAGGGCCAGCAAAGGCAGTTGAGGAGTGATGGGTGCCCCAGGTAGGGGGGTCTTGCACCTGCATCAGCTCGGGCGTCTTCCCGAGGTGCAGCAGCCTCCTGTCGTTGTCCAAGTTTCCCTGAGACCTGTCCTGGTCGGTCGCTGGAGCTTCCTCCGTGTGGGTGCCTTGGATGGGCCGCCTTGCAGCAGCCTCGCCGAGGCTGACAAATGACAGACCTGTCATCGTTTGCAGCTATCTGGGACAGGCAGTCCTTTTCTATTTCCAACTCTCCCAAGGACACAAAAAAAAGTACGCCACTTTGACGTTCATTTGTCACCCCGCACTCCAGGCTAGTGCAGAGTCTCCCACTTCAGTGGGGTTTTGCAGAGGAGGAAACACTCAGTGCAGCGCGTGGTCCTCCTGACTCGTCCTGCTGGGCTCCCTGTGATGCTGGGGTCCTGTGTGATGTGTCTGCCAAGCAGCCCCTCTCACCAGAGGGAGAAAATCAACTCTGTTTGCAGAGAGAGATGTTTGCAGAACAGACTGTCCCGGCTACAAAGTGAGCTTAAACCTTTGCTTTGCTTGTTGCAGTTGCAGCGCCTTCCCCATCCTGACAGGGAGTGATTCCAAGCTAGAGAAAAACACATGGGAGACGCAAAGAAGTCCCATCTTAAGGAAAAAAGAAGGGAGAAAACCTGAAACCTCTCTGCTTCAGCAGCTAGTGAAAATTAGCGAGGGCAGTAACTAGTTGGGCTTTATGAAATGGTTCATTTCAACATTTCTTTTCTTCCAGGTTGGAGACATAGTAGAGGTGAAAGCAGATGAGACCTTCCCCTGTGACTTGATATTTTTGGCCTCAAGTAGCGTTGATGGGACCTGTTACGTCACTACAGCCAGCCTTGACGGCGAGTCGAATTTCAAGGTGATGAGGATGGATGTGCCGCGTTCGGGAGTCGCTGCTCTTGCTGTGCAGATGCCTTTCGTTGCACTGAAGTCAGTGCTTGTGCAATGCGTATGTCTGTTTGATTAATTGGAGGTTGCTCCCCCGGCACCAATCCTCATGGTGACTTAGCTATATTTAACATCTGTTCCCTACGTTTGCTCATCCTGTGAGTCAGCACCAAAGTGCTCTGTGGGCTGTTTCTTTTCTTTCTTCTTCTGTTTTCTTTTTTCTTATTTCTTTTTTTCTTTATTTTCTTTTTTTCTTTTTTCTATTTTTTAATCTTTTTTTCCTTTTTCTTTTGTGTGTGTTTTATAAGCAGCTGTTTCTCCTGGCGTTCTCGTGGATGCAGCTTCCCTGCTGTACTGCCCGTCCCCAGCAGCAGGGAGCTGCTTCCCATTTGGTGTCCTGTGTCCGGAGGTCCGATGCATAGGGGAAGCAAGGAGTGTAGCTTGAACTTCTCTAGCTCCTGTTTCTAGTACTTTTCCCTTTTTTGTGAAATTCAAGACGTCTTAAGACACTGTCTTTAGGATCATTTATGGATTTCTTTTTCCCCTCATCAAAGGGAGGGGAAGAAAAATCCTTGTGTGTTTTTTGGTTTGTTTGGTTTTTTTAACTCTGCAGGTGTAATGTCTCCTCTTCCCCTCCCCAATTTCTGGGTCAAGGAGTGAGGTTGTCAGTTGTCCTTCTTGGAATAAATCTCTTCTCTTTATGCTTCCCACCTCTCCAAACTAAGGAAACAGATAATGACATAAAATAAGTCAATATGTCAGAAGACATGAAAATTTGTTTAATCTTGTTGTTTGATAAAATATTTTGACAGATGTTGACAACTGCAGTAGAAAAAATGGATATTGTTTTAAAATTACATGATTAATTCCAGCACCTTGAAGTTGGTGGAAAAACCATAATTGATCTTAGGAACTGTAAGGAGTATCTTTGTGAGTAACTGTTAATAGATGCTAAAAATCACACGTAGGAGGTGATGCTGTATTTGTGTACTATGCTAGATACACTAGCAAAAAGGAAAGGAGCTTTGTAGCTGCTTGTGGGCAAAAATAGATAGCCATATTAAATAGGCAGTCATTTATTAATATTAGGTATGCTGTATGCATGAGTTAATATAACTTTGGAAGTCTTAGCTCTTACTAACTTTTGAGTCTAAGTGAAAAGCTAAATTTCTATTTTAAGCAGCGTGTGCTTGTATCTTTATATAGAGATTTTTTTCTTGGTTTCTGAATTCCTGCAGATGACTGGGAGGTGTCTCCTGTTTCTTAAGAAGCAAATGGAAAATGAAAGTTTGAAGAGAGTGGGGCAGGGGTAGGATAAAGCAGCCAGTGCTGTTTGAGGACATAGATTGGATACGGGGAACCAGGCTTTCTGCAAAATCAGAGCGAGAGAAGCTTGCCCATGTGCTCCCCAGGCCTCATGTACGGAGAGGCTCGCTGCCTACCTGTTGGATTTATTTCTGGTGTTTGGCTTTTGTCCGATCATGCTTATAGGGAAGGATTCCTAACTAGGTAAAACAGAGGCAGAATTATGCAGTGGATGTTGGCAGGGCTCTGTCTGTCGAAGCAGGGACCTTTGGTCACGTGTTAGGTAAAAGCAGATGCATTTGCTAAATAAGCCAAGGGAGGACTATCGACCAGGAGGCGGCTTGGCTGTACCTTTTGGTGCTTTCAGTGACAATGGTTACAGGGGCAGTGGATGAGAACCTTAAGGAAAGAGCCTGATTCACTACTGGGCTCTGAGTTGTACTTCACAAAAGCGATGGATTGCAGCGGAATTGCATGCCTGTGCATGCTTTTAATACGAAAACGTGGGCAGGACGCCAGAATCCCACTAAGGTGGATATTAATAACATCGTGCAATGCCCCGGTCCTCCCGGGGGGCACCGTGAGGGGAACGCGGCCGTAACGGGCTGAGGAAGCTTTGTAACGAGTGTGTTTACGACGATGGATGAAGGAAGTCTGGGAGCGATGTGGAGCTTGGAGCAGCTGCTATAAATAGAGGCAGGGAGGCGGCGAGTGGCTCCTTCGTGGGATTTCCAATTAATCGTGAGAGATGAACCTCTGGCGCAGCGGCTGCTATAAATAGCCGGAGCCACCGGTGCTCCCCCGGCTCCGGAGCTGCCTGCTAATTACTGCCAGGAGCGGCCGGGGCGCTGCCGCTGGGAATACCCAGCTCGCCCTGTTCTTAGTTGCCAAACAGGTACCCAAGGGCTCCTTGCCGCGCGCTAACCCGCCACGTGGGACCACGTCCTGGGCACGTGGGGCACGTGAGCTGATGGTCGCCTGTGCTCTCTCCGGCAGACTCACTACGCGGTGCGGGATACGGCCGTGCTCTGTACGGATGAAGCCATAGACACCCTCACTGCCACCATCGAGTGCGAGCAGCCCCAGCCGGACCTCTACAAGTGAGTGCGAGATGTTTCTGGAGGTGGTGCTAAGCCCTGGCCACCTTCCTCACCAGCGATGGCAACGCTGAAGGAAGCTTCTTCAGGGCTCGGTCTCGCAGCAAGGCATCTCCAGCAAGATGCCTGTCATGGTGTGACGAGTTATTTTTTTCCCAGCTGAGCGGGTGGTAACGCTCCACATGCCTATTCTTAGGCAAGCGTGCGTGCAAAGCAAAAGTGCATTGGCCTGAACTTGCTTTGGGGGGTAAAGTAAAAGCAACGTGCTTTACAGGCACGCGTGTGTGCAGCAGCTAGTACTGCTCTCCGGGGGAGCGTGGTGCTCTGTCCGTCCTGCATCCAGGGGCGCGTGTTAAGTGGGAAGCTCTCTAGCATATTGATCTGCATGTTCGTTCCCATCTTTCGATAATATTGAATATTCCTGTGGGCACTCTTTATAATGAAATATTAACATGTGTTTCTACTTCGTGTTTTTTTTCTTTTGTTGCAGATTTGTTGGGAGAATTATTATCTACAAAAGCAATCAAGAGCCTGTAGCCAGGTTAGTCCTGTGGCTATTTTGTGGCCCTGCTCAATGATGTTGGGAATCTGTATCAAAGTTTGAAGATCCAATTTGTTACCATGTAGGGCATCTGTATCAAAATTCCAAGGTCTGAACTTGTTACCATCCCTAGGGAATGTTTGTTTTATTTAATCGTTCCAAATACTTTGTTTATTAAAAGATACGTATAATTTAGCTCTCCACCGACTCTATTCTGGCACTCAGTGAATCATTTGTACCTCTCCTGGAGATTTGGGAAGTTTTTGGTAACTTGAGTGGTAGCTGTAGACAATCTCTAAGTCTCAGCTCCTAGATGTTAGAGCCTCTGAAAAATGATACAGGACACCATGGGTGCAAGGTGGATTTAGAGGTCTGAGGGCTCATGTGATGTAAGGAAACACGTGTTTCGCTTCATTCTCATTTTATCGTGTGTAGCAGTGTTGTCAGGGCAAGAAAAATGGGAATGTTCCCAGTGCTATGAAGAACCTAGGCTGGAGGGCAGCCCTGGTCCTCATGCAGTCAGTCCTAACTGATCTGGCGAGGAGCAAATTCACCAGCTCATTGCAAGGAGCTGTCCCTCCTGGGAAAGCAGGAGTGCAGCAAGCCAGGGTTTCGGGCAGGATAGAATTTTCAAAGCCAGATGGACTATTTCTGTCCTTGGTGTGGTGCCTGTCATGCTTCATGCTGTGACAGATTTAGGAGCAACCCTACGGCGCGAATCTTTGGTGCTGCAAGACGGCTGGTTCCCTTTAATGCTGCCGGCAGCACAGGGGTGCTTGGCGATGGCACAGCAAGGGTTTGGATACTTGTGGTCGGATAATCTAGTACCTGATCGAGTGAAGAAATAGCAGCAACAGAGGGTCACGGGTGGGATTTTCAAAGAGAAAGTATGAATGGAAGGGAAGCAAAAGGAGCAGTTCCATCCTGGTGCCATTTGTTTGCCTGTGTGCAAACTGAGAGGTATCACCACTTTTGTAATCGAGGTTTTATATAATTGCTAGAATATATTATTAGATCTGAGTATCTGCACTTGCTCTCAAAATCTTTACTTGAAATCCACCATTAAATCTGGAGCTTTTTACACCAAGAACAGTCTGTATAAGACCAAATGGAAATGAAAGTATGTTAAAGGTGAAATGGCCAAGTCAAACAGTTCTAATTCAATACACAAACCAAGTAACCAGAGCTTAAGAGCCTCTGTTCAGGTTTTTGAGTTATCTCTGGGTTTGAATTATAAATAAATTTTGAATGCGTTTTGAATGCTGTAATGTTATTTCTTTGATAATTAGGTCTTTGGGTCCTGAAAACCTGTTGCTGAAAGGTGCTACCCTCAAAAATACCAAGAAGATTTATGGTGAACATTTTTTATTATTATTGTTTAATTTTATTTAAATAGTTCTGATGAGCAAAGCTAGCGGACAGAAGTAGATGTTCAGCCCTAAATCTTGGGAGGGGAAAATGTTTATTTACAGCACTCTAGAGTCATGTTCTTACACAAGCTGACTGCAAAGTTTTCAGGGTGAGATTTGGAGATACTGGTTATGCCTGCAGTGTTGCCAAGCCATTATTTCACCCAGGCAAGCTTTTCCCTTCCTGCCTCATGTATGAAGAGTAGGGATTTTTTTTTCCAAATCCTTTTTCTGCAAACTGGTACTGTTATCTTGGTCATGAGCGTTTGTCATCTAGGATGCAGGCAGAGGTGGGAGGCTAACCCTTCTAACCGTGTGTGATTCCTGGGCTGCTGAGCAATGCTCAGGGACATATGCAATTAATATCAGCAGCTGCTACAGCTTCTGTAGCTGCACAGCCCTTAGGTAATACCTTTTTCTTCAACCGAGAATCAAGTTGCATGTAAACACTGATGCCCCTTATGGCTAAGGGAGCGCTCGGTTCCCTCTTGGGTTGCAAGTCTCTTATGAGCTCTGCTTTAATATTCTGTAGGAGTTGCAGTCTATACTGGAATGGAAACGAAAATGGCTTTGAACTACCAAGGGAAATCTCAGAAACGTTCTGCTGTAGAAAAGTGAGTATTTTTAGTAGGAAAAAGTCGGTAAAAGCTGTTGTTTTTTTCATGGATGATTTGTACAGAAATAATCCCCTAATCTGCTGCTTTTTGTTTCAAATGCTCTCTGATTGCATAGAAAATCTGTGTATTTGGTTAAGCATGTCTTTCAAGAAGCTGCATCATTTAGCAGTTTTTCTTTATTTAAAAAAAACTCTAAGAAATGTTAAAATATATGAACTGACCCTGAATATCAGCACTGTCAAAAGCAGTTGTTCTGTAATTCCCTTCTTAAAAGTAAGAAAGTTTCGTTCCTGCTTATTTGCACAATTTTCTATTAAAAATAGCTGCAAGAATTTTAAAGAGAAACCTATTTTTCAGATCTATCAACGCTTTCTTGATAGTGTATTTATGCATCCTACTGAGCAAAGCCACGGTGTGCACGACTCTGAAATATGTCTGGCAGAGTAATCCATTTAATGATGAGCCGTGGTACAATGAAAAGACCAAGAAAGAGAGAGAGACGTTCAAGGTAAGTGGATTTGTATTCCAGCCCCTCCTTCAGCTTTATTTATTCTGACAGTTTTATTTAATCTGATAATGCAGGCTGCCAGCCTACAGTTCCTGCTTGCTCTTTGGAAGTGCTGTCGTTTGCTTGAGTGTCTCCTGTTTGCGTTTGCTGCGATCTCAGTCGCTGCCTCCCGATTCCTCCTCGTGCACAAGGCGGATTGCATGGAGTAGGGCAGAGCAAAGCTCTCCGTCTGCTCAGGCATCCCAGCTGCCCTGGAGAGACGTGAGCGCTTGCCAGTTACTGACAGCAGGCAGAGCATCGTTTGCACCCTGCAGAAATATTATATAAATGCAGAGGCTGATTTAACCTGAATCCTTATCTGAACTTGAGCTACCTTTCAGCTTTGAGGAGATAAACTTGAATTGAGGCCATGTCAGCCAGGCTTTTAGACTTGTGGAGACACGGGTGGGCAAACCCAGAAGAGTGAGTGTGTGTGAGGGGTGAGCAGTTGGTTCAGTTGGTTATTGAGGAGGACTTACAGACTTACATTTAACCCTAGCTAAAAAAAGCTGTCTAAACTTGGAGGTGTTGCTGTAAACTAAGTCTGTTCCTGAACGTGCTTGATGGGCATAGACTGCATCTTCCTTTCCTCTTTCTGTTGCAGGTTTTGAGGATGTTCACAGACTTCTTGTCGTTCATGGTCCTGTTCAATTTTATTATCCCCGTCTCCATGTATGTTACGGTAGAGATGCAGAAGTTCTTGGGCTCCTTCTTCATCTCCTGGGATAAGGAGATGTATGATGAAGAGATAAAAGAAGGTGCCCTGGTGAACACCTCGGACCTGAATGAGGAGCTCGGGCAGGTCAGAGTGTACCCTGGTTGTATCTGCTTTAACTAAAGTTGGCTGCATTGGCAGTAGGGCATCCAGGCTAGGAAGGTGAGGCAGAGGATGTGTTTTTGAAAGCAGCACGATCACCATGCCAGGCCACCGCTCTGCGCCCGCTGCAGCGGGCGGCACGCGTGGTGTTTGTCACTTTGGGTGACTTTCTCTGTGTCCGTAGACTTAGATGACTGTGCTCTCTCCTGCCCTCCACCTCCCTTCAACATGTTCTGTTGAAAACCAGAAAACACGAGCACAAAAATCTTGGGAGGGTTGACCTAAATTGAGTGCTGTGATACTGCTTTTGTACAAAGGAACCTGAAGAAGTGATTAACCATGGTGTCTCATCGTTATACCACTTCTTTAACAAGAAAGCTTAAGCAGAAATTAAAAACCTTGCTACATTTAATTAAAACTAAAGAAAATCAAGTCTTGGTGTGGAGCAGGACAGGGAGAAAATTGATTGCTGTTTTTGTTCCAGCATGTGGCTCTTGATAGCTCTGAAAAATAATTAGGAGGCCACTGCCTCAAGAGTCCCTAATGGTCTCCTTAAGAAGCCTTATTTTGCCAGTCGGTCATGGTCCTGTCAGGGCAGAACTTCAGCTGGTTTGGTGGCAGTTTCCATCTAATGTCATTCTACTCACTTTGTGAAATGGGTAAGGTTATAAATAGTGCATGAAAGAGCAGGAATTGGGTCAGACGAATTGTTTCCATATTGGGGAATGTCAAGCCCAGCACTCTGCATGTCAGGATGGTTTTGCTTTCACTGCTTCAATTATAAATAAAAATCCTCTATCTCTTTCAAGGATTAGTGCAAATAACGTCTGCCCGATTGTCTCTCTGGGCCCATAATGCACGTGCATCTGTGCTGCTGCTGGTCTAGCCAGAGCCCTTAGGTAGCTGCTTGCTCCTCTTTGCTTTTCCACGTTAGCAGAGGTTGCATGTGGTGCAGGAGCGCTGCCTCCTGCACTTATTTTGCTCAGTTTGTTCAATCCAGAGTAGTGATTGCCTCATTTAAATACACCACCAAGATGAAAATCCCACAAAGGAGGCTATAGAGCTGCAGTTGCAGCTCTCTCATGGTGAGAAACTGTAATGATGAGAAACTGTAGCAGAGTAACTAATAAAGTTGAGGGATAAGGAAAGGGTAAGGGCCTTGAGATGGATTTTAAGTCTCCAGGAGCTGCCTCTAGCTGGCTGAGAAATGGACTGGGAAACAAGGGAGCTGCATTGAGGGTAGAAGTAGTTGAACTTAATGATGATTTAACTCACTTGAGGCACGTGCATCTTTTGGGGGTCAGGTTAGGAAAGTGGGAAAGGATTTCCCATGGTTAGCTCCAATGTATTAAAATGCCCCAGCCTTTCATTTCTGGGGAGGCTGCTTCTGCAGCGTGGCTCTTGGCCCAGCAGTGGAGGGTGGAAATGCAGTGAGGATTGCTGCCTGCTTGCTCCTAGGTGGAATACGTGTTCACGGACAAAACGGGCACCCTGACGGAAAACAGCATGGAGTTCATCGAGTGCTGCATAGACGGGCACAAGTACAAGGACTGCATGTCAGAGGTCGATGGCTTCTCCCAGACCGATGGACCCCTAAAATACTATGGCAAAGCAGAGAAGGTAAGGAATCTGGGTGGAGATAACTTAGGTTTTCTGCTGCCAGCTCATACGGTCTTGTTTGAAATCCTCGTCTGAAGAGTTAGTATTCTGAAAAAACCAAGTTATTTTTTGTCGTCTTGGTTATAGTTATTTGAAAAATATACATACGCAAAAGTTGCCACTTTTGCCAAAGCAATGAGGCTCGATATGTGATCCAGACTTTGTAATGAACCCGTCCTTTGATTCTGCCTAGTGTCGAGAAGAGCTGTTCCTGCGTGCCTTGTGCCTGTGCCATACTGTTCGCATCAAAGAAGGAGACCAGGTGGATGGGCTCATAGGGCATTCGGAGCACAAATGTACCTACATCTCCTCCTCTCCAGATGAAATTGCTTTGGTGAAGGGTGCAAAAAAGTAAGAATTTTTAAGATTGTGGATACTTTGTTTTTTCATCTGAGCTGGTGCTGGTATAGTGGGAAGGAGGTGAAGGCTACCTGAAAGTAGTAGACCCTTTTTCCTAATCGGATGCTCACAAACTGAGTCTTGGGATCTGAATAAGTTTTTCCATAAAAGTGTTATTCTACAAATGATCTTCACTGAGCAGCTTTTCAAGAAGCCTGGGTTTGCAGTCCCTGCCAAGGGGAGTCCCAAAGCACCTGCAGTGCCTGAGATGGGAGGCAGGCTCAGTTACTGGAGCCCCCATGGGCACACCAGGTTCTTTCCTAACGCCTGATAAACCAAGTGTTTACTATGTGATATGTGTAAATCCTCTGTGAATACTGCACCCAAACACGTGAATACTGCACCCAAATTGCTTCCTATGCATGTGCAGTGGCAAAATAATGATGTGGGCTATTATGAAACCCACATTTGAGTTCCTTCTAAGATGCTATTGCTATTTTTGTTCTTTAAGTGTAGTGCTCTTGCAGCTGTGTGCTCACTCATGCCTTGCAAGGCTGCTGGCGCAGGGGACGGAGCCCAGGGCGCCTCGGTGCCTGTGCACTGGAGTGCCTGGCTCCCCTGCTCGTGGGAGCGATGCCAGAGCGGCGGAGCTGGCTCTGCGTGGAGCGAGCGCGTGTCCAGCAGGGCGCTTCGGCTCGGCCTGGTGACTTGTCTGCTCTCCTCTACAGTGCAGAACGTGAAATGAAAACATTGCTAATAGAGAGAACGTGCCAATGGATGTTTTCAATGTTGTTCTGTCCTCTTGTTTATTGACAGGTATGGTTTCACTTTTCTAGGACTTGAAAATGACTTCATGAAAATACAAAACCAAAAGAACGAAACTGAAATGTAAGTGCCGCGAAAGCCTGGTAAGGGATGTTGCTCATAATAATTGAATGTGCTCAGCAGTGGCTCCCAGGTGGTTTAATTAAATTCAGGCCATGTGGCAAACAAGAAGGGGTCAAAGCTGTTCTGCAAGGGTTCTCAGACCAGCTACTGACCTGTCCCAAAATTCGTTCTTTTTACAAATTGCAAGACAGCAAAGGAAAGGCCAAAAGGCTTACAAAAATCTTCAGTCAATTTTAGTAAAGGCTAAATTCAGGTCCCACCAGTGTCTGTCTGTCTAGATAGTTCCCTGGATTCATAGATTGGTCAACAACCTTATGGACAGGGGCTGGTCTCAGAACAGGATCCTCTGAGTGCCTGAACTGCCTGAAGTTGCTCACTTGTTCAAGGAGGCTTTGGCTGCAGCTTTTCCCCTCTCCCGAACTGAAAATCAGATTTCCCCCCCTGCTAACAAGGCCTACGACATCTGCAAGCGTGCAGGCAGCTGAGAATTCATTGCTGAATCTAACTGCTCCCCTAGAACTCGCTGTCACCAGCAAGATTCACTTCTCCCTCTGTTTAGGTTGAAATTTCCTAACTTAAGTGCAAGAGCTGATGTCACCATGCGCAGCATGTGGTGCCCGCCAGCTGCTGAGCTGCTCTTGGTGGCAGGTTCTGGGTAATGTGGGGCAGCTGCAGCACAGGGTATTCCCGGAGGAGTGCGTGCAGCTCTGCAAGCATCCCGCAGTGGAAATAAAATTTTGAGGCTTGCAGCCTGCAAATAGGGGGCAATATTATGTAAGAGGACAAACCAGTGAGTGAGGTTGCATTGCACCAGCTGTTTAGCAGGTACGTGTCTCCATGCTCTTATTTTATAGTAAAAGCAATGGCGTTTCAGCCTTTGTCTGCTTTGCAGGGTGCATTACCTCATTTTTGCTGCAAGGAGGAGGGTGCTCGTGGACAGTTAGTGAGGTAGAGCTGGCTCATGGTATATTCAAAGCTTTTTTTTACGTTAGTCCACTCATGTTTCCATGCCCTCAGCCCTCTCTTCGGAGCAGTGCTAGAGCTTTTCTGCTCCATTTCCCTCCTGAGCTCTCAGTGCTGCCTTTGGAAGCTGTTCAGTTGCAGCATACAAGTGAATTGCAGCAAAGATCTGTTCAGTAGCTTTAAGAAGCACATTGCCAAGTGGACACTGCGATCTGTAGTGTGTGTAGATTTCTGCAGATTGTTGCGTGATTTTCTGTCTTAACTAGCTATTTTTCTTTTACCAAGCCTGAGCTCAGTCCTTTCTCGTTTTTCCTGCAAGGTACCAACTTCTCCACGTATTGAACTTCGATCCCGTCCGTCGTCGCATGAGCGTCATTGTGAGAACCAGCACAGGTACGGCCGCGCTCCCGCCGCGGTGTGCGTGCACACGCGGGCACAGAGCTCGCTGTCCTTGTCACCCCCTGTAACAGGGAGAAGCTGAGCTGTTTTCTAGGCCTGTCAAATTAACCTGGTAGGCTCTGACCCAGTGGAGGTTGCTAAAGGCGGCTAGTTAATACGCGTTGGCTGATACTGGTACCTGGGCAGATGTTTCCCAGCAAATGCTGCCTGTGTCAGGTCCCAGGCTGTCCACTCCGCAGGCCTTCCTCCTCGTCAGTTCCTCTTCCTCACAGTCCCATCTTTTGTCTGGTCTGCATTTAAATTTCTGCCTCCTGCTGCCAGCAGATAAGGGACGGATGGGGACAGTGACCCTTAGAGGATACCCTGCTTTTGCCTGCCACATACCAGCCTGATGCAAAACTATGGGGCAGAACCGAGAGGAGATCCGAGACCTTCTCCTGAGTGGGAATGGCAAGAGCAAAATAATAATAAAAAATAGAAAATAGTTGGAGGTAGCCACCCATCTCAAATTTCAATCCCCCAAAGTAAGGAACAGTATAGTTTTACCCTGCACCCTGCCGAAATTGCTAGGGCATTAACAGAGGGGGAAAAACAGATTTTCTTTCTGTCTGTCTTTCTGTCTGTCTTTCTGTCTGTCTTTCTGTCTGTCTTTCTGTCTGTCTTTCTGTCTGTCTTTCCTTTTTTTTTTTTCCCCACCCTTTTTCAGGAAGTTTACTTGGAGGCAGATATTGACTTCCCATATTTTAGCTCAAGACATGCTGTCTGTCTTTCTGTCTGTCTTTTTTTCCCCCCACTCTTTTTCAGGAAGTTTACTTGGATGCAGATACTGACTTCCCATATTTTAGCCCAAGACATTAAAATCAAACAGGGTTTGGGGCAGGTTAGTGTCAGGCATCTTTCAGTAGGCAATGCTGCCTGGTAGTTCTTTCTGCAGTCCTACCAGACTCTGCATCAATTGTTGGATATTGAAGCCAATGTCTGTTCAGTATTTCTACAGGTTTTGAATTCTATAAACTATTTATAACTTTGTTTTAGGAAAGTTGCTCCTCTTCTGTAAAGGAGCAGACTCCTCTATTTTTCCAAGGGTGCAACAAGAAGAAATTCAGCAAACTAAAGTCCACGTAGACCGCAATGCTATGGTAAGAACGTAGATGGAATTTGGCTGGCTCCTGGGGTCAGGAAAGCATTATTCCAAAAATAGGGATGTGACCTTGCTTCAGAGGAAAGTAATGAAAATGTGAGTGCCACTTCTCATTGTTTTGAAGCCAAACGTCTTTCCTTTTTAACGTCTTTGGCTTCCAAGTTTATTTGACTGTTGATATACTTATATGGTCTTCATCGCAGTTTTGTGCAACCATCTCCTAAGCAAGTTAAAAATAGAAGTAACAGTAACAGTGATTTCTCTGGTGAGAGGGATCTTTCGATCAGTTTGGTGTTGCATGTGAAGGTGGAAGGAGGTTTGGGCTGTGGCAGCAATGGCTGTGCACTGCAGTGGTGTCCCACGCTTGGTCCATTCTGACCCTCCTGGTGCCTACTGCCTGCTCGGGTCCTCCTGCCTCTCGTATGGTGGCCATAGGGACATTCAGAAACTTGCCTTTTGACTTAAGCCAACTAGTTGTCACTTCTGTCGGGGTCAATGGTGATGTAAAGCACTAGCAGCAAGGGAAAAATACCTAACGCTTACATTGGGAGCTGTGGAAAACATGTTTTTTAAGCACTTCAATTTTTTTTTCCTGCTTTCCTGCTAAGGATGGCTATCGAACGCTGTGTGTGGCATTCAAAGAGCTAACTCAAAAGGAGTATGACAAAATTGACAGGCAGCTTAATGAAGCAAGGATGGCTCTGCAGGACAGAGAAGAAAAGATGGCAAAGGTTTTTGAAGACACAGAAGCCGACATGCACTTGATTGGGGCTACGGCTGTAGAAGACAGGTAAAGGGATGACCAGTACTGCAGAGGACATTGACATGAAGCAGCAAGGCAGTCGTTGCAGCGTCCTGACACTGAAAACATCCAGGGCAATTACTCTGCGGCACAGCCCATTACTTAGTACCTACTTGCTAAAATTGGCTAGACAGGCAGAAATTAGGATTTATGAATGAAATTACAGAAGTTCTTACATTTCTTGGAAGTGAATTAAGCATGCAATGCAGATTTGCATATCAATACTAATTCAGTTTTACGTGCAGTTGTATTAACTGCATGTGCAACTTAAGCTCTTGCTCTTGACTCACTTTCTGAGTACAAGGCAATGATTTTGGCTAAACTTAAAGATTTGACATTGCTGAGCTCTAAGCCTCATTCTTGTCCTGTAAAATAAGTATATGTTAGGAGTTGTAAGGTTTAAATGACAGTGTTGGTCAAGGCTCTTTTAAGCTGGCTCTGGGGCTGTGCGCAAGGCAGGGCTCCTCGTGGGGCGGTGGGCTCTGGGATCTGTGCCAAGATGCTCAGGAGCTCTGAGCAAGGGCAGTGAGGGGAGGTTTTGCTCCTGTTTTCAGGCTGCAGGAGCAGTCAGCAGAGACGATCGAAGCCCTGCACGCGGCTGGCATGAAGGTGTGGGTGCTGACAGGGGACAAGATGGAAACGGCCAAATCCACGTGCTACGCCTGCAGGCTCTTCCAGACCAGCACCGAGCTGCTGGAGCTCACGGCAAGAACTGTGGGCGAGAGCGAGCGAAAGGAGGATCGGCTCCATGAGCTACTGATGGAATATCATAAAAAGCTGATTCAGGACGCTCCCAAAAATCGGGGAGGCCTGAAGAGGTCAGTGATCAATTTGCATGTGCTTCTGGATAATTGCATGGGATATAGGCGCAAGCTTGGTGGAGAAATGCCACCATGTTGTAGCATGTGAGACTTGCTACTTCCTCTGCTGCTGACACCTTTCTGTTGTTCATTATCTCTACTATTAGTTTGTTTTGAGCTTAACTGTATAATTCCCTTAGCCACATCCCCATGTATTAAACCTTTTTAAAGTTGCTAAGCCACAAAGAGGGGTGGGAGAAAGTCTTAATAGAAAAGTAACTTCTTTTTCTGCAAAGCTGGCACAGATGGCTAGATCTGACTTCTCAAAGTTTAATTCTTCATTTTCTTTTTTTTTTCTCTTCCTTCTTGTGTCCCAGAAGCTGGACGTTCAGCCAGGAATATGGCCTGATTATCGATGGCTCAACACTGTCACTAATACTCAATCCTTCTCAGGATTGCAGTTCTAGTAACTACAAAAACATATTTCTGCAAATCTGCTTGAAGTGCACTGCAGTCCTGTGCTGTCGGATGGCTCCTTTGCAGAAAGCACAGGTACAATCCGTGGCTTCATCGCTTGGCACTTGTGTGTAGCTAATTTCTCTGGAAAAAAAAAAAAGAAAAAGAGAGAGTTTCTTTGTGGAATCAGTTAATTATTCCACAGGAAGCAATGCAAATGGTACAACACTTTAGCAATATAAAACAAAATGGTGCTACTATAACACTTTGAGCTATTTAATGGGAAAACGATGCAAGTTTGGTAAACTTCTAGGTAGCAACAAACCTTCCCTGAATATTAGCCAAGTGTTCCTCCTCTTTCATTTGAGATGTGCTTTTAGAAAATAACCACAGATTATATCTAAAGGCTATTTCCATATAAGCATTTGAGGCTGTGTTTCCTGCAGCACTGCATTAAACAAAATTTATTCACCCTTGTCATCAGGGATGCCTCCGGGCTATGTGCAAGTATTTTCCGAACCTCAAAGTGTGATGGAAACACTCCAGTCTTTCAAAGACAGACACAAAACCTTTGCTAAATATGCTTGCAGGAAACCTCAAGCACAAGCCAATTAAACAAACAAACAGTTTGTGCTTTTAATTCCTTTCCATGTTTGGAAAGTGGAGTCCCTGACTTCCCTATGGCAGATGATAGTATCAACAGACTGATAAACAGTGTTTAGCCCCATTCCACGGTGTTATTTACTGCCACATGAAATGCATGAGAGGTCACATCTTTGCAGGAGAGCAGATTTGGCAGTAGGGAAGGGGAGGATACCTCTCTGTGACTTGTTTTTTAAGTGCTGTCCTTCTAGCCCTGGAAAGCTGGATTTTTGGCTTTTGCTCTGGTTGGTGACTAGGAAATAACAAGAGTTTTTATTAATCTGAACTCACTAGGCATTGTTTTGCTGCCACAGAAGCCTGGTTCCTTGATCAAAAGTGCTCCTGAAAGTGGGACAGTAGAAATCTCTGGAGCTTTTTTAACAAGGTCTTTGGCTTTGTTGATTTTCCTCTCTGAATTTATTATTATTATTTTTTTTTTTTAGATTGTAAGAATGGTGAAGAACACAAAAGGGAGCCCAATAACACTATCAATAGGAGATGGTGCAAATGATGTTAGTATGATTTTGGAAGCGCATGTTGGAATAGGTAAGATTGCTGACAATTGCTAATCTGATATATAAAACATGTCTAGACTCCATTGACTCGACAGGGCTTCGCTGTTGAGGCACAGGCAGTGTTTCTGACTGCAAATGGTTAAACCGAGCCCACTGCAAAATGTGAGATGTCAGCTGTTGCCTTCATCAGAGCCAGAGTTTAGCCCCGAATAGATGCTTGGGATCATGGTAGACTGCTGACCTTTACGATAGCAACGTGCTCTTTATCTGTGGTAGGCTGCATATTGTGTTCAAGAGCTGTGTGGCCAAATTCAGTGTTTGTAAAGGTTGCTTGCTGGTCAGAAAAAGACACGAGTAGCAAACTGATGTATGACGAATGACAGTTGTTGTAAACACAATGCAGTTAAGATGACAGACTCTTAATATGAATAACTTGTAGCAAGTAAATTTAAATATAGGTAGATAGAGCATGTCCAGTCTTGCATCATCTGCCCTTCTTCTATCTCCTTTATAGCCACTATAAAATCAGTGAAATCAGTGGAGTGGTTCTGCTGTTCTCTGTGGAAACAGGATCGACTCTAGCTTAACTGAAATACATAACTTCTCTCACCCTTTACTTTGCTGTTAAGTTTAGTGCTGAGAATGTAATTTGGATTGTGTCTTTTGATCTTGGCTGAGCTGAAATAGGCCCTTGTCTTTTGCCCGGATGTCTGGGAAAGCACCACAGTGCTAACCACAGCTGCTGGTAATTCAGCACTGGGAGCCAACCCATTTTCCAAAGGCTAATGCTCAGTTCTGCAGGTTTTGCTCCATTTATATGACTGACAACAGAATGGAAACAGTCTTAGTTTCTACAGATTGCTGTCAGAGCTACTGGAAGTGTTGGAGATGCGTATTACCACCGAAGATGCTTATTACTGGAAGTGCTAGAGATGCTTCTTACCACTGCCCCTTTATTCCTGGCTGTTGGAAGCATCATATTACCTTCTAGCAAATCAGATTTTGTTGTGATTCAGGTGGATGTGCTTACTGAGTGAACAAAACTGGCTTTCTTGATCTTGGCTCTATGAGGAGATGTCTCTGGAGTCCTAGCACCTGGAATGAAATAACTAGACTGTGCAAGGCACAGGCAAGCGTGCAGGGAAGCCAGTTCCTTGTCTTTCATCAGGCTTGCTTAGATCCTCTTCACCACATTCTCTTAGATAACTTAGATAACTTTATAATAACTTAAATATAGGTTTAAAAAGTCTGAATTGAGGTCCGATTGTCATACGACAAGAGCACTTAAATGCAGTCCCCAAGGCGGCCTGTGTTGTGGTGACATTTAAGATGTTGGAGTTAAAGACTTGGGGGAAAAACAGGGGCTTTGAAATACTGAGTTGAATACTTTGAAAACCTCACTTGAAGCACTGAATCTGTGAACAAACCTAATGGGGAGCCTCAGTCAAAATCTAACTCCCTTATGGCTTAATCCCTTGTTGTGTTTCTGTCTCCAGGTATAAAAGGCAAAGAAGGCCGCCAGGCTTCAAGAAATAGCGATTATGCTGTTCCAAAGTTTAAACACTTAAAGAAATTGCTACTAGCACATGGGCATTTATATTATGTGAGAATAGCACACCTTGTACAGTATTTCTTCTATAAGGTAAGGATGTACTTTCATCTTGTTTCACTATTGATGCTGTGGAAGAAAAATAGAGTTTTATAGGACTGTTGTAAATCTCTCTACCTTATAGAGAGAGCATATGCCTTTTGGTGCAAAATGATACCTAGAGCAGAATATGTATGTATGACTGTCTTCCAGCATCTTCTGCAAGTACTAAAAGCTTATTGGATTAATTTTATGTTCAGTAGAGAACACTATCAAGAAAAGTTATAATAGGAAAACTTATTTGGGTTTAGAATGAGCAGACAAACACATGGTGGCTGCATGGATGCTTCTCTGCTAACACTTGTCTTTTGTTTCTCCAGAACCTTTGCTTCATATTACCGCAATTTTTATACCAGTTCTTTTGTGGATTCTCACAGCAGGTAATTTCCAGCAACATGCCTGTAATAAGAGGGGATAAGTCACAGAATCAGTTGGCCTAGTAGAGGTTTGACTTTAGGCATCCTGTCTCTCACCTTCCTTTAGATGACAGAAGGAATTGACCTAGTTGCCAAGCAACGAATTTAGAGCACAATATTTTTAAAGCTTGTAACTAGAAGTAATTAAATCAAACTTTCTGTTCTCTCCCTTCTAATTCCCTCCTATTTATTGCTTGAACACAGATAGACACTTTCTGACATAAGGGTGTCTTAGTAGGCTTGTCATCACCTAATTTTGCTACCTCCACTTCTCCTAAGATAAATTTTTTTCAAAGACTCCTTGTTCTTGCCTCATCTGTTGTATTTTCCAATTATGAAAGCCTTTAAAATAAGACACATGAGGAGAGGAATCAGATATTTATCTTAGATCTTCTAACGCACACTTGGGCTATTTAAGATAAATTGCATGAAGTGTTTCGAGGTGAGAGCTTTGGGATTTTGTGTTCACCTGTGTGCTATTTGGCCCCCAAAGCAACTGTGAGGAAGAGAAGGTCGTTAAATGGTTATTCTCTGCAGTCTCAGGAGAGCTGCTTATTTGAAGAAAAAAAAGAAGTCTTTGTTCCTGCAAAAAAGTACAGTCTTTGGAGAGTCACAGGAGACATCAGGTATATTAATAGAAACAGCAGCGCCAGAACAGCTTTAGAATAGCTGTGATAGCTCCTATTTAATCATGTTTTTCTGGAGAATGAGCTGAAGACTAGACCATTCGGTTACAGAATTTCCTGGAAATGCAGCTGGTGTCTTCAGTGGGAGCAGGGAGGCTGGGGGGTCTTGGTCATGCGGTGGCAGCCCACAAGTCCTCCAAACACCTCAACCTGGTGGCATTGCATGGTGTGTGAGTGAGCTAGATCGAAGAAAAGAGTCGTTTATGGCTATGACAAGGAGATGAGTCCCTAGGGTATTTGCAGAGTAAGAGTTGGAAACTGTTAAGAGTGTTCATGGAGGGTTTCTTAAAGCAGAATTTCAAGCTTACATTACCCCTTCTGCCTCTTTCAAGCCGCTGTACGATGCTGCTTACCTTACCATGTACAACATCTGCTTCACCTCGCTACCCATCCTGGCATACAGCCTCCTGGAGCAGCACATCAGCATCGACACCCTGACCTCAGATCCGCAGCTGTACATGTGAGTGCCGAGGGGCTTGGCAAGTCCGCGCGGGCGTCGCTGGCCGTGGATGACCCCGTGTTCCTGCAGGAAGGGCTGTTGTTTGAGCTGGAGACGTGGCAGCAGCCGAGATGTCTGAGATGTTGCCTGTTTCTGCGCTCTAACTGTGCTTGGCCTAGCAAATTTCCCTGCAGTGTCTATATAAAGGCCACACTGGGGGTGAATGTCTCCACCCATACCTAGAAGCAAGCTGCAGAGGTGACTAACGCAGGCGTTTGAGCCCGGCAGTGCAAGGGAATCACACTGTGGAGCATGCAATGGGTAGATGTCTTCCAGAGAGAGGAGATCTCTTAACTTAGAGAGGTGACTGCTCCTGTGTTCAGCTCAGACAGGCAGCATCTCAGCTGGTCTAAACCCATACCCTCCATAGGCTTCTTTCCAAGGCTAAATCCCCGTTTAGGAGCATGTTGTCCGAGCGCTGAGCTCCTCAGTTGCACACACCATGTTTCAGCCGTGGGCGGCCCTGTTTAGCAGAAGGTTCTCCCTTTAGTCTTTGCCAGCTTTCTTTCCCCTGGATATTTTCCTCTTTGCTTGGCTGCAGCTGAGGAGGTCCCCAACCCAAATGCATCTCCTTGCCCCCTGCCTGAGCTTGCAAGCCGGGCTGCAGCCCCTTAGCAAGGTGAAGGCTCTTCCCTTCCTGCCCTGGCCTTGCAGCGAGCTCCAACAACAGTCATCCACGTTTAGAGAGCCTGGAGCTGGGGCTCTTGTGAGTGTTGCCCACACATGGAAGTTTGCAGGTACCTTAAGGTATTGTGCAGAAGTTACCTTAGGTATCGAAACTTCAGGAAATGCAACAAGGGTTTTAAGATTGGGGAGTTTTGTGCATTCTGGAAATAACTGTTCAGATATAAGATCAGAATTCTGCAAAGGCTTCATATGGCAAAAAGTCTCTGCATGTATTTTTAAATAATTTGTAATTGAATATTGTGCAGCAAATACCAATAATAACAGGATGCTGTGCATTCACCTGCCTGGCTGGTGGGCTGTCTGATCAGTAATACGGGAATTGAGGGAAAACAGACTTAATTGTGCTTTCAGATATCTTCAGTCTGAATATTCATGACTCTGCATGTGCTGCTGAATATAGAATGACTCCTGTGCCTCTGCTGTATAAACTGCTGAGCTGCTGCAGTGCAGATCTCCAGTCTGAGGCACTGTAAAAAAACTGTTTATGACAAATGCTGCAGGACATAAACGAGAATGCAAAGCAGAGCCTGCAGTGGGGAAGTTCTTTGCGTTTTCTGTTACAGCAATAAAAACCTCTTGCAATCCGTCTTGTCCGTGTTGCCTGCTCACCTCCAAATTACAGCCTAGTAGAGCATCATAAGCCTGCAGCATCATAAGTAAGGCCCAGCAGGTCTTTGTTTTAGAAATTGAAATCAGACAAGTCCAGTGCTGCACCTGTTTGCAAGATGCATCATCCTGAAAATGGATGATTCGCTTAAATAATTAGGAAGAAAAATGACAAAAGAATGGGGATTTTGTTATTGCTGTAAAAATGCCACCCTCTGACCATTAACCTTCAATTTTGAGCAAGATAATCTGACTAGATCCTGATCTAGAAACAATGGTTCTTTCAAACTGGAGATGATTTTGAAAGTAGTTTGGGGAAGATGATTTTGAAAGTAGTTTGGGGAAAGACTTTTGGAACAGCATTTCCTTTCTGTGTGTAGCCACTGCGTTCTGCTTGTGGTTTCAAGGCATGCTCAAAGCCTCCCATCGCTGTATCCCCAGTGTTGACTGAGCCATCACCTATGATGTCAGGGACTGCAGAAAGGACCAGAAGAGCTAGAAGTAACGTTGGGTTTTTCTGTACTCGGCTCCTGCAGCTTTGCTGGCCCATCAGAGTACACGCGTTTCTGCAGTGAGAACAGCGCTTACTTTGCTGCTGCTTTTTGCGAGGTCACTGCCAAGGCGATGTAAATATTGCATCAGTTTGCTGCTGAAATGCTAAAATTCCTGTGTTCAGCCCAAAACCTTCTGCTAAATCCCCTTGTTAAAACACCTGCTACCTAATACAGTAGTTTATTCTCACCCTGGGCAGGAAAACACCAAGCCCAAGAGTGGGACTCACTTAAAGGGTGAGTTTATGCCACAAAAAGAGGAGGAATGTGCCACAGATTCCTTGCTAGATACAATTCTTTTCTCTATCATTGGCCTGTTTTCAAATTCAGCAGTTGTTAATCTCATTGGCAGGGCAGCAGCTCTAGCAGGGAAGACCAGGTCAATGCTACAGCCCTTCATGTTGGGTTTGAACTGGCTGGGCTTTGGCCCAACTCATCTAGAGGTGATGGAGAAGCAGGTTAACTTGCCAATTCTCTGATGAGTCGTTAAGACCTGCAGTTACATGTAACAAATGTCCCTGTGCTCTGCGTACTGGCAGGACTGTGCATATTCTCCCTCAATGTCCTTTATAGCAAGGGGCTGCTCCAAATCCTGGGTTGCAACAGGCTTTGCAACTAGTCCAAAAAGTGACACTGATTTTCTTGTTACTCCGTTTCTTGACAGGAAAGTTTCTGATAATGCAATGTTGCAGTGGAAGCCTTTCTTATATTGGACCTTTCTAGGCGCCTTTGAAGGACTGGTGTTTTTCTTTGGGGTTTATTTTCTTTTTCAAAATTCATCATTGGAAGATAACGGAAAGGTAATAACAAAACAACAACAAAAAAAAGAAGATAGATGAGTGTTTCTTTTATGCTCTGCCTTTTCTCTCTGCCTTTCTGCAAGTATCTATACGCTTAATCCGTGCGCTGTGTCTAGTCTTGTCCCACGGTGTAGCATCGCTTCTGGTGTGATTCTGTAGCAAATGCTGAAAATGAAACAGCTTGAAAATCACCATGGAAATCACGTAGAGATAGTTGCACTCTCTAGCTAAAATAACTAGTCTTGCAAAGTGTATTTTTTGTAATTTTATTTTATTTTAATTTTATTCTGAGCTCTTGCCCTTTCCCACATGGCTCCTGCAGTGCGGTGAGACCTGCCGACCCCAGGCTCCCAATAAGGCCCTGCCTGTTGGCAGGGACGTGGCAAAGCACAGGACAGGTCTGTGCCCACTCCCAGGTGCTTTACTCTAAATAGAGGAATAAATAAATACCGCTTCTGACGGGATCACGAAGAGTGAGAGCAGCACAGCTCCCTCCCTGCCAGCGCCAGGGACCAGCTTGTCCCAGGAAGCCTCCCCTGGGAGCGCACAGCACCTTGCCAGGTCCCAGCTGACACAGTGACTTCTTCACATCATCATTTGTGACCCTTGAAAATGCCCTGGCTTTTCGAGGAGAATGCTTAGAGGAAAATCTCATTAAAAAATTTATATATAAATGTCTATCTTGCATAAGCGCAAGCATTCTGGCCCCAGCTATGCGCACTCAGCGCCTGTGCTGTGAGTGCAGGGCCTTTCTGTCCATACAGCCGTTGGTTGTACCCGAATAAAACACTCGGTCCTGGATACTCCTGCAAACGCCTTGAGAGGTCGAGTCTTTGTGGCACTGAAATGAGAGACGTGGTTATGTCCTGTTTTGTAAACACTAATGCCTGTTAAAACTGCTACCAGCAATTGTTCATAATATCCATGTATGTTTGATTGAATCCTTTTTCGCTCCTATTGACTTTATTTTTTTGCGTTTTTTAGAAACTTTTACATTTCATTTTCTGTTTTAATGTATGCATTCAGAGCTTGACAGCCTTTGGTAAGCATCTGTCCCATTCATTGCCATCATTTGGATTTATATACAGTATCTGCTTTTCTTTGTTGTGCATAGTCACCAGTATCTGCCAACCAGAACAGTGTAATGTAGTATGAAAAAATGCCCATTGGTGCATTCTGCAAATGAGAGTAAAATGCCATGTTGTGTACAGGCGCTCTGATGGTTCTGTGTTACGAGAAAGCAGAAACTGAGTAAATTACCAAGAAATCATTAAATAGAAGTGGTCCAAATGACTTGTATTCTTGATCAACATTGCTGTTAGTAGGAGATTGTACTTGTCACTGTCACAGCACTGGGTCAATGTCCGTGTGGTCCTGCATGGCACCGGGTGGGCGCGAGGGTGGCCGGCGCGTGTGCGAGCGCGTGCGTCACGAGCAGCAGTCACTCTCCATCAACTCGTGCCCACTCTAGTTCCTGCTTGCGTAGTTTCTCTGTCATTTTTTACTGTTTCTTTGGAGCAACGTGGCCGGAGATGCATGTGGGAATGTGAAATGTTTTCCAGGTTTTTGGAAATTGGACCTTCGGAACTATCGTTTTCACCGTGTTGGTGTTCACGGTCACTCTGAAGGTGAGACTACTGCTTTCTTAGTCATTTAGGTTTGCAGTCATCTGTCATTGCACGAGTGCACTGTGGTATAAAATCGTGTGCTCTTTGCTATAATATAGTGAAGATAGCTGTAGCCGCTGAGCTCAGCCACTGCTGGGCAGAATGGGGATCGTAAAGGACATCTGTCAAATACTGCCAGCAAAACTGCTGCATTTTGTGGAGCTTTCCAGAACGAGCAGTTTGCGTGAGACCTTTCAAAAGGTCTTTTATGTGTAGTTGAGGACAGCAGGTGGTGACAGACGGCAATTGCAGTCACCCTGACCTTTAGAGTTTTTTTTTCCTGTAGCATCAGAGGGTGCATCAGGCTTGTTCCATTAAAAGTGCCAGTTGCAATTAGGAACTCTTGTTTCCTTGTTGACACTGTGCCATTTGGTAGATATTGAAGATATTTTCCTTCTTGTGCATATGTCAAGCTGTCGCTGACTCGTAATACTTTGACTTTGCTGTGGAAGCGGTCAGAAACTTCACATACACCCAACCAAATGTGCTATGCTTATAGTGCTGATTTTATTTTTATTTTTCTGTTTGCACAGCTAGCATTAGATACGCGGTTCTGGACGTGGATGAACCATTTTGTGATCTGGGGCTCCCTGGCTTTCTACGTCTTTTTCTCGTTCTTCTGGGGAGGCGTCATCTGGCAAGTATCTTCCTGCCTTCCACAGAGGGACAGGCAGCAGCATCCACCTGTTTGAGATGGAGAGATGTTGCCAAGAGGGGGAAAATACCAAAGCAGACCCGGGAGATTTGGGGGCAGCCCTCAGGAATTAGAGCAATGCAAAGCAGAGGGTGCAAGTTTGGGGAGAAATGGACAGTGTGTTTCTGTGCGGACTGTACCTGCCCACATGGGTAAGGGAGGTTGCTCGTGGTTTGATCTGTGTCTCCATCTGAGCATGATGTAGTTGGAAAATGCGTGTGGCTGATCGACTTAATCATAATTTATTTGTATCTTTTCAGGCCTTTCTTGAAGCAGCAAAGAATGTATTTTGTATTCGCCCATATGCTGACTTCTGTTTCCACGTGGCTGGCAATAATTCTCCTGATCTTTATCAGCCTTTTCCCAGAAATTCTTCTAATAGTTTTAAAAAATATAAAAAAGAAAAAGCATCAGGTAAGGAACGAGATAATATCCTGCACAGTGTGGTTACAAAAGTCTCTCCTAGCCATCAGATGAGCCTGTGGCAGTCCTGCGTGCCACTTGCGTCTTGAGGAAGCCTTTCCAGAGTCTCATTTTGCTCTTTCACGTGCCAGAAGTATCAAGAAGCTCATCTAAGAATATTGCATAGACCTGTAGCAAGAAGGGACTCGACCAATGCCTTTTCTCACTTGCATGCAGAACTGTTGTCTTTTCTTTAAAGAAAGAGGAAAAAGTCCTACTTGTCCTGCTCACCCCGCAGCCAGCGTGCCCTTGCCCCCCGCCAGCACCCCGCTTTTTCCCTTGTTGGTGTCAGCATGCTTTGCAGTGACAAGTGGCATCCTGCCAGGAGCTGGTGTTGAGTTAAACCATTGAATTATTTTTCAGATAGGAAAGTTCAAAATAGGCTTCTCGTGGAGCTTTCTATAGCCTGGGAGGGTCTAGTGCACTTTCTTCTCCTGGGGTAACTTAGATCTATATAGGATGAAAGATGGTAGTTATCTTCATTAAATAATATATATCCAGTAAAGTTTAAAGGTTTATCTCCCCCATAGCATTTGAAGTAGAAGTTTGGTATGGTATCAGTAAAGTAAGACATACACCGGCAAAACAAAAATTTGAGTTGAAAGGAATACAGACAGGGTACTGGGAGGTTTAATGTTATTTATTCCCATGGAGCATTATTTAATAGAAAAGGGAGTGATTTGCTCACAGAAATACGTTTGAAGTAAGGCTCTGTAAGACTCCTGAAGCAGATATCACCACAGACATCCAGAGGTGGTAGCCTGAAACCTATTTTTTTCCAGTCATCCAAGACCCAGTAGCTGCTTTCAGGCCAAGATCCCTTTTGAGAAACCTCAACTTAATATTTGCTCCTTATGGGAGCATCCAAATGAGAAGACAGATTAGGGCACTTATTTAGGTCCCTGCTTCTCCAGATGCACAAGTGTGCTGGTCCCAAAGATGTGGGGATTGAGGCCCAGTTAGTAGGAGTTTGCCCTTGGCTTCTGTGGGGGTGAGTCCCCTGTCACACAACACACCGGCTCTGCTCAACCTCTGCTAAAGTTTCTGCATGGATAGGTTTTTAATGGCAAGGCGCATGCATATTTTCCTTGGTTTCTGCCTTTCTCTTTCTTGTACTGCAATTTTCTGTCTTTTGTGCTATTGTGAACTAGGTAACGAAGCGCCTTCCTTCCTCAGGAACATCCACTATCTTCATGCTTTCTCAAACTTCCAGCAATCACAGCTTTTCTTGGAGCGAATAAGGTGATTTCCTTTCTTAGTCAGTACGTGTTGCTACTGCATTTTCCTCCTTTTAACTCCTAACTGCTGAAAACCTGTGTTTAGATTTGCTCCCCCAGCAAGCGCTTGCTTTCCCCTGCATCCTTTTAATTTAAATCTTGTGTTTAGATGCGTCTTGTCCATCTCATTCCCTTTGTCTCCAACCGCTCAGGTCCTGGCGACTCGCTGTGTGTCGGGTGTACTGAGCTTGTCGTGCTCAGCACCGAGTGGAGCCGGGAGCACTGGTGTCCCTGAGCACGTCCTTAGCTAGGGCACATGGTGCACGTCCCTGGAAACCGGCAGCACGGAGCAATATACTCTGGTCATGGAGCTGTCCCCCGTCACAAATAGTTCTGATGTCTGTCCCCTCTGCGTTTTAGTGGATGAGATGATGAAAAGATGACGATGATAATTTCTAATGTGTGGAACAAAGTAGGCTTAATTTTGATCATCCTCTGGATGACATGGCCAAGAGCTTGGGCCTGTTTGATCCAGTGGGATCTTCCCCAGTGCCCTTCTCTGCTGGATAAATAATGTTTGCGAATGCCACGCTTGTCCTTGGGGCAGGGATAGCGCCTGGTAACCCTCAGGGTGCTCGGGGAGGCTGCACGCGTAGGGAGGATGCGCTGCCACGTCTCTGGTGATGCTGTTGGTGAGCGTTACCGAGGCGCGCGTGGCCGTAGGGCCGCGCCGTTAGGTAGGTCGGAGAGTCGCGTGTGGCCTAAGTGTTTTTGCCTCCCCGTTGCAGAGCAGTAGCAAGGCGTGTGACCCGCTGTCGGCCGGACCCTCGGTCAGACCACTGCTCTTAAGAACCTTCTCAGATGAGTCTAATGTGTTGTAACAGGTACCCTGCCCTCAGCAGTGGGGACGGCTTGGAAGGCGGTCATTAACCAACTGTAACCCCCAAATTAATTAAACACTGGCTCCTTTAATCATCTTTACTCTTGGTGTGGGGCATCTGTCTTTGTGGAAGGAGATGCAATATTTGGGATGCATTCTGATTTGGGGATCTTATTCTGTTGAGCATTTTCCAGATCTCCTGTGTGCATAGATCTGGTTGCACTGCAGCTCGTACTGGAGTGTAATATTAACACGCAGCTTTGCGTGATTCACTGCTGGTGTTCTCAGACTAACAGTGACGGTAGAAGCTAATGGCGATATATTTGCAATGAAGTGTTTCAAGTCTCAACTATTAAAATGATTCCAGTATTGCATCTGAATATCACCCAAATCCCTTTTTTCCAGGGTGCATGCTGTCCTGTCAGATAGAAATGAGTAAATTTTAATTCATCTGCATAGATTTAACTAAACATATGTAATTGTCTGTGTATGTCAACATTTTGTACAGCAGGCATGTCTCTGTCTATACACAGAGAGCATCCTCATACGAGTTCATTTAATTCTAAATGCTGTAGTAAGCCAATAGCTGTGTATCTATAGAAGTAAGTAAAAATGCCTAATTGAATTCACAACTTAGCCTTTGTGCAGAGTGATAAGGAGCTGGGTGGTATCAGCTGCAAGTATGAAACTATGGACGTGGTCTCTCCAGGCCTCTTAAGAGCATCTGGCACAAGCGCGTGGGGCGCAGCAGACGTTAGGTGGAGCTCTGCACCGTGCACAGAGACCACGGCCGCGCTCGCCCTGGCCTGCACCGAGACCCGAGGGGACAGCGAGGCAGGTGCTGCCTTCAGACTCCTTGCAGTATTTTGCAAAACCCCCAAATTCATTTAGCATGCTGTTATTTCTTCCTTTGTGAAGAAAATTGGGCATTTTTATTGGGATCTAATCACTCTTCTCCTCTTGCAAAAATTTTAACCGTTTCTTTGCAAAAGTTACACACGGAAAAAATGTTATGATTTGGAGAATGTAATAATTACACTGCGTGTATGTTTTCCTTCTAATTTTTGCAGACTGGCCCCTTTGATCTGCCTATGTTAATGTCATACAAACGCATAGAGAATGGTTATGTGAAGACTGAAGATGCTGTTACTAACTTGGCAGAAAGATATCCTCTCGGGATACTCTAAATGCTCCATACAAACACTGCATTTGGGGGAAAGAAAAACACACACAAAAAAACTGTTTTTAACCTAACAGTTCTCGTTAAACTTAACAAGAATTGTAAGCAGCCATGCTGATGAAGCAGTAGCCAGGGCAGTAGCCCCGGTACCCATTTGTCCTTGGTCTTGTTGCTCCCACCCCCACTCCCAAAATATCTTCTAAATCAAAACTCTGTGTGATCGGAGGCTGAGGAAGCATCTTTGGCAATTCTTCACAAACAAACTGCAAAGGTGGAAAAGAAGCAGCATCCTGCTGAGCACGGCGGCTGCACGAGAGCCATTTGGTGCCGAAGCCTCTTGCTTTGCCCGACCAAAGAAGCCGGGTGGACTTTAGAGCTGCTCTGGTCCTGTCCAGCTGCCCGAGGGCTCCATGGGAAGAGCTGGGTCCGGCATGGGAGCGCGTCCAGCGCTGGATCTGCATCTGGCTCCGTGGGTGGCTGCCACCTCCGGTGCTGGGTCCCGATGGGCACATTGGCACAGCCTGGAGATGCCCTCACCAGTGGGGCCCGCTGATGTCCTCCCTCCGGCAACCGGCACGGTTGGAGATGTGTGGAGGTCCTTGTGGAGCTGTGTGTGCCGATGGGCTCCTTCCTGGAGGAAGGAGAGGAAATGGTGGTTTTCCTTCGTGTTTCCCAGTGCTGCTCTCGACTCCCCAGACATGGGCTGTGCCTGGCCTCATGCAGGCTGTAGACTGCATCTGCAGTTATTTGCACTAAGAAAAAAAATAGTCATACAAAAATAAAAGGAATACATTAGTCTGATCTCATTCATTTTATACTTTACTTGGTTTTTAAATTGGCATGTCCTTTTTAAACCCACCTTTACTAAGACTTGTTTCTTTTTGGGTTGTAAATATCACATGTGCATAGCAGAGAGCTGGGATGCCTGAACCTCTGCTCTCTAATACTTCAGATATGAAAAATGCAGCTGTTAACATTGTTTTGAATCCTAAAGGGTCACGGGAGCAGCTTGTGTGCCGCGATGTGAAGGTTTGCCCTCATGCTGACTTCCCTTTGCCCTGCTCGGTACCATCTGCGTGGCAGGAGATGCCATGATGAGAAACCACGTCCAGCTCTGGAGGGACGCCAAGCTCCGTGCCGCGGTCGGGTCTGGTTCCACTGGGTTCGTCCTCGTCTCTGTTTCATTTCCACATGGAGCAACAGCAAACGGGGACTAGATAGAGCATCCCCTTCACCCGGCTGTGTGGCGGATGGACGTGGGACGGTCCTGCACGCCCTGCGCTGTGTCCCTGTGTCGGTGGCTCAACTCCTTGCCGCATGCGAGTCGAGAGCTTCCAGCATGTCTGCCCCGGGCAGAGCTCCTGCCGCCTCCTTCTCTAGCTCATCCGTGGATCTAGAATCCACCCTGCAGCCCTTGGCCAGCTCTCAACAACTTATTCCTAAACTGTGGTGCCTACAGACGAAGCGTGCGCTGAATGCGAGGAAGACGCGCTCTATATGCCAAAATCTAACCTTTCTCCTTAAATACGCACTTGCTGTCTTCTGTTTACATAACCTTTAAAAAGTGGGCACTGAAAGGCGTAATTCCTGTGATTCAAAACCATTCCAAGCCCAGATCGTCCCGAGTCTGGCAACCTGCTTCTCGATTTGTTCTGTGTTGTGTTCCACGTCGAGGGACAAACTCTCCTCCCATGGTTTTGTCAATGATGTTATGTGTGGGGAGCAGGATGAAGCTTGCAATGTTTTGCTATGTATGAACTGTCCTCCTGAAGGTGCTTACGTGGGCTAAATTCTGCAGCCCGGCGCAAGACGAGGCTTCTGCGAGCCAAATCTTTTTCCTTCCCGTTTGCAAGCATGCAGCATCGCCACGGAGCTGAACCATTTGCCATAGCTGTACGTTTAAACCCAAGGCACGTGCGAGCTGCTGAAACGTGGGTTGGGGTTAACATGAGATGTCTCGAATGCCAACTCTTATTGGAAACACATGTTTTCTTGCATTTGGCTCTCCAGCTCTTTCAGTGGCACCAGGACAGCCTTGTTGTCCTCATTCGAAAGCAGCAGAAGGGAAGTTTCTGGTGCTGCAGATGCTTTGTGAAATGCAAGGAAACGGGAGACCAAATCTGGGCTTAGAGGAGGACGGGAAAAGTGGTGATAGTGGCTGTAAAATATCATCCGGCAGGATGCGAGGGTGGCGGTGATTATACAGTAATACTGTGATTGTTGTTCCTATACAAAAACAATACAAGCTGCACTGTTGCAGTGCTCTTCAGGGAGCCAACAGGTCAGTACAGGCTTATCGGTGGAAAAACTTGAAGGAAAAAGGCTAGGGCTTTTGCTAACTCATTGGAGTTTAATCACTGGTTAGTGACTCTGAAAGATAAGAAAATTAATTATGATTCCCTCTAAAAGCTTTTGTGATAATGGAAAACTTGATATAGGCATTGCTACTTTTCAAAAAAAAAAAAAGAAAAACTAATCATTATTATAAGAATATTATAATCACTTGGGATTGCGTGAAAGCTTAAAATTGAATTTGTATACACACTGACAGTTGAAAACTGCACCTAATATTGCTCTATTCATCCAATTTCCCAGCCATGGATTTTTTTTTTAAAACACCATGTAGTATATAGATAATGTAAATTATATACAGGCAATGAGAAGATATGTTTTTTCAGCTTCTTGCAAAAAAAAAAATGGACTGCGACCTTACATTTTTTTCACTTAAATGCAATTTTATACATTTATGTTGCTTTATATAAAAGAGATTGAATGTGAATGTTACCTTTTATGAATGCAACTTGCTCTTTTTTCATTACAGAAACTTTTGTTTGAAGTAATCAATAAACTTTGGTATGTTGTTCTGATTAATATATATATACACCTTTGCCTTGTTTCCTTGGATTATGATGTAGGCTTTTATATGGGGGTATTTCAAGGACTGACAGCATTTTCCCCGTGTACTGGATTAAATTGACAAGGCCACACTCATTTCCCTGCTGTACATCCCATTGATAGCGAGCAGCCTTTCTCAGGTAGTTTCTCAGTGCTGTGGATTTTGGGGGGTTTTGGTTGGTTGGTTAAAGCAAGATATTAGCAATTTTGCTGGTGATAGGTGCTGCACCTGCCTGGCTTATACGCTCCAGACCCATTTCCCTGCAAATGTCAAAATAAGAAAGCAAGTCCTATGCATTAAGTGACTGAACCTTTCAGAAGCATGGAGCTCGGCTTTGCTTGAAGAGGGCATTTAGCAAGCATGTCAAAAAAAAACTTAAAATAAAAAGCAGGTCTGCGTGCTCAACTTCCAAACAATTTCTTTTTTTCTTTTTCTTTTTGCCGTGTGTTGGTTCTGTGCATCAGGCCTGCCTGTAATAAATAACTGTTTTTTTTCAGTTCAAAGCCTAGAAATCCAGGGATGAGCATTGTTCTGGGGTTTGTAGGATGCCTGGAGCCAGTGCAACGCAGGTTAACTGTTTGCATTGATAAAATTCCAACAACATAAGGAAACTGTTAGAGCAAGGCTCTTGTATAATACGTAAGAAAAATACATAGATAAGTTTATTTTTAAGGCTGTAGGTTTGTAATGCACATAGAAAAAAAAAAACAACAATCAGTTTGAAAAATTCTGCTTTGGCTCCTTCAGTTTATTCAGCTCCCATGAGCCCCTGTAGGACAGATGGCTGTGCTATTTAAAACAAACTATAACCTTTAAGAAGAAGCTTGTACTAGTGGAAACTAGATACGTGCACTGAGAATCTTAATAGCCTACGCTGAGTGATAGTGAAAATTCCCTGAAGAAGGGCAACAGTTTCTACACTGAGCTGCCTCTGCCATGGACAGCAAGTGTCAGAGATGCAGGACCCCCATGGATCATGAGAGGCTTTGGAAAGCACCAAATAACACATAAACATTTAGACGACACTTAAACACTTATCTATGTAGCACTTCATATTAGAAAGGAGAAACTCATAGGTGTGGGGAAGGGACACGTGAGCACCTCTATTTGTCCCCCCCTTTCATGCCGGCAATGACAACAGCCAGTGAGGTAAGTCAAGCTTCAGCAACAAGAGGGAGAGCGTAACCAAGTCCTTCCCCTTTTTCCCTTGACGTAGTTGCTGCAATAAGATCTGGGTCCTGATGAAATACACAGCAAACTTCAACTGGTTCCTGCAGGGCCAGGATTTCTTCTCATCCGTCACGGTTCTGCTGCCCGGCCTGGCTCTGGAGACCATAAAGACCAGCCAGGGCTCAACTGCTCTTCTGTATGAGGACTTTGCTGCCACTGTTCCCATTCTGGACCCAGATAATGACTCCATTTAGCCAGGAGATATTTGTACCAGCACCTGTAACATGAAGGGTATTTTTGAGGAAAGGCTTGGATGGACCATTGGTCATCCAGAAGAGGAGATAATAGGTGCATATTCATTAGCCACATAGGGAAATGTCTGATCAAGCAGAGCCTCCAAGTAGAGTGAGGGGCTGGAGCTCCCAGTGCAGCTCTGCCTTGTGCTTTTGGGGACATTCAGTGTGAAAGCAGCGGCTTTGAGAAGCTGCAGAAAGGAAACCTGAGGTAACTTGATGCTGGAAACATGCTGTGTTTTCCCCAAATTATACTCAAATGTTGAAGATAAATAGCTGGGATAAATATTGATCATTCAGAGCAATCTCAAAAAAGAGACCATAAGGCCAGGAGGATGTGAATGTCTGAGGTTCCTTCAAAAAGAACATGCAAACTTGGCTGACAAAGGGCAATTTTGAAGGGGGGTTTCTTAAAACCATAGTGCCAGTCAGAAGCCAGTCAAAGGCTTCTAACCTTTATGTGAAAGGTGTGTTTTCATTCATTATTTAGAAATAATATAAATAATATAAAGTCTTGGACTATTGAAATTAGTGGGATTTTCACCCGACTTCTTCTCCCAAAGATCCGAGGATAAAGAATTGTAACAAAATAGAAAACAACTAAATCCAAAACACTCTATCCAGAGGTGCCGCAGCAGCTGGCATGACTTTTCCAGTTGATGGAAGCTCCAAGTCCCGAGGAGGCTCTTT
>NW_010579474.1:133062-150947 GCF_000705375.1 Tinamus guttatus | reverse complement strand
GCGGGCCGGCCCCGCTCCGCGCCCGCTGCCGCAACGGGCACCCGCGGAACGGGGCGCGGGAACGGGGGGCAGAGGGGGACGGGGCCTGTGCGTGTCCCCCGGCAGCTCCGCGGCCGGTTTTAGCATCGTGTGCGCGGGAGGAGCCGGCTCTGCAGCAGAGGCTTGCGGCGCTCGCGGCGCAGCTCCGCGATGGCTTCCCAAGGGCTGGAGCTGCATCCCTGCACGCAGAGCACGGCGGTGCAGAGCACAGCGTTGGCTCCCTAGCCACGTTAACAGCATCTTCAGATGCTAATCTTGCAGCCAGCTCCGGGAGGGTGACAGAACCTTAGGGAGATTCATTTTGAGGGAGGTTGAAGCTCATGCTGGCAGTACTTAGCATTTTATTGCGTGACTTTTCCCTTAAAGGACGGAAGAAAGTCATTAACTTCAGCATCTGCGCAAGGGCCAGCACTTCACCAATTTCTGTTCTTCAGAAACTTAGTGGCAGGCAGATGCTACTTTTTCTTTAGCCCTTTTGACTTCCAACCTCACAAATGTCCCTTTGAGCGGTAGGGAGGAACATGCCCTGAAAGCCAAATTCCTCCAACCACATTAAATATGTGGTTAGGATGGGATGCTTGCAAAGGAGATAACAGCCGGGATGCTTTCAGCATAATCCATTCTTGTGCTTCATTAGCACAGCTTGTAGGTATTGATTTTGCCAGGGCTACTTGCGTGCTCACACCTGAGCTTTCATTTAAACCAGTTGCTGCACTGGAGCCTTAAGATATTTGTGTCCTCAGAACTTGAGGAATTTTCTCAACGTGCCGTTTTGCCAGTGAGTTCGTAGGAGCAAAATGTTGCCCACTGCCTGATTCATTGGTCTGAAAGACAGATAATTTTCTGTCCTTCCTGGTACACTACAGAGAAATAGCAGAGGACAAAGAGTTTGGGGTTGCTCTTTAGTTTCTGTTGCTGCGAGTTTATCAAATCCATGAAATAAGATAAACTATAAGGTAAAGTAGGGACATTTCTGCCTTTACTTTCTTGAATATGCTATAGGCAAGGGTTTCCTCCAGCATTACTTCAGTATTATCAGAGTTAAGTCTGCAGATAACTGCTCTAGACTTTGGCTTTTAGAAGAACTAGGATTCTAATAGTTGTCAAAAAAGATATAATTCCTTCAGGAGCCCTGAAGAATCCCTGAGGAATTACTGGCCTATATTTTTATTGATTTATTTGTTACTTTTCATGCTTTCTCGTGACTCTGAAAAAGGACACAGGTTACAATTTGACTGGTAGCTCTTATCTTCCAAGTTCTTTTTCTTTGCTTGCTTGATTTAGGTTTTCTTTTTTATTATTTTTGTTTTATTTTTTTTTCCTTCTTGAAATACATTAGGTATCATTTGCAAAAATACATTTCTCTTTTTTTAATCTGCTCATAAATGCTGACCTTGATCTTATAAGGGCATCAGAAAAATCGCCAAGTGTTTTCTAAACCAACCAGAAATCAAATTACCTGTCTTACAAATGCAGCTACTTCTGAGGGAGAAACCTAGCAAGTTCCACAATGATACTGCTGTGCTTATATAGGACATAAGATTTGTTATATTAAAGAGGAGTTTGCCTGTCTGTTAGTTAGCTGCAATAGAGGGATATGACCATCGGATAGTGGTCTCTTTTTGTATTTTGTCTGGAATGTGTGGGCATCCTGCATTCCTGAAACTCAAGGTGACTAAAAGCACTTCTTCTGCCCAGGTGTTTAACACCTTACAGATACTGCAGAGTGCTCATGGCACTTGGTGCTGGTTGTCTCCTGGCCAATGGTTCTTCTTCCTGGAGCTATATATTTCCCAGGGCCCAGGTGTGAAGAGCTCCACGTTCCATAGCTTCGCAGTGGGAAAACAAGATAAGACCAAAGCAGGATGCATCTCTGGCTGATTGTTGTCCTTGAAGATATTTCTGATGCATTCTTCGTGAGAAGGTTACACTAGCACCCTAAAGCTGCGAGTTCCGAACATACTTCTGGGTTTCTGAGTTGGAAGCAGTGACTTTCCCCAAACACTTTGGGACTTCACAGTTGGATTTACCTCTGATGGACTGGTGACCATGCAAGAGGGTCAGCTCCTCCGAGCTCCTTCATAGCACTGCAAGACTATGGGCCTCAAAAGGCATTGGTCAAATTCAGTTTGGACTATTAATGTCAGAGGGAACCTGACCTACCTTGGAAAGAGAAGACCTGTTGGAAACAACCTATCCATCCCCATTTGTTTGCAGCTTGTGGTGACTGCTTGATCTTGCTGGTGGCACATGTTGTCCTGTTTGCAGAGAAATGCCCGCAGCCTGTGATGTGAGGCTTGTGAGGGGAAAAGTGGTGGGAGCCAGGGAATGCCATGGGAAAGCCTCGCAGCTCCTCGAGCAGATGTGGCAGCACCATGGACACAGACCAAGATGTGGGAGCTTCTTAGTGCTGTAGGACGTGCCAGAACAAGAAGAGTAGTAAGGACTGCCCGGATCAGCACACAGGCCCCAAAATAGCAACAGCAGCGTTTGATGAGCCCAGCCGGCGTGGTGAGGCAGGAGAGGCAGCTGCCTTCACTGGGCCAGCTTGGAGAATGGATGCTGGGTTTGCCAGAAACTCTCTAGTGAAATACTTATGCTGTAAATTTTCAGTTCATTCCAAATGTTTGAAGATTGTGCCAGTTCTGGTCGTGCTTTCCTCGGCAAGGTTTTCTGCATCCCAGTTGAAATTTCTGCTCAATTTTGGAAAGTGAGAAACATCTCCAAGTCCTTGGGAATCTCCAGTAGCCTCTGGGCAATTTTCTCTCTAGTAACATGGGAAGCTGAGGTTTAAAATATTTTATAAATGTTACATGTTAAACAGGTGCCGTGCAGTGCTGAGGTCTGGTGTGCAGGGCCTGGGACATGCAGAAACGTTTTTGGTATTTAGTGGTTTGCTCTTGATTTTGACACCAAATCTTTATCCCTGGCACAGGTCTTGTTGCTTCCAAAGTGGCCTTGAATGAAGTGGCCAACAAGAATTTGGCACTTCATTCACTTCAATTTTACTTTTCCCACTTCTACTTAAAATAGCTGCAAATCAATATATTGAATTTATGTGGCTTATTTGAACCTAAAAGTCACTGTCCATTTTTAAGCAGAGTTGTGGGCAACAGAAGCTACAACCCGAACCTTCCTGTGAAAGAAAAAGCAGAAAGTGAATTACAGAGTAACTCGGGGATGTCAGAGCTGAACTGTAAATTATGTGTTTTTGTCTTGTTTTTAAACACTAATTGCATGTTTATAGAAGCAACCCGTGTTTCAAAGGCAGAGATTAAGTGCCCTGACCCATGGTGTAGGTGCTACTATGACCTTCCTTCCCATGTGGCCCCCTCACAGCTCTGCCTCACTGGGACACCTACGCAGCTGGGTCTGCAGGTTGGAGAAGAGCCACCACTGACAGAGGAGCCACCACCATCACTGGGCTGGTGCCAAATGGTCCCGGAGAGGCCCAGGCCCAGCCTGCTACTGTGCTTGAGAGTTTTTAGCATTCATTTTAGCATTTCACGGTAGAAAATACGTACTTCCTAATTAACTCAGGCCTTTGCCTCATGCACCAATCCATAATGTAACGATATGACTCCTAGTTCCTTAGAAATTCTTTTTCATTCTCAAGTACCTCTTTCACTTATCTATTTAAAAACGCACCTGCCAACCATATGCTTGAAAAAAAGGCTCTAGCAGCACAGGCAGGAAATTCCAAATTCTTGCTAGAAATCAAATGTTTCCTCATAATTATCAAGGACTAGTAGATTATGCTCCATGCAGTTATGGGATGATTAGTGAGTCTGGGAATAAGCTGTGTATTCCTGGTCTGTTGGATATTCCTCTTGACGTTCCAGCTTTCTGTTCCCTGCCAAATCATAATTTGTTTCCTTCAGTTATGGTGCTGAACTCAAAATAAAGTCTTAAACTTTATTATCAGGGGCTCCCCAGGGCTGAGCTCTTGCTTGTTACAAAGGGAAGTGGGTCTGCATGATGTTTTTACTAATAAGTCCTGTATCTGGATACCGCTGGTGATATCTTCCCTCATTTGGAAGATACATGAGCCTGCAAAGCCTTGCAGCCCCGTGCAGGGATTGCAGCCTGTTGGGCAAGTGGTTGGAGTGCAAGATGCCTCCTTGTCCTGGGAAACATGGAGTCTGGTTTAGTAGATGAGAAAAAGTGAGAAAAAGACAAGCAATATGTGGAAGCAGGGAGCAGTCAGGGTAACTAAGAAAAAAACCCCAAAAGAACAAAGTCTGCTTGTTTCTCCCTGTTTTGTAGGCTTTTGCTAACAGTGGTTTGATCCCTCAGATGCCCAGGTTGATTGTGGTCTTCGTTTTCTTGCAGGCGTCTTTCCCGGGGAGCCTGCACTTAGTGATGGTTCTTCGTCCCACGGGTTTTTTCCAACGCACCTTCACTGACATTGGGTTTCGGTTTAGTCAGGAGGATTTTCTACTCAAATTACCGGTACGTGTGTCCAGACGCCCAGGAACTGAGTGTGCACCAGGAGCCCGAGGCGTGGTGGTGGCTGCCTGCGGTTGTGTCTAGGACCTAGCAATAATTAAGAAAAAGAGAAATATTCATTCAGAGACACCAAGGCTGACGTAGTTATAAGCACTCTTGTGTTCTTTCTTTAGAAAAGAACATAGCTTTAACAAACTGTGCATTTTCACCCTAAAATGGTCACCACTTGCACAGTTTTGAAAATTCATGATTCATATCAGAGGAAAGCTCAAGAAGATTTTTTTTAAAAAAAAAAAAAAAAAAAAGAAGAATATTTATATGTAATTGGCCACTGCTTCAAGCGGTGTTAAAACTTCTGTATTTTCCCAGATGACTGTAAAAATCATCTTCTTAAAAAGACATGCCTTAAGCTTTGTATTTGACTCTGATCTGCAGTCAGGTCCTGCAAGATCTCACTGTACTTTGCATTTAAGGAAGAAAGCACCTGGGTGGGTATCAGGGTTGACTTCAAGAAGTGTGAAATATATAAAATAAAAGCCGTGCTAAGCTGTAAGCACTAAAAGAAGGCCCTCTTGTCCAATAATATCTAGAAAAAAACTTTTTGTTTTGATGCATAAAGATTTCCAGGCTTGATTTGCATGTTGAATAGAAGCGATGCTCGGCCCTTACCAGCGTTCCCTTGCCTGCAGGTTGTTATGCTGAGCTCGGTTAGCGATTTGCTGACGTACATCGATGAGAAGCAGCTCACGCCGGAGTTTGGAGGCACCCTGGAGTACTGCCACAGCGAGTGGGTCATCTTCAGAACGGTGCGTGTGCGGCGCGGGGCTCGCGGCAGGGCCGCTGCTCCGAGCGGTGCGAGCGGGAGCCGTCCGGATGCGTCGCCCAAGGGTCTCGAGCACTGGGTAGCCGAAAGTGGCCCTTGAAGCAGCGGCATTTCTCAGTGGGATTTGCAAAGGAGAAGCAAAGTGCTCAGTGGGCTTATAAGGGAGTGGGCTGATTAACTCCCTTAGGCTCCTTTGGAAATTGCTCCCCAAAGATTTGTCCTCTTAAGTCTTTATTAGAATTCCCATCATGGTAAATGCCAAATGTATTTTTTTAATAGTGGTTGCTTCAGGTAATTAATATCGCAAATGTTTGGGGGAACTAGGGCAATAGGGATGCTTCTGCACATTGACTGAATTCAGAAATATTTCTGGTTTTTCTTTTCTTTGCAAGAATTTTCCTTTAATGTTGCCAGGATTTCAAGAAGCAGGCATTTGATCCCTTGAGCTGTGTTGTGCTGTGCATTTCTGTGCTTCCTGCACCCTCGTATCTCTGTTTTCAGTATTCTCTTGGACTTCCCTGGTATCTGCTTGCAGTTTATTGACAGGCTCAGTTTCCACTTACCCTCCCAGCAAGTCAAAACACTGATGAAAACATGTGCCTGGCTGATCCTTGTGCCCCTGCCCTGCAGCACCGTCCATGTGACAGATGTGGCGCTCAGTGGGAAGAGGGCAAGATGCTGCTGCTGGAAGGGTTTAAGCTACGTCTCTGCCGTTTGTGCTCGTTTATGCTGGTGTGCTGCCACCTGCATGATTTTTTTTTCAGTTTTTCCTTCTTGGTTTGGTTCTTTTGCACCATGTGTTACATCAGCTGTGACACACCGCTCTCTCCTTAGCTGTCAGCATGGCAAGAATGTGACAAGTTAATCTTAGAAAATGTTGAGCTTCTAGGTGGGTTATGGAAGAGGAAGTGCAGAAACTTGAGAGTTGGATCCTTAGGTGGATCCTACTCTATTCCTTCAGGATACCTTAGGGAAAATCTCATAGTGCCCAAGGACAGGCAGCAGAATATGAAGAATGAGATATCTGTCCCCAGTGCTAGGCTTCCTTGCAGATCTCAGCCTGGTATCTTAATGTTGCCTTAGGAGCATCCTGATTTCACTTGTCTCCCACCAGGCGATAGAGAGTTTTGCACTCACCGTGAAGGAAATTGCCCAGATGTTGCAGTGCTTTGGCACGGAGCTGGCGGAGACCGAGTTGCCGGATGACATGTATTCGATCGAGCGCATCCTGGCGCTGCGCACCGAGAAGTACTTCCAGCTCAAGGTAGGGCCGCCGGGAGCTCGGCCGCGTGTTGGAGCCGCTGCTCCGGGTTCTGGCTGCCGCTTTGCTTCGTGCTCACTCCTCCTCCCCTGCCAGCATGTGTACGTGTTGACAGACAAAACACAGCGTGACTCTCTGTGTTACACTTGCATTGCCTTTCATTGAACTAAATTGCCATGCCAACATCCAGCAAACTCTCTCAGCTGCCACCTGCTTCCTGGCTGCAGAAGCCGCTGTGTGAAGCCTGCTCCATCTCAGCACTTTTTTCCTGGGAATTCAGGAGTGCCTGGCACCAGCACTCTCTGCGTGCACCTTGCAGATTGCCCCGGGGTTTTCCGAAGCCGCCTTGGTTGGAGAGGGCATCCAAGGTGCATATTTCTTGAGAGCATGTGCTGTGCAAGACACACAGCATGCAGCCTCCGTGGCATGATCCCTATTTTAACGGCTGCCTCTGTGTTTCATATGAAACAACTTTTGCTTCTTTAAAATGTCAAGATTTTTTTTCAACTATTTGGGTTTAAATTATAGCAGGATTTAATGGAAGATTTGGTACAGACTGCTGCTGCTATCCAGCTTTTACCTTTGCTGCCCCTGTGCATTTCCATGGGCAGCCTCAGCCCCATCACCAAACCTTTGCTTCCTGAACAGAATTCCCCTCTTAGGAGCGGTGCTGTGGGGCTGAGGAATGAGCTCCTTTGCTCTGTGACAGGATACGGTTGCATAAATTGAAGTGTGTCTATTTTCATTTATAGTCATTTATCATTTGTGTGATGGAGACTTCCCAGAAGGCTGCGAGTGAGAAATAAGCAAAATGACATCCAGTGTGTATTGGGTGGAGGCACGGACATGTGTGTGCAAGTGTATGGAAAGTATAATTATAAATACAGCAAATGGGCCTCTATTTCTTCTTTACAAACAAAGAGAGGTGTAGTAATACAGCAGCTATGTGTGCTGCCATATGTTTAATTTAAACTTTATGCTTAGAAGTATATCCAAAGTGTGGAGAACAAAGATCAATTAGAGAACTTAATCCTGTATATAAACAGACTGGTAATATGCACTTTTCTCTGTGGAGAAATGAAAAATATCATGTGTTTTCATTAGCGTATAAAGCACAGCAGCACTCGGTACAAGGCATCTGTTGCTTTTAATAGCTCATCCATTAATTTAAAATATCAAAACCATTCTTTGGCATTTGACTGCAATGAAGACCGTTTGGCTCTTTTTTGGTCTTCCTTCTAAGATCATGAAAGGTGAAAGTAGATGGGAAACTATGCCCAGATTCTGATGACAGCGGCACATGGGATCCTCTTGACAACCAAAAGATTAGTACAGATGATTCCTGCATGTGGATAAGGAGCAGAGCAGAACAATTTAGGAAGCTGTGAACAGCTACTCAGTTATGTACCCGAAGAGAGGCCAGTTGCAAATGCAGTGAAAAAAAACATGACAGAAATTGCTTAAATGGGCTAACTAAGAAATTAACCTCTTTTGGTAAACTGAGTGAAAGAAAATCAAGTTAACACCTGTTTGACAATGAGGGTAGTGTACCTAGCATGCAAGGAAAAGTTTTGTGTCCCAGGATGATGAGGACTCTGGAGAAGGGGCATCACAGGGGAACTGAGGAAGCGGGAGATGGCTGTGCTCACAAAAAGTGGTCTGAATCAGCAATGTTTGTGTCACACAGGAGGACATTACAGCAGTCAAAAAAGAAGGAAACTTGCTTTTAAGTAATTTAGAAGAGCCTGAGGCTGACGAATGCAGTGAGGACCCCCACCGTGAGAGACCTGGGGATTGGGAAACTGTGAATCGGTGAGGACACAGTGTCACTTATTTGAATGATTTTTGAGGGAAAACGCTCAAGTTGTATAAGGGTGGGGTACTGATTAGGTCAGCTATGGAAAAGGTGCAGACACAGACAGTCCAGCTCTGCTCGAGACCTCTCAAATCCCTGTGGGACTTCTGTCAAGCAACTTTGACTTCCTCTGGGTTGTTTGCCCACTTCAGTGATGAAGCTGTGGAGCACATGCAGCGATCTCCAGCGTAAGGCTCTGGGGTATCGTTCAGGTAAAACTGAGGTAATAACAACTGCTTTGCCTAGATGCTTTCACCTGTAATGATGATTTCAGTCAAGTTCTTTCAGAGATCTCCACAAACCATCTGTGCATGTCTATTGAAGTTGAGTGAGGGATGAGCTTGGGCCCAGAAGGTCTGAATTGGTGATATCTCCTGAATTGGTGATCTCTCGTAGGACTTGTTCTTCTTTGCTTATCCTCTGTTTACAAATTGTTTGTCCTCTCTCCTTTCTGCGCTCCAGGTTACTTGGTCAGCTGCGGGAGATGGAGACTGCTTTTGATGGCTTCTGGGAAAAACACCAGTTAAAAATGGAGCAATATTTACAGCTCTGGAAGTTCGAACAAAGTTTCCAAGAGGTAGAATCAGATGCACTACTTCTGCAAGAGTCACAGGAGGAGAAAAAAAGGATGGAAGAGGAGAGAGTTTTTATGCTTTTTAATTAGAGTCCTTTCCAGCACATGGTGCTGAAGTAACTAGATTAACTAGATCTAGCTCTGAACCAGCTAAATGAGGCCTGCAATTACTTGAGGGTGTTTAATTTATGCTACTTTTTTGTGACTCTGACAAGCAGGGTGGCTAGATTGGGAAAAGTGCAGTGCTTCCTCATTCAGAGCTAATTTAGATATCACTGCCCTGCAGCCACATAGATTGCACATATAGGAGCATCTTTGAACTTAGAAATTAGCGCTTGGACTCTACTTTTATTATTGTGTTTAGCAGTCTTAGCTACAGTGTGATTAACGTATGGTCTGAGTGTGATATGATGCCTCTGCTTTGCATCATTTTGCAGCAATCTTCTTTTCTCTGTGTAGGTCAAAAATGCCATTGAATTTTTAATGGGGCAGCAAGCAGAAGTGCCTGACACTGGAGACAGCGTCTCCCAAGTGAAGCAGAGGCTCAAGGACTTGGGTCATTTTGATGGCCTGGCTCAGGTGAGATAGTCCTTCATAGGCAACGTGCACTACCGAACCAGGAGAGACATGGTCTGTGTTTGTGGCAGGAGGTGTCTTCTGGAGCAACCTGAGTCCATGCCAGGCAGTGGTAAGGGGCTGCACTAAAGTGCTGATTTCACAGCTTTCTGCCCTATGCAGCAAAACTGCGATTGCACTGCAAGCCAGGAGCGGCGTCTTTAATTATCAGAGCTAAAATAAATTGCTGAGCCACCATGAAAATCCAGATCGGATAAATGTCTGAACATAGGGCAGGCGTGGGAGTTAATGAGCTGGAAGAAGAATTATTTATATGTTAAATGCTTTAGCTATGCTAATAGCCGGAGACTTGTTAACAGGCTCACGGAGAAGCAAAAAAGTTGCTATCCGGCAGTGTCTGTGATTTGAACACAGCATATGGATGAGGGCTGAGAGATGTCGCTGGAAGAGGAGTGAGGAGAGATGATTCACAGGAGCCTGGCCGAGACTGTAACTACTGTCAAGGGATGTGCTTGTCGCGGGGGAGAGATCCTGGGGGATTCGGACACAGCTCCCGGAGGCTCCCTTGAAAATAGGAGCCATGAGGAAAAGCTCTAAGGATTTTTGGCCATTTGGAGGATTTTTTTTTTTCTGAAGGGTGGAAGGAGGAAGAAAAAACACTGCAAAAAGAGTGCAACAGGGAAGCAGTCCCAGCAGAAAGCCAGCACTGGAGAAGATATATAAATAACCATTAAACTGAGGAAGATGTGCATGTAAGATAGCATCGTCTTTGCATCAAGCTTTGTTACAAACAGCTAGGTTTGTTTTTGTTTAGTTCCCTTTCATGCTCTTGAGCATGGCATGGCTAAGCTGGGTATTAGGTATAATTTTTAGAGGGCCCTGCCTGGAAATGGCAGCAATTAGTAGCCAGCAAACATTCATGGCATAACCAGTTAGGTGAAATATTGTGTTTTTTTTTTTTTTTTTTTCCCCTCCTTTTGGATGGCAAATGCTTTTTTACCCTGCCAATGGATGCCATCGTATCCTGCATAAACCAACCACTCAGGCCGCTCCTAATGGCAGTCATTTCTGTAGGTACCTGAAACAAGGGAAAATGAGAAAGCGTGTGTAGTTATTGATAGAGATTTTGTGATTGTTTCGCTAAGTGTCTGCTCCTTTCTCTTGCTGTTACGGAAGGACCTGATAGGGAAGGCTCAGGTGGTGATACTGCATGGGCACCAGCTAGCAGCGAATCATCACTACGCACTCAACCTGATCTGCCAGCAATGCAACGAGCTGCGGCACCACTCCGACCTCCTGTCGGAGGACATCAAACGGAAGAACGCGCGACTGCAGAAGACCTTGGATCTTCATACCCGCCTGCAGCAGGTAAAGTGCCCTGTGTAGCAGTCATCTGCTCCATGTGGTTACCCTCTCTGCTTTTTAGCTAGTTCAAATTTGCAACTTTGCTTCAGCCATTCATGTCAGGAAAGCATTCCCTGGAGAAGGGAGACTGCTTTGCCCCTCACTTAGCTGGCTCAGGTAGCAGGGAGGTATCCCATGGTACTGCAAATAGTCGATAGAAAGGCATAGATGTCTCCAGAGGGCAATTCAGAACACACAAGTTCAGCTGCTGCTGTTGCTCATGCTTTTCTTCATGGTGCAGCTATGTGTTAATTGACTTTCAAGATGTTTAGTGCAGTAGAGGTAACACTTCAGGTGAGTTCCAGGCCTTTTTTTGTTAGGATTTTATTAAGAAACAACGTAGCTGACTGTATAATAAGATGACAGATTAGGAGATGTGTCCAGCTGCTGTGTGCTGACATGGAAGTGGAGTCGTGCGGCTCTGCTGCTCTTTGATACCTTAATCAGCATGAAAATTAATTTGGGAAAACACATGCTAATTAGGCCAGAAGGCACAGGACTGTAGCATGCTTGAGGCAATGAAGTTTTGACCCTGTGTGTGCTACAGATTGAGAGTGTTCACTGAACTCTGAGCTTGGCATCCAGCAATTGCTTATGTATATTAAATACACAAGTTTAAACTGCAATTTAAACTGCTTATTTTCTTAAAACATATGAATGCAATTATTTTGATTATTCCTCACATCTCACATTTGCCCTGAGCCATTTATCTCAAGAGACCCACCTATCACATTCTGAAGTCTGATTTCTTCCCTTCAGATTTCTAAGTTGGATAAAATAGTAGACTCTTTATCATACAGTCATACAGTTCAGCTATATGTCAAGCTCTGTGGTTTTTTTTTTTTGTGACAGTCGTATGGCTGATTTCCTCCAGGTAGAAATGAGAGCAGTGCTTAGCTGGGTCTGCTGAGGAGTGTAGTCACCCTCCAGAAGGATGTAGCCTTTCGTCTTGTTCTCAGATCATTAGCAGCACCAAAGTGCAAACTGTGGGTCTGGTAGAGGAGACCTGTAGGTGTGACAGGTATTTGTCACAGGCACTTGGGTCTAGCAGGGGCATTGCTCACGTCCCCACTCCCTGTCCCCACTTCCCAGGCCCTGCAGTGCTGTGACGAAGGCGCCTACCTGCTCGCTAACCAGCCGATGGACAAGTGCCAGTCCAAAGAAGGTGCTCAGAAAGCGCTCCAGGACATAGAAAGGTTTCTCGAAAGCTCCTCGCCCTACTTAAACCACGACGCCCAAGCCCTGCATTACGGTTTTGAGTCAGTCTTGACAACTGAGTTGAAGGTAAGTAGCCCCTTGAGTTCCTCATCATGTAAGTAAAAAGTAGGATTGCACCGCGTTGCGGTGTTGTCAGCTTTGCACTTCTCTGTTTTGGGTCAAAGTGGAAGGTAATGGTAGTTATTTGATCACGGGAGTCTTTTTCGCTCTCCACAGTGCCAGATACAGTCAGTGCAGGTCAAGCTTGAGAACGTCCGAAGCATGTTTGAGAATCGCCAGTCTTGCTTCAAGAAGCTGTTGGATAAACATGTGCGGCCCGTCCAATTAGTAGCCCCTCGGCCAGAAAATCCCCCAAGATCAAAATCACCGTTATTCTCTCCCAAACACGGTAAAATATTTTAAACTTACGGTATCCTCAGATGTTAATTTTGCTCTGAGATGGGAAGAGTAAGGCTAAGGCCAGTTTTGAGGAACCAACAGACCTTGCTGGCTGATGCAGAGTTGCTGAATAATGTCAAATGTCTATGAGCTAACTTATTGTCCTTTCAATTTCTGTGCCTAGCTTCCCATTTTTGTGTGAGGGAAGCGGTGCGGAAATCTCATACCAAGCACACGGGCTGGTTGGTTGTGTAAAGGTCGGTGCTGTTGTACTTGCAGCTGCAGGCAGAACTCTCAAAGCTTCTCAGTGGTGCTGCCTGTTTTTCCAAACTCCAAGATAATGGCATTTCCCAATTTCATAGTATATTTTCTTGTTTTTATAAGGCAACTACATAGAATGAGCCAAGATGGCCAGATGAAATGAATGCAATATTTTTTCCACTCCCTCTGCAGCACTGTGTTACCAAACGCCTTCTGCAGCTCAGGCTGCTGTGGCTGGGACTGGTTGTGTGCTACGTGTTCAGTGTTCACACTTCTTGCTCAGTGAAAAGAGAGCCATAAACAGGACCCACTTCCAGTTCTGCTTCACTAGCATCCTACAAGGCTGAACTAGTTCATTAATACTACAGGCAAAAGGGCAAGATTTATAAATTTATTATTCTTTATATCAAAAATCTCCCATTAGCAATCTTTAAGTGTTTCAAGTTGGAAATGATGTAAAATTAGAGTGGCATTTGAAAAGGAGTCTAGAGAAATGGGAGACTCAAATCTCATGAACATAAGCAAGAAGTTGGATGTTCTGGGAATTTTGAATATTTTATACTTTTGAATATTTGAAAATGTCTCCCATAAATCCAAATTGTGGAATAATTAGTGTTCGTAAAGGTACAAATCCTGGTTGAATCCTTGTTGAATGCTCTAGATTCTGGTGATGAGATTTGGCACAATGTTAGCTTTGAATTATAAAATGAAAGCTTGCATACTGAGCAGCCCTGTATATATAGGAATTTAAAAGTGTTTCAAAGTAACATGCATATTTTTAAATCAGGAATGTGCTAATTTATGTGTCAATATTAAATTCAGTAATCTGACTGCACAAAATATTTACGATGAAATGATGAATATTGACTTTGGTGAATAGCAGTAGGTGCAACACGCACAAAAGTGGCTCCAGTTCAGGGAGTCAGGAATGTCAGTAATCAGGCCAGGGAAGAGAGGAGAGTTCACCTGGATGCAGAGAGGGGAATTAAGCTGGTCTAGATGCAGGTCAGTGCTGCCAGTAAATCCCAGATTTCCTTGTGAATGTGCCAGTGCCACGTTCATGAGACCACACTGCCCTCTAAACCCAGCCTCACATCTGGAGGGAAGCCTCGAGTCTCAAAAAATAAAAAGCAGCCTGGTTTTCTGATTGCAGCTTTGACTGAATAGGGATAAACGGATGGTTTTTGTGAGACCATCCCCAATGCGCTGGCACTGCTCGATGCACCTTGCTTTAAGGGTTACACGTTTTCCTAGCAGAGATGTGTGGGTAATGCACAGGCGTCCTCTGTTAATCATGTGCCTGAAGGACATGATCCAGCGTCTTGAAATGAGTCTGGCCAGCAAGAGGTGAAAGACGGAGGGCACTGCGTTGGATGCATCCCGCCCAGAGAGCTTCTTTAATAAGGCCCACGTTTGACAGAAAACAGGAAAATGCCGCAGGTCTCCTGGTGGGATGTGCAGTGTCCAAGGCATGGGCTGGGCTCTGCTGAGAGCATTCGGAGTTGTAGGAGTTTCATGGCATGGACTGAAACCAGACCACCTCCGAGAGCATTGCTTTTATTCACTTTTCTCTCTTTTTCTTTTTTTCCTCTCTTTTTTTCTTGTTTTTTTTTTTCCTTCTTTTCTGTCTGAGGAGAGACTCTTCCTCTTTCATCTTTGCTCTGGATTTGAAGCCAGTCTGATAAGTGCGGTTCTAATTTTGAAGGCACTTTGAGGAAATAAAGACTAAAACCACCCCATCCTCGACCCTAAAACGCAGTGCGATGTGCGGCCGTGGTGCAAGAGCAGGCTGAGGGCTGTAGTCACGTAACACTGTGGTCATGGGGAGCTTTTCTCCCTTCCAGGGACTTGCAGCACAGCTACCTCTGATGACTGTCTCTCATCCGGGTTGTTATCTGTGTCCCTTCTCCCCACAGTGGGAGCCTCCCACCAGGACCGCTACTGAATCCTAATTTCCTTAGGATCTTCCCGCCTTGTGCCCTGGTGCTCCACTCCTTTTTCTCCATTAGGCATGTTTACAAGTGGAGGTTTAAAGCCTCTTTGGTGTAATAACCTTGTAATCGTTTTATCTTGTAGCAGCCCATGCTGAAGATGGGGCACCTGCTCTCCATGCTGCTTTCCATTCCTCTGCATCAGTTTTTCTCCCTACATCTTTTGCTCATTGCTTCACAAAAGGTGGTTCTTCTGCATCAGTACTAGTCACAACTTTGTCTAACTTAGACCCAGCTGCCGCTAGATTAATGCGCTGCTTTTGTATTCTTCCACGCTGCAATCCTCCCCCTTTTTTTTTCCCTCACACTAATGGAAAGATATTTGATCATCTGCTTGATTTTCTTTTTTTCTTTGCTGGCTTGTTTTTTAATTTACAAGTAGTGTGAATATTGCACATCAGAATGTATTTATTTTTGATCTCTCTGAGAATTTCATGTTGTCATTTCTAGTATTTCAGGCCACTCTAGTACCTGAAAAGAAATGTTTTTAAGGTCCATGGGACAAAAGCCCACAATTTTAGGTTAACTTCAGCAGCGGGAGAGGGATGCGGGGAGCAGTCTGGAGGTGCCAGTGTCCGTGTCCGGGTGACAGCACCACGTCCCAGTTGTGTTGGGAGAAACTGCCTATGCCACCAGCTGAGCATCTGGGCAGCCCTCATAAAAGGACTTTAAACCAGTATCCCAGTAGGTGATGTGCCTTATGATAGTTTGTTTTATTTTACTACTCTCTATCATTTGCAGAGGCTTCGCAGGCTTTGTTAGATTTAGATTATTCCCTTAATGGATGTTTTGTTCTTCCTGATTAGTCTTTACTTTATGGCCTTCATGCCCATCTATGTGACTATGGCATTATGTATTGCTGTTTCAGATGCATTTTATTTGTTATTTTGCTTCTAGTAATATACCTAACTAGTTATTCACTCTTGAAATCTATCCCACTTTTGTTGGTGACCCTATAGATTCTCTCTGAATTGTCTCTTTCACTATAGATATAAATGATTTAATTATATGTTTTTCTGCCCAAGGTGTGGATTTTAATTCCAGTTTGAAATTTTCATTTGATCTCTCTCTCCCTGGAAAAAAAACTTCAAGAAAAACTCAAAATTCTCGTAAGGTAAAAATTTAGTGAATATTTTTTTGAATGACTTTTATATGCTAAAATCCCTATCAGACCCTTCTGAAGATTGTTTTAACACAGCTTTTGGATTTGAAGATGCTTTTTTAATTTTATGTGCAAATAGCATATTTACCCTATCAAAACCCAATGATTTCTTTAATTTGTCTGGCATCTGAGAGTTAGCCCATATCTGGGTTAGTCCATATCACAGGTACCGGTTTCCTCTGTGTTAGTCCCTGAATTTGTTCCTTGTGTACCCATGATTGCCTATTAAGGCAACTCCACGTCTGCAGTTATTTCCCCTGTGGACACTGTCTTTTGGTCTCTACACTGATGAGTTGTGATATTGGTGTCTTCAGATTTTAATGCAGCAGAATAATCTCTGGGCATATTGAGCTACCCATTGCATTCTAAGACCTCCTAAAGGGTTTTGTCATGTAGGATTTCCTAAAAGGAGCCTATTCCATCCTTCCCTCCAGAGCTCCTGTGTGTGCTTTGCAGCTGGGCTGATCCAGCCTCTGTGGTGACCTCTCTGCAGCTCTTTCTAACACTTCCCGTTCCTCTTCCAGATCGAGGTGATGCACGATTATCAAGAAAAACGGAATTCCTTGCAATCTTTTATCTCAGACAGTGACGACAACTTAGATATACTAAAAGGGTAAGCTGTCACCCTGCTTAAATCAGAAGTACTCAAAGTGATGCTTACTTCTGGTCAGGCCTTGCCTTGTCCATGTATTCCTCCAGCCAGAGATGGGTATCATCTGTTGCACTTTTTCTACTTCTGAACAGTTGGTTGATAATTAGATCACTATATGTTTTGGGCTTCTTTACCCTCACTGATTTCCTGTGGTGTCTTTTCAGAGATACAAAAGTAACCTACTTCTTTCTTTATTTTAGCCATGTCATAAATGAGCTTATAGAAACGGAGAGGGTGTACGTGGAGGAGCTGTTCACTGTTCTGACGGTGAGTGACGTCGGATCCATCACTGCTCTTCCCTACTGACCTGTGCAAAAGGGCACCTGTCACTCACTCACAGTAAGCAAAAAAGTGATGGGATTGAGTCCCAGCAAACTGTCATATCCCTAGATAGTCAGGAATTTTCAGGTTTTCTCCCTGTCATTTTTGATGCTGAGGCATCTGTAGGAACAGTTGGTGTAGAGATGGGTTTTTTTTTTGTCTCGAACAAGGGAGAAGCCTTCTGTTTGCAGAAAAATGAACTAGTTATTGGTTTTATCAATAAAATGGAAAAATGGATAAAGGAGCTGGTGTTTTTTTTAAATGTTCCATGGTTTCTTTTACATTTTAAAGACAAAAGCAAACAGCTTATATTTTATCTCTAGAAGGATTCTGCCTTAGTACTGTGAGGTTTGTGAAACATATAAAGCACATTTCTTAGTTTAGAAACCAGATTATAATTTCACATGCTATCATTTTCCATACCTGTACTTTATTCATTCTGCCTTAGTACTGTGAGGTTTGTGAACATATGAAGCACATTTCTTAGTGTAGAAACCAGATTATAATTTCGCATGCTATCATTTTACATACCTGTACTTTATTCACTCTATTTAACCACAGCTCTCAGTGGTTAAATATAGATGATTACTTCTCCAACTCTTGTTAAAAGACCTCGGTTCTGTGTGGTTTGGTGAGTATCATGAGTTGCATGGGTGGTTGTCAATGGCCTTCTCAGCATCTTCACAGGGATGGTCCTGATGTCTGTCTCTTTTCAGTTAGTTTTGGACTCTGAATTTATCTTTCCTGGGATTTATCCCAGCAAGTGAATATTTTAGCATTGGTATAGTAAGGTGGTTTTAATACAGAGAGTTTTGTTTTATTTCCTAATTCCACCTAACAGTTTGTAGTGCAGCAGGGCTTCTTACAGCTGTTCTCTGTTATTTAGCCCAGTCCCCTGTTTAGAAAGGCTGTGATTTCAGG
>NW_010579474.1:90637-132986 GCF_000705375.1 Tinamus guttatus | reverse complement strand
GTGCAAAATGAAAAGCCCATTGATTGTGCTATTTGATCTCAAGCCCTCTCTGCTTTGTAGCAAATTACCTTGTTGGCGCCTTCTTGCGAGGTTGTCTGTAGCTGCGTATCGCTCACAAACAAGTTGTCACTCGTGTCCCATGGTGGTGACAGCAGATATGTTTAACCTGGACCGGTATTCCTCCGGGACTGCTCCTGCAAGGAGGCCGTAGCAAGGAGTAAGTGGCTGCAATTTGCTTATGTGGATAGAGAGCAGCTCTGCAGGGGATGGCACCACTGTGTGTGTGGAGCGAGTGGGCCTAGTAGTGGTGCTGTTTAAGGTATAAACACACCAAGAAGCCATGTACATGGGCTTATCAGTAAAAAGAAGATTTTTTTTTTTTTTTCCCTCACATGGGCTGGAGCTGCATTCAGATCCCCTCTGTCTGTCTTTTTGCCTTATCATGTGTATGGGAGGGTTTTGGAGAACTACAAGAAAGGAGTTTAAGGAACTAAATAATTAATAAATAAATGAGATTATAATGAAAGTCCATTCACGTCCTTTTTCACCTGCCTGGAAGAAGATGCCAACTTCAGAGCTGAGTGATGAACCCCTCTTCCATCCTGCAGGGCTACCGAGCTGAAATGGATAACCCGGCCATGGTCCTCCTCATGCCTCCCGTCCTGAGGAACAGGAAGGACATCCTCTTCGGGAACATGCCAGAGATATACGACTTCCACAACAAGTATGGTGCCCTTTTGTATCACGCTGGTTTCCTGCAGTGTGAAATGCCTACGTAGCATCTTGCTCACAGCTCTTTGGTCTCTCCTCTGTCTCTTACAGAATTTTCCTGCACAGTCTGGAAGGCTGCCTGGGAGCACCCGAGCGAGTGGGATTTTGTTTCCTGGACAGGGTTGGTGAATCTGTTTTCATATACAAAGCAGACTTGGAGCCCAGTATTTCCCCTGATTCTTTGCACACTGCAAAATCTCAGTTATGTCGGTCCTTTAGCAGCCTCTTTATCCAAGCTTGCTGAGTTTTAAATACTGCACACTCAGTGAGCAGCAGAGATAAAACCAAATTTGCAGTTTTGGGGTTTGCCTTATTGAGCTGCCCAGCAGAATGGCACGCGTGTGAGTTTAAGACTTGCCTTTCTGCCTCTCCTTGCAGCGAGAGGATTTCCAGATGTATGAGAAGTACTGCCAGAATAAGCCGCGGTCGGAGTCTCTGTGGCGGCAGTGTTCGGAGAGCACCTTCTTCCAGGTGAGCTGCGTAGCTCTGCAAGGCAGTCACCATCCCGGGACACGCAGTCACCCTAAACACAGGCCTTGGTGCTCCCATGATTTTGCACTCTATTCTGTTCCCCCTTGCATGGATACCTCACGTAGCAGTTGGAGTCTCTTGCACACCAGGAGGTTAAAGCAGAGCCTTCCATTATGTCATTTTATGTGGTTTTGTAAAACATTCTAAGCTACGATGGCACTCCAGGGCATTTTTACATGAAATCTTTGAAACTTTCAAACTGTGTTAATCATACCATTGAAATAACTGTTTATAGTAAGTGCAGAACGTACTCGAGATGAATGCTTTGTTGCAGGAATGACAAAGAAAATTAGAACATAAACTCGGCCTGGATTCCTATTTGCTCAAACCAGTACAGCGCCTGACAAAATACCAGTTACTTTTGAAGGTATGTCACCTGCCACTTTGAAAAGACATGGTGGCATTTTGCGTGTTTTATTATTCAATTAAATGTTACCTGTAAACCAAGCCCTAGAGTACGTACTGCTTATCTTGACCCTCTGTGCAGTGACATTATGAGGATGAAAATTCATCTTTGGAAAAAGAGAAAGGACTTTTATTAAGCTATTTTTGGGGAAAAAACAGTTTTAATTTGTTCACAGATGCAGAGTGACAGAAACACTTTTAAGAAAAATGAACCAGAGATGACCATAAGCGCATGATGAATGAAATCCGCTATACTGATGCATTTCTTTCCCTTGGGTTGTTAAAGTGCCTGCAATCTTAAACCCATGCATCCTTGTGCACGTTTACCCTTCTGAGGCAGGGCAGTGCTGGTATTTCCACTTTGCAGAGAACCAGGACAGTGACTTCAGAGGTTACTGAACCCCTTTTTGAACTGCTTGAACAAGGGATGAGTACTCATGAAGTTGTAGGTAGGGAGAGGAGATCTGAAGTGGAAGTTTTTGTATGAATGGTATAGTGCCCAACAGTGCCTTCTGTTTGCTGACGTGGAAACTCTCTGGATTTTAGAAAATCCCTTCCTTGTGTCTGCCAATCTGCAAATAATCATCTGCTTGAAACCCTGTTCAAGGGCATAACTGATGGAAAACCTGATCCTTGCTTGTATTTCTTACAAAGGGGAAAAACAGCACAGTGCAAAGAGCTCAGATGAGTGTGATGCTCCTCTGCCACCCAACACTGTCTTTAAGGAAATTAAGAAAAAATGGGACATGCTTTTGTGATGTGTTCCACAGCTAATACTGACAGTGTTTTAGGATGTGTCTTTTTTTCCACTGACATAAGAAAAAAGAAATTCACACAGTATAGGTTGCTCTGGGGCATTGGAAACTTTAGGTGCGATGGAAAGGTCTGCTTTGTTCCACTTCTATTTTCAGGAGCTGCTAAAGTACAGCACGAGCTGCGATGGAGTTCAGGAACTTCAAGAAGCTCTTGTTGCAATGTTGGATTTGCTAAAGTCGGTCAATGACTCTATGCATCAGATTTCAATAACAGGATATGATGTGAGTAGATTTGGGTAATTAGAGACCTTGTACAAGGCCAGATGATGTTGGGGGAATGTCAGAGTCCCAGAGTGTATGAGCTAAAAGCTACACTGGAACAGGGACTTACAAAGTGAACGGGATCAAGAAGTTCTCCCAGGAACCAGCCTTCTTTGTGATTTTCAGGGTTTGGAAAATATTTGTGTCCAAAGGACATGCAGAAAAGTTGTGGTTCTAGACAGCATTTATCCATCATCCATCTTAGTTCTGTCATGGCTCACCTTCTATTTTAGACTGGGGTATCTTCATAGCATTTCTCATTAATTTAATCACCCTTTCTGAGGCTGATTCCCATCATTCCATGCTGAAGTAGTTATCTTTTCTTGGGCTTTGGGGACGGTGGCAGGGGCTGTCTTTCTAAGCTGCTTCAGCCAGTCGTGGCCTCCTTGAAACGTCCTTAGCATCCCATCCTCACAGAGCTCAGTTCAGGTCAAATCTCATCTGCTTTCTCCTCCTGAAATACATTATCTGGAGCCCTAGGCATGGACTTCCCATAGGTACTGAGCAAGTTTCTCCAGCTTCCTAGTCCTTCCAATTTTTGACTTGTACCCCTTCACTTAGAGATGTCATAGTCCTGTGTCCTAGACCTCTGCTTCTCTCTTGCCCCTGTGCCAACACTCCTGAAAAGGTCATCTGATCCTTCCAGGAAGACCTATTCTTAGAGGGACGTGCCTTGGAAAGGCTCGGCCCTGTTGCCCTTTATTGTTTGGACAGTGCAGTTAAATTTTAAATGATAACTTTTTTTTTTTTTCTTATTTGTCATCCTCTCCCCAGGGGGACCTGAGTGAACTAGGAAAAGTATTGATGCAAGGATCTTTCAGTGTTTGGACAGGACACCGAAAAGGTCCAACAAAAATGAAGGATCTTGCCAGGTTCAAGCCAATGCAGAGGCACCTGTTCCTGTACGAGAAAGCCTTGGTGTTCTGCAAGAAGCGGGAGGATCACGGAGACGGATATGATAAAACCTCATCTTACAGTTTTAAGCACTTTTTGAAAGTAAGGACTATCTCAGCTGGGGCCATTGCCATTTTCATGCAGTAAATCAATAACTTTGAGAACTCAGAGAGTATTTTTATGGTAACAGGCACAGCGTCTTGTCAGCTATTAAGAGCTGTAATGTCCCAAAAGGAAATGCCAGCTCCATGAAGAAGCCGCTGCTGGTTTTAATAAGCTCTGAGGGCTCCATGATTGAAGCCCGCCTGGGGGAGCGCTGCAGCACCTGGCTGTCCCCGGGTGCCATCTGTGTGGCTGGAGGCTACATAGAATAAAACATCTTCCTCTCCTGTTGCCCTCCTCCTTTGCTAGTAGCTCTAATTGCAGCTAAAAATATAATTGCCAGATGAGGGGGAAAAAAAAGCAAAAAAGCCTATGGCAGAACATGAGAGATAGAAACAACTACTCAGTGCTTCTAAACGCCAGCTATTATCAGTAAAAATCCCAAACTACTCCTCTAAAAGAGAGACCTTCTGGCATACTGGGTGTGATGAGCACTTCTAATGGGGCCATGATCATTTTGCCTCTTTTTTCTCATGATTAATAATAAAAACAGTATAGATGTAGCTTAAAATCGGAAAAATAGGTTCTTGGAGGCTGACCCTTCAGGCCTCGATGCTAGAGCTACCCCTGGTTCCAGTGGGGTCTGAGGAGGGAGGTGCCACTGGTAGACACGGTGCCTCCAGGGGTGGTGATAGATAAGGCTCTTCAGCTCCAGGGTGCTTTACCAATTGTGTATCAAAAATAAACCAAGGTCGTATGTTTAGGAACCTGATTTTCTTTTTTTCTTTTTTTTCCCCCAAAGAGCATAATTTTGTTTCTGGAGAGCTTGCTTTCTGGTGGTCTTCGTTTTACCATATGTGCTTTTGAAAAAAGAGCCTCTATGGCAAAGGCCTTCTTGGAGGAGAAAATCCAGCATTTGGTAGCCCAAGCAATGTGGCCAGTGCTTATTTTTTGCCGTAGGAGGGCTCATTTTCTGGCTGTGTTGCCAATCCGAAAGGGTGGTGATCAGAGAATGCAGGTGTTCTGCAGGGTGATGTGCGGGTACATATGTTTTCAGAATTGCTGCCCTAGGGGTGAAATAATGATTCTGGAGCTTGACGTTCGTTTGATTCATGATAGTATCAGGGAATTGTTTTTACTTGCAAAAATGTTTTCCAGGGTTTCAGAATGAAAGCAAGCTTCTCAGTGGAAGCTGTGTAACTGGATGTGTTTTTTTTTTTTTTTAAAGACTTTGAGAACTACCTTTTCAAGATTTTGGGTAATATTTTACACTATATAAAATACCCAAAAGCAAATATCCTTGAGGTTCAGTAACTTGGAGGGTGCCTGTTCCTAACCCACTGCAAAGCAAAGTAAATCAGTCTGCCTTTTATCATCATGGAAGGTGATGCAGGCAAATGCCATCCCAGAGCTTTAAATTTACCCACTTCAATCTGCAATGCAGTGAACCAACAGCTGAAAAGGGGCACAGTAAATCCTGGTCAGGAGGAGGAAATAGAATTTTAAAATACACTGAGTGAACAGACTTTTTAATAATATATTTATTCCTGGTACTTTGCTTCTCATCCTGATAGTAGATAGTTCAGGCTAGACCTTCAAATCTCGTGATGTCTGGGCAGTATTGCAGAAGCCTCCATACAAATGACTATGTCAAGAATGATGCACAAAATTGGAAATTGCAGTATTGGTATAAGGTGCTTTCTAGGCTGCCTTTTCAAGAGCACAGTGTTGTATTTCTTACTAAAATGAGCCTGGAGCCCAATCTGGCTTTCTAAGGCAATATGGAAATATACTGCTCAGGCTAAAATTTTATGAAAATTTTATGCCCTCATACCAAGACTATGCTGCAAATTTTTAGCACATGTGTTTTTGAGTAGCAGCTGCTGAATATAAAACTGTGTGAGGAAATGGCTGCTCACTTTATTCACCCTGCAATCTCAGTGCTAACGTTCAGGCGAGTTCATGAGGCTCCTGTGCAGCAGGAACACAGAGGACTGTGTTGAGAGGGGGAGATGCGAGGCAGCGAGCGGTGAGGTGATGCTGGTCGCTAATGACTGATGATCCCTTCCACATCCGGAGGCAAACACTTCCTCAGAAGTTCAGAAGCTGTTCTCTGCTGTTTATGCCAGGGAAGAAATGAGGGAAACTAATGAGCATCTTGCTTCGTTTTTCCTGAGGCTCTTCCTAGTCACTGATAATAGGTGCCAGCAATTTGAAAAAGCAGCTAGGAACAGAAATTTGCCCAGGTGGTGTAATTTGTAGATCATCTCAATCTTTCAAGAGAAAAAAAATGCTCCAAGTACACATTTATTAAGAGGGCATTGTAGCAATACCAAACGGATGTTCTTTCCAAGGCTTTCTTTATATATCTAGGTTTATCTAATGCAATCCCCTTGAATATTGTATTATATGTGATACCATTGTTGTTAGATCCTGTTTGAAACATATCTACTTATTGAATTTCTAACAACCTGTGCTTTAAATAAGAAGCAATATCAGATATTGAAGTATTTTTCAGCGAGACAATAATTGCATGGCATTTTCATCAGACAGGTCAGAAATCTCCTATTACTGATGAGTTTCTCAGTCTGTAATCACAGCCTGACCTGCTGATTCAGTTAGGTGTCTTTACATACCCCTTCCCTGTTTGTGCCTTTGACCCTTCCAGCCAAATCATCCAAAGCAAAATCTGCAGAAACAGGTACTGAGGCACAGAAGCACTCAGCCACGGCCAGCTTGGTGCCTGCTTGTTGATTTTCCTGAAAGGTTTATGGCATCTCACTCTGAGCATCCAAATATTACTCCTTCTCTCAAAATCCTGGGGGTGATGTGTCAACTGCAGGGATGGCCAGAGACCAAGAGACATTGAGCTAATCTCGTACCGCTTCGGCTCTAATACAAGCTTTGTTAATTCAGTTATGGCACGAGGATAAGGCAGATTTTGTACTTCATGGGTGAATTGGACTTATATTGCCTATTCTTCTGCCTTGTGGTTAAACTACATCTCTCGGAGATGAACAGTTCACAGCTTGTGATGTTTTCTTAGCTCCAATCACTTCCTTCACTTTCAGTCTTCCTGATCAATCTATTGGTTTTTCTTGGCTAATCACTGAATTTACGCTACCTTTCTCCTGTAAAGCTTACAAAGTTTGCTAAAGCTCTGCAATTGACTTATAATATGGACACTATAAGCACTTGGAGTAGTCTGGAAACTTGAAATGAGAGTGGTTGAGGCTTTGAGTTTTATACAGCTTCATATACCTCATCCGAGCAATTTCGTGCTGAAAGAGGTAGGAAATGACTTTTCAGCTAGTCCCACTTATTCCCAAATGAAAAATCCCCAAAGGGCCATTGATTGCTTTAAGAAAGCTTCTTCTGACATGGCAAGGTGGTGGACAAGAGCCAGTGGGAACAGGTCAGATAAGGACTTTCAGTTGCTACTGAAAAAAACACTGTTAATGAAGTATGTTTGGTTGGGTGAAAATAGGATTCTTTAGCACTTTTCAAAATGCCTGGATCATGGGAAAGATGGGAAGATTTGTAGTATGTGTATTTTTTATTCTTTTTTTTTCTTTGCAGATGAATGCAGTTGGAATAACTGAGAATGTGAAAGGAGACCATCGAAAATTTGAAATCTGGTATAGTGGGCGAGAGGAGGTATATGTCGTGCAGGTGTGTAGCTTCAAAGCATCTTTACACCTGTGTTTAGCTCCCCGCATCGAGTTTAACCTTGATGTCTCCCATTCTGGAGAAGATTTGTTTTGTTTGAGGATTGTCAGACTTTCAATGTGCTTCTCTTTGCTGTGTTTGTCATTCCAGAGCTATCCCTGTGTCCAACCCATAACTCAAGAAGTTTATCTTAAAGTAGAGACAGGATAGTTACCTGGAAACCGAGTCTTTTATTTCAGATGAAATCTCACAAAGAGCAATAGCTGGAAAAAGATATTATGCTGAATGGTTTTCATGAATTGAGCTTTAATGACCACAGGCCACAGATGCTCTGCTGAATTTCATTGTCAGAAGTGCTCCTACAGCACGAACTCTGTTGCCTACATGTAATAGGGATCATAACGTTTCAAAAAATAAAGAATGTTTTCAATAAGTCATTGATAGGTTTAGATGAAAGGGGATTTCAGGTAATCACTGCATGGAAAAGTGAGATTCTATTCCTGTACTGTGGTGGGTGATTCAGAATTCAGACAAGTGTTTCTCCTCTTCCAGGCCCAAACAGTAGACCTGAAGATGGCATGGTTAAACGAAATCAGAAAAATTTTGTTCAAGCAGCAGGAGCTTATAAAAGGTACATCTGACCAGTTGCACTGTGGCAGTCACTCTGCAGCAGAGTTTTTCCTATTTTCACATGGCTAATCTTGACATCCACTAATTCACACTAGGGAATTGATTCTCAGAAGAAGCCTCGTAGCAGAATACTGGCGCAAGGTCCCGTGTTGCAGGGCAGTAACGTAACTTAACGCTGGAAAGACCAGGTGCTTCCATGAACATGAGTTACAGTCCATTCTTTTCTCAGTATTCTGGGGGCTGTTTGGTATTTGTTGTTGTAGGCTTAATTCAACAAGATGCATAGCAGATGACTCATTTTAAGCACGTTAAGGTCCTATGGGCTTCAGTGGGTTTGTGCTAGCATAACATCCATCATCACTAAGTGACTGCTAAGCAATAGGCGCTAGGTCTGTTTTTTCTCTAAATAAAAGTGACAGGAGTTGCACAAAAAGTGAGACTTTTAACAAAATGCTTCAGGCGCGACAGCTACTGAAAAGCCAATGATGTTAAACTGGTTTTCAACCTACCCACAGTTGAGAAGCAGCAGCCGAGCTCGTGCGTGGACCAGCTGCCCCTTTCCTCGCAGCTGAGTGATGGGTAAGTCCCGCAAGCCGGGCAGACTGCGTGGGGCTCCCGCGTGTTCTGGCACTATCCCCCCAAAATAAATATTAACGACTATCAGTATTATCTCTGATTCAATTTTACAAAAACTTGCAGGTTTTGATTTTACCTAAAAATCAAAACTATTATTTATTTGTTTATTTCTCCCCTCAATCCCTAGGAAGCAGCAGAGAGCCTCTATAAGCTCAGAAGAAAACGACTCCGAACGTACCAGTCCTGTCCTGCTGGAGAGCGTCCCCATGTCGCCACAGAACAAACCCAGCAGAAGTAAGGCGGGGGCACGTGTCCGACAGGGACATTCCCTGTGGATGCCGTCCCACGGGTCCTGGAGGCTCCGTGTCCTGTCTTGCAGGCTGGCCAGGAATGTCGCAGTCGCTGGAAATCTGCGAGGGGCTGGAGGAATGGTCTGGGAACCAGTATCTTTCCAACTGCTCGGACACGGAGGAGGAGGAGGGCAGCCAGCTGGTGAGTAAGATGAACTGAAATGCAGTGATATAAAAGCACTAGGTGGCGCCATTTTTGGACTTTTGTGTTTTGCAAAGCCTTGCCTTGCTCTATCTGCTGCCTCCATAAGGGATGTGTCTTACATGTGTATCATAATTTCCCTTTTCTCAGTTTGGGGAGTGGGAAGATGCATTTTTCTGTACTTTCTTGAAATAATTTTAATTAAAGGTGCTGATAGGGCTCTATCATATTCCCTGCGGCAGTCAGAAATAACAGTTCCTTGATACAAAACATAACTAAATAAGGCATTTTTTGTTACTATTGCAGTCTCCAGGAAGATATAAGGCCCTTGCAGACTGCAAGAGGAGAGGATCAGATGACCTGCTGGTGAAGAACGGGGATGAAATTCAGCTTTTACATGAAGATGGTGAGGGACAGTGGTAGGTATTTTCGGATTACTTTTCCTGACCTCGGAGAGCCTGCAAAGTAACGTTGCACAAACATTGTGCCTGAGGCAGCTTTTGGTGAAGGTTTAGAGTATTCCGGAAAGCCAGAGAATTCATTCCCTTTGTAAGACTAGAGGCCATACGCACTGCTTGGGCCCTGGATTTCCTATACCATTGGTGTCTGGGTGAACTCTGCTATATTAACACCTTAACAGCCTCTGCTGCTCACCCTAATGCCCTTCTCATGTTAAGTGTTGCTTTGAGTGAGGGCTGTTTGCCTTGGTCTGCTTTCTGTCTTCACAGATCAGCTCTTGGCTTGGTGGTTCTGCGGTTATTAATAGGAATAGTGACTAATTGTGGGCATTTTCCTCTCCCAAATGGCAGTACAAGTCTTAACTAATTAATGGCTACTAGCCATCATTTAGTCAGTCATATTTAAAGCTGCTCCTTGCAAGTGATCACAGCTGGTTCCCTCCTTGCAGCTGTGCGTTTTGCCTAGGAAATGACCGTACCTGATACCGTGTGCGTCGAGCCATTAGTCTCGTCGTTTTGGAGGGCAGCAGACCCTCTGCTGATTCCTGCAGGGATTTGGCTGAGGGTTTTGGCTACCTTTCCTTTCTGGATTGATTTCTGAGGCGCTCTCATCCCTCAGCCACAAAAGTTCTCACTGGGGGTCTCCGTGCCCAGAGAGCAACCGGCTAATGCCTTATTCTGAATACGGCCTGGAAGGAGAGTGATATTATCGGTTACCTGGATCAGCCCCAGTGTAGTGGGCATCTTACACGTGTGTGGACACAGATAGCCCTGTGGGAGGTCCCTGGCCAACATCTGCATTCTTTGCACATTGAGGGAAAGTCCTGCTGCTGTTAGCAAAAGCAGCACATAAAGTATCACAGTTCTGCTCGCTGCTCCCCACCTCTCTTGCCAGCTTTGGCCAGTGCCAGGCATAAATTTCTCATACCCAGCGTTTTTGTTAGAGCAGGCTTTACTGCATGAGTGAGTCTGAGGCGTGCCATGTTTGAGCATGAGTATTTCCAGCTGCCTAAATCTCGTCATGGCTTTACCTGCAGCACCCTGGCTAGATTCATCCCAACTGAGCCCAGGTAACAGCAGAGATGCTTAATTTCCCTGCTGCTGATATAAAAACACTGCTTGTGGGTTGGTTGGTTATATGTGTATGTGTGTGTCTGGTTTTTGCATTGTTTGTTTGTGATTTTTACTAATACGACTGTCATTTCAAGGTTGGTGAAAAACCTAAACAGAAGAAAAGAAGGCTGGGTTCCTGTCCACAGTCTGCAGATAGTGGTCGGTGACTGTAGATTTCGGAATGCCAAAGTTGCAGGTATCATATAAAATGCATAGGAGAAATATTTCAGAACTTGAATCAGGTCTCTTAAGCCATGATTTACATAATGCCTGATATACCCAAACTGGCTGCGTTTGCCTCAGCAGAAAGAAAAGCCGTTACTCCAAAAAGCCTGCAAAAGTAGTAGATTATTAAGATACTGCTTTTTTTAAAAAAACACCTTAAGACTTTCCTGTTAATTTAGCCATTAGTAAATTAAAAATGAGTATTTAACAATGTAGATTTTATTGCAAGAGCATTGGGTACAACATCTGGGAGAAGAGTCGGAGTCTGTGATCAGGGATCCCTGCGGCTGTTTTGCCTCCTTGCTGCTGTAGTTCAAACCCCACGTGAAGAGAAAGAATAGGCAAAATCTCCTCAAGCCATCAAAGATATCGAAGCCTGATCTAAAGCTCCCGAAAGTCAATACTTCCATTTTTGTGCTGGCTTTGGGTCTACCCCATTTTTCCCTATACCAAACCTCACTCTTTCACTTGTTGCTGACTGCTGCAGGCCCGTTAATTAGTCCGTCATTAGAATAAAGATAAACAGCAGGTTTAGGTTTCATTGTAAGGCTTCCAGCCTCAAAAATCATATTTCTCATTTTCTACGCATAAATGTAGATAGAAACAGATTGAGAAGCGTAACTGATAACACAAGAAAATGCCTTAAGAGCAGCCTGTTGCCCTTGCTGTGTGTTTGGTATCACTGCTTGGTATCACCCCAAACAGGAGACTGAGGACTGTTAGGAAACTGTGATTAGAAATTTTGCCAGTAGATTTCCTTTTAAATATTTCCACTTTGTCAAAATCTACTGTTTTGATTAATTTTGTCAAAGACTTGAAATCTTTTATCATGAAACATTGATTTTTCAGTAAAATCATTGCCATATGCAGAGGTATTTTTATTTCCTTTGTTGAAGGACAGTCAATCAGCACAGATTTGAGTTTTTGTGGTTTTACCTCTGGGGGTGACTTGCAGTGGCCCATCAGCAGCTAAACGTGGTTGAGAGGATTCACTTTGATGTGCTCAAATATCCTTCCTGACTTTTTGTCACAAAGTCTGCTAGTCGGATCCCTTTGCGTGCTGGACCACAGCCTAAACAGAAGTGTCTCCAGCCATAAACGGATCCTAAAAAACAGGGTGAAGCTAAACCTGGAGCATTGATTTACTTTGTCAGTGGTCAAATGCCCCAAATCCTGGAGACTTGCGACTCCTCGGTGATTTATGAAGTCACTGAGTACAAAGTAGGATGGACTTCCCAAGGGAAAAATATAGAAGGCTCCTCCTGGAAGTCTCAGACCGCTGCCCAGGTGCTTTGCAGTCACCTTGGCAGGGTCTAGCAGTAGCACTGAGCCTTTATTCTCCCTCCTATGACTTCCACTGTGCTTTTTCTCTATTGCTCGCCATGTATGGAATTTCTAGACATGAATCTAATTTTACATGTGTTTCAGGCAATATGGTAGGAGGACATAGGATGCATTTTTGCCATTTTAGCTTTATCCATTCCTAGAGCTTTTTCAGTGATACGTCTGTAGCCAGATTGCCCATTGAAAATGGGTTTTGAAACGGTTCCTTTATATTCAGCAACTCTTTCCTGGGTGCATTGGTCATTTTGTACTGCGGTTGATTTTATAGCACCAGCTGCTCTGGGGAAATGGTCTGGATTGTGCTCTGGGTTCTGCTGCTTCAGAAGATGGGGCTCTTGTTCCAGTGATACCACAAATCCCTCTGCCCAGTATCATTCTGTGCAAGGACAGGCCACTCCTGAAATAGCAGTGACACAATTTGGCAGCCAAACCCGGGATAGTGATGTAGGGGCAGGCAGGAGCACTGCTAACCCTCAGATATTTGCAGCTGCCCTGGTGGAAACACTGTTTTGTTTGCAGGCAGGATAAATGTGATAAATTCAGTGGGGTTTGCCAAGAGCTTAGAGCCTGCGGAAGTCATTTCTCAGAGCTGGGTGAGATGCAGGTCCAGCCCTTCATGGGCGTTAGCACCTTCATTACTGCTTGTCCCAGGTCCTTATAGAGAGTTAAAAATGTGTGTGCAACCACAGAATTTCACAGCCAGAACTCAGAAAAATCTGGGAATTTATTATTTCAGTGCAAAGCCTTTGTTTCTAGGAGCACTTGTAATGGGTGGATGGAACAGTTCCCTTAGTATGGCATTTTTTATTATATTTAAAGTGTAGCTCCAGCCAACACTTTCCACCTCAGGGTGGCGACTTTCTTCAGCCTTACAAGCTGCTCCTCTCCCCTTTCGCTTGTTCCTCCTATGTTGGGCTAGCACAATGCATAATAAGTTGTAGGGAATTTTCTTCGGATGATTTTAGGTTGCCAGGTATGTTTTTGGTAAATACCTCACCATGCTGCAAGTAGCAGCTTTGAAGATACCCTGTCCTGCACCAGGCCTGCCAAGGGGCAGCCTGTGTGCCAAACACACTTGCAACATCCAAAGGAATCCAGAGAAGGTGGAATGTAGACTGTTTTTCTTATTTCACTTGCCTGGTTGCATAGGTAGCTTGCCTTACAGATGAGTGGCTACTATTGGCCATCCTATATATGTATATGTATGTATGTATATATGTATTTTGGTCCTAGTGTTCCACTCCAAAGATGGGGAGGAAATCCTTATTACACTGTGTATGAATCTCGGCCTGGTTATAAGCCTGGAGGTATTTTGGGGAAAAATGACTGGTTTGGAGGTCATTTTGAAAAGCACCATTTTTGAAAAACAACCCTGCAGTGTGCCAAATTTCACTACACTGACCATAACTTCTGAGATTGATCCTTGCTTCTTTCTACCTCTGGTGGTAATCCATGGGGGATTTTCTAATTCATGTGCCATAGCAATTGTTCTGTATCACAGGTCAGACCGTGCAAAGCTCAAAATGAAAAAGCGGATTTGGGGAGAATGCCTCATTTTAGAAAAGAGCTATTGCTAAGATTTAACCGTGTGCTGCTGGTTGCTAAAGCAGGCGGGTGGTTCCCAGTGAAATGGCTTCACTTTTATATTAATCGACAGGGAATAGCCCCCCGTGTAAGCAGCACTTCTCCGGGAAGGCTACAGTTGCAGAATTACGATCCAAGCTTATCTTCTACAGTAGGGCAGGAACCAAAGTATTTCTGCAGGTCCCTTGGTTGCTGATACGCCGAAGACCCTGCACTCCTGTGATGTGCGGCACCGGCAGTGCCTGTGCGAGGGCAGGAGAAGCCACGTTCTCTCCTGGCCATAACGTAGCGCCCAGGTCATCTCAGGCTGAGAACTGGGGCAGCAGAAATGAAGCCCTTGTCGGCCATCCCAGCAGACTGTGGCTTGTTCCGTTTCAGAGACACGGTGCCTGTGCCAGGGCACCACAGCCTCCCCTCACACTGAGCTCAAGCTCCTTCTCTTTTCTATTTGCTCAGAAGTGGTAAGCAAATACAAATACAGAAAAATTCTGTTCACTCCAGAAATTTGACTTCTGAGCAAAGTGAGGCCAGTGCATTTTTGGCCTGACCTTTAAAGCCAAGCAGAGAAAAGGGCAAGTTTCATGCAACCTTTGTCCAGCAAGTGGAAATCTGAAACTCATTTCTTTTGGAGGGAGCTCATGTGCATGAAATAGCATAACCTGACTAAAAAACAGATACAAACGAAAAATGGAAACAGTATTAAAAACATCTGTTTATTAGATTATATAAATTAATGCAACACGGCTGCAATTTTTGCATCCTTTTTACCAGCAGGGAACTTACTTGTCAGAATTTTATTTGAGCCCCACACCTGAGGAGTGCTCAGAGCCACGTCCAGGAGGCTCCTGGCCAGGGCAGACACCCACTTGTTGGGCAGAGGCTACAGGCAGATGTGACCCTGCCGCTGGCCAGGCTGCAGGTTCCTGATCCTCTTTCCCACCATCAGGCCCACTCTTAGTTTTGTTTAACCCCCCACTTGGTGATTTCTCTCCTCCAAGGCTTCGGGATGAGCGTGAGTTCTCTGCGTGCAATAACGCCCAGCAAAGCGCTCTCCTGCCCCGTAGTGCCCGGAGCACCGACCTTGCGCATCCTCTGATCCCGCTGGCCACCGTTGCCATGCGATGGATCATTGTAGAGTAGGGTGCGTGTTGCTGGTCTAAAAGCACAGCTTCTCAGTCCTCTTGGTGATCGTCATCTTGACTACTTGAGCTTGAGGCAACCCTTGCGTGGCAGCGTGGGCCACCTGGCTTAAATTTTGCCTGGTTGGAGCAGAGTTTGGACTCCGGAGCTCTTGCAAGCTGGTGTGAGCATGTTAGCTGAGACATCCAGGCTTTGTGTAAGTTCTGTTTAAAATGCCACTTGTAGTTTTGCGGATGTAGCACTGCTGTTTGCACTACTGCTCATGCACTTTAATGATTGCAGCAACAGGCTTTCATATTTATGCGAGCAGATTTATTATGCAGGGGCTGTTAAAGATAATGTATATTTTTGCCTTTGAAACATAAAGCAGGGTAGACTTTTACAACCTGAGCCGCCAGTCAGCTTTGTAAAACAGCTATTTTGTAACTGTGTGTAAAATAACATTTTGAGCCTGACAAAATAGTATATCTAGGGACAAGACCAGCTGGCTGTGCTGCAAAAAATCAGGTGAGAGATTACAAAAATGTGTCCAACCTCGTGGTCCTCCTTTAGACACGGCTCTCGCTGGAGCAAATGGGAGCTCAGCTTTGTGAGGAGCCACGGGAGTGTGCTTTCTGATGTTGTACAAATGTTACATGATTACAGGGAAGAATGTATGCCTGGGAATAAGATGCTTTAATATTAACATCATTCTTCATTACTTTATAGATGCTGCCCTGTGTAACACAAGAAAGTTTAGTTCCCCTTGAATTAAGGGTGAACCAGTAGCATCCTATTTTTGATGCTCTTTGGAAGCTTTCAACAAAGTGTTACAGAGAAATAGCACAATAGTTGGAGTTGTCCTGTACTATTCATCACATTCACAGAACTCCACAGCTTCATCTGCACTCAACGGGACCGGGGTCCTGAGCAGCTTCTCATAGTCATAAAGGAAGCCATCCTCTGCTCTTTGTTTTTCTTTTTTGCTTTTTTCTTCCCCTATGGAAAGTACGCTATTTTATCATTTTTTACCTGCCGTTTTTCCATGACATCCATCACGTTTCCATCAAGGAAGTACGCCACGGTTTCTTGACACTTTGTTTAGATGCTTGAAGTTTTCTCTACAGGTTGAAGGCTTTATCTACTTACTAGCTGACAACTGTTGAAGTTGTTTGCAAATAAGAGTTGAATTTTGATAAGCCAAAAAAAAGGCTGTATGTCCTGCTTAATTGATTTAATGAATGGATTTTTCTTAAAAATCTACTTCAGCTGGATGAATGTAATGTTCTGTAAGAGCATCATCTGGCTGACTCACATGTGAAGATGCAATAATGCTGAAGATCCTCTTTTTGCACTTAGAGTCTGATTCCAGCCCACTGCAGTCAGGCCCATTGATTTCAGTGCGGTTTGGATCAGGTCAAACTGACAACTCAGGGTTGTCATGAATCACTTTAGGGTCCCAAAGTGTTCCAAGGCTACAACCTGTATCTAGCAAGTGTTGAAGTTTACATTAAATGTATGTACTTTTGGAACATGTGCCATAAATTGAAGTCCATGTTTGCACTAAGGATGTTCCTGATAAGACTGTACTTTTCAACATCTTTACTGATAATGTATCTATTGAATTTTTGAGGAAGAAAAAGACTATTGAACATCCATAATTTAATTTTGTGTTTCTTTGTCTAGCATTGCTTTTGTAGTACATAGGTACAGGTGGTTTGGCTTCTAAGCAGATGTGTGCAAAGAGCATCTGACTGTCGAAAACAGGGTTAACAGTATGCATGCAGTAGTGAATTTGCTCTGTCCCGTCTAATTGAAATGTTTTCTACTCTGGATGAATGGGGGACCTTTATGATCTGACTTTGACTTGTGACCCATGGATTCTTGGTTAGAGTCCTAAGTTGTTACATTAGAACATACTGGAGGGTTTTTTTTGGAGGTGACCATTTTTGCGCAGAGGAATTTTTGAAAGACTTCATGGCTGTTGTGGCCTAGTAGGTTGACTTCAACGCCACCATGCCACTGTGGGCATTTCCCCAGTTGAAGTGGTCAGGACCATGGGTAACCCTCCTACATCGTCAAAAGTGCGACCAGCCGAGTTTGAACTGAGCATCACTGCATGGCCTAGAGCGCTCCCAGTATTGTTCAATCACTGGAAATCATCCCAGAAAGGTTTTAAGTCACTGAATTATATTTCTGTTTGTTTAAAAATTGCTCATGATGCATTTGCTAGGTGGAAAAAATAGGATTCTCTTGTGTTTTTTTGGGGCTGTTTATAGTGGCAACAGTTCTTGTGGTAACAGTACACATTTTGAGGTACAAATGTAAATATTTGTCTCAGACGTAGCACACGTTGCATATTAAAATGATTTTAAACTTTTTTGTCTTCCATGGTTTTAAATCTACGCCTTTATTAATTTATGAGAGGGACTGGTTCTGCAAATCTGAATGTACAGTCTTAAGATTTTTAACATTTGAAACTTTGCACACTCCACATAAGGTAATGTATGCTGTTCAAGTAGGCTCTTCATGTACATGGTATTCTAAATTACAGTGGAGAATTTTCTCTGACTGTAAGTTTAAATGAACTATATTGTATATGTACCTGTAAAAAAAATGTGTTAAATCTATATTTAAAAGATTAAAAAGTTGTTAAATAAATCCCTGCAAGGCTCTGCAATTCTGTCCAAACTGCTCACATGGGAACAGCCCGTGTCCTTCCAAGTGGCTCTGTCGGCGTCACTTGGCCACATGGGGACTTGCTGGCCAGGGCATGCACAAGCCGCGTGCGTGCTCGTCTGCACTGGAGTCTGCGCTTTGGAGACTCACGGGTGCTCTTGGTGGGGCTGATGGGTTAATGAATGCATGCAGATATAATTAGAAAGGCCTTTTATTTTCTTATTGCCTCATTTGCGCTGGATTTGCACCCCCTTAGCGCAAAAATGAGTCCAGTGAGAAGCGTTTATTAAACTGCAATGATTTCTGGAAAGCTGCACGTGCCTCGCTCTGGCTTGGCTACCCAGTCTGTCGGCTGCACAGTTTGGCTTCGCACGCCTACGTGAGCCTCGTGGTGTCCTTGATCCACTTGATGTACTTGGAGACCTTGGTGTAGATGCCGTACTTGCCGGGCTTGGCGCACTCCTCCCCCCAGCTGGTCACGCCGGTGAGGAACCAGGTCCCCTCGAATTCGGTGGCGAAGGGCCCGCCGCTGTCACCCTCGCAGGTGTCCCTGCCACCAGCCGAATAGCCGGCGCAGAACATGTTGAGCTCGATGGTGATGGAGGTGCTCTTGAGGCAGGTGGGCCGGTCCACGAAGGGCACCCTGAGCACCTGGAGGATGATGGACTCGCGGCCGCGGTAGAACAGGCTGCCCCAGCCGCTGACGGTGCCCATGCCGTACTTGAGCAGCTTGGCGGTGAAGTCCCTGCTGCCGAGGCAGATGGGGGTGACGTAGCTGTTGAAGTGGAGTGTTTCCTCCAGCTCCAGCAGCGCGATGTCGTTGTGGTGCTTGTGGAGCGTGGCGTTGTACGTGGGGTGCGGCACGATGCGCACCACCCGCCGCCGCTGCTCCGTGGCGTCCTCAACCCTCGTGTTGTACTCGCCTGCGGAGACACGCGTGGACAGGCTTGTCACATGGGGGTTATCTGACTCCTGCCTGGCCCTGGGTGGCTGTTGCGCTCAGGTCTGCTTTGCCACCTTCTCAGAGGCCTCTAGAAGTTTCCTTGTGCCGCCAGCCCCGCAGGCCCCTCAGCCTTATGTCTCCAACTGTTGCACTTAATGCCACCACCATGGGCCAATTTAAGACCAAGTGCAGCAACGAGCTGGGGAAATGCAGATGCTGCCCTCTAAGAAGACAAATGCAGTGTGAGGACTTGGGCACTTCCACCTTTAGGGAAGACATGGAAATCCTGGGGATTTCACAGTCCCACAGGGACACCAGGGGTAACAGAACCTCAGAAGCGCAGGAGGAAAGGCCCTATCAACAAAGAGCCCAACTTTCCCCATGGCCACCTCATATCTGTACCCTCAGACTCTCCAGGTGGGACAGAGGGATGGTACCAGCAACCTAAGTGCTTCCAAGGCCCTCTCCCTCTGAGTGCTCACAGTGCCCCCAGGTGCTCTCACAACAAGGTTCAGCTGTGCCTGATTCCAGAGTGAGGGGGCAGCTGCCGCCTGTTACCTCCCCTTGCCTTGTGCAACAACAGGTAGAGAGAGAGGGAAATTTACTGAGATCTTGGGGAGCAGCAGTGGGATCTGTGTGTGACCTGAGTCCTCCTTCAAACTTGCCGTGCTGAGGGAGGACTTTTCCTGCGTGCTTTCTCGCGGCCCCAGAAGCACAGGCTGTGTTTAACCCCCGTGGCAGCGTTTCTGCGTGCTTTGCTGTCATCTCCTGAATATACCGACTCTGAGCACCATCTGCAGCGCTGCTGGCCCTAGCAGTGTCCTGCGGCTGCCGGGAGCAGAAGGATCCCGCCGGGAGAGGTGAGGCAGCTCGCTGTGTTTGTGATAATGTTGCCGCCTGGTGCAGGCGGTTTTGGAGCCTGGTGCTGCTGAGTGCTCTGCGAGGGGGGTTTGTAGCCCCCTGTGAACGTTGGCTTCCTTGTGGGCTGTGCTTCTATGGTGTGAATGCAAGACATGGAGGGGAGACCCTGAGAGGGTTTTTATCTTATGCTGCAGCTGCTTGTTTTTGTAAGGGTCCTGGGAATATGCATCTGCAGTGGAAGCAGAGAGGCAAGGAGGACAGGATGGGAGCGCTTCTACTGCCCCCATGATCCATTTGTGGCCTTGCGCTGTCACAAAGCTGGATGTTTTGCCCGAGCACAAAGGAGGGACTTGGATGTTACCGTTGCAATGTGTGTGGTGTGGGTAGGCATTCAGCAGTCCCTGCAAAATCGGTGCTTTGCTTTCCTGGAAACCCAGCTGCACTGCAGAGCAGCGTGGAGGGAGCACCCGCAGCGATAATGTGCCCGAAATGGAGGGGCACACAACAGAGCTCGGAACAAGAGGCAGGTTGCATGCAAATGCAAAACCTCTGGCCAGGTGGAAAGGTGTTTTTCTGGTGTTTTTGCAGGGGAATTGTGTACTTTCTCACAGTTGCAGGCAGAATGCTGGGCTTCATGCTGGGTTTTTGAGCAAAAGCATCTCAAAGCTTGCTGGTGTTTAAACAGAAACCAGGATCGTTTCCTGCCTCTTCTCAGTATTTCTGGGGACTGTAACTGGTCATAGTGGTGTTTCTCCTATGCTATATATTCACACATGGTAGATGCAAATAAGGGAGGATGTTTCTGCCTTAACTGTAAGAAAAACAGCACTGACACACTGGTCAAAACCCTGCACTGAGTTACTAGCAGGCTGTCTGGCAGCAGCCTGAAGCAGCTGGGTACTAAGAGGGGGAAATGCCCATTTTCACTCCAAGATGGGTTTGTTCTGTGAAGTGGCACCATCGCTTGCTGTGTGTGCTGGCCACCCTGGCCCTCTCTGACTTGCCCAAGACCTTGCTGTGAAAGTGCACTTTGCACACACCCACCCGGTCCCTCTACTCGGTTCCATAAATGCTGTTTTCCTCAGAAGTTAAGGGCAGGCGTCTCACTGGACTGTGCTCACCTGCCACGGCGGTCACGTTGTCGCCCGGCTGCAGGCAGTGAGCGGCCGTCACCACCCACCGCTCGTTGATGATGGACCCACCGCAGAAGCCCACGTTGTGGCTGTTCACCAGGTAGACCTGCGGGAGCAGAAGCAAATCTGAGCTGTGCAAATTGGTGGGGAAGAGGAGTGAGGCACAGTGGCTTTAAGGAAGGGTTTTAGAAGATGGATTTCTGCCATAATTCACCCAGTTTGTTCCTTTAATGCAGCAGGGCTTGTTGCTGGCTATCTGCTTTGCACTGTACATGTCTTTCTTGCTAGACACCTTGTTAGACAGCAGAGGTTGAATATTAAATGTGAGTGATCACTATTCATAATGAAGCAAACTAAGCTTGCATACCATAACTGGAGCTTCTCCATGCTTACACATAACGGGATAGCTGGTGCCTATGGGTGCCTTTGTGAAGCGCCCAGTCCTCCTTGTACAGAGGAGAGCGATCTGAGCTGTGCTGGTGTCAGGAAGGCTGGCTTGCTGGGCCGGCTGTCCAAGCAGCGTGCCACAGGATGGCAGCACAGATTGGAAATTGCCGCTGCAGCGGGTTGCTGAGCTGCCAGGCTGCAAAGATGGGATCTATCCTCAAAGGATGCTTAATGCGGGTTGGGGAGGGACCCGAAACCAACACTAGGATGTCCTCAAGGTTTGAAGGCGCTCACAGGCAGATTCAGTCACCTCTACATGGATAGGAGAAGGAAGTACAGAATAAAGAGCTTTTTTTCCTGTGAAAGAGGGGGAGAGAATAAGCAACAGAGATCCTGGGTATGGAGGTACACCGTGGACGTGACAAGACAGTGACATGGCCTACAAAACTCCTGAATGGGATATGAGTCCCACTAGCCACCCCAGACACCAGAGGGGACCTAGCATCCCTCCAGGCCGCTCCATGGCTCACTAGAAGGCTGGTAACCTTCCTTTGCCAGCTGGCAAGAGGACACTAAGACCTTTTGGGAGGTTGCTTGTTATGGTAAAAAGTCTCCAAGAGCCACCTAGCCAGACTTGGAGGGCATGTAGTGTCCACAAATTTCTTTGTGAATTTACTGGCTTCTCATAGAATCATAGAATGCTTAGGGTTGGAAGGGACCTCCAGAGATCATCTAGTCCAACTCCCCTGCACACGCAGGGTCACCTAGAGCACGTGGCACAGGACTGCGTCCAAGTGGGTTTGGAAGATCTCCAGAGAAGGAGACTCCACAACCTCTCTGGGCAGCCTGTTCCAGTGCTCCGTCATACTGGTTCTCCAGAAAGCTCTCCTTTTGAGTGAATTCACAGGGGGTTCCAGTGTGTCTGTGCTTTGTCCCAGGCCTGTGATGAGCAGCAGCGTTTGCAGGTGAGGAGCTAGAAAGCTCTGCTCTCCTACGGTAGTAGTGCTGGCCACCACACACAGGCTTCTGGCAAGCTGCCTGCTGCTGCTTCCTGGTGCCTGTGCATGTCCCCAGCACGATGCTGTGCATCTAGCTCTGAGCATCTCGGTTCCCTGGAGATGGATGACAGCTCCTGACCTTTTAGCATGCAACCCACCCATTGCTTTGCTCCCTCCACAGGCGTAGAAGGACCAGCAAGCCTGTGTGAATGGGCCTTTTAAGTCTGTTTGTGGGCAACAACATTGAGATCATTAATGACTGTCTACCAGAGAGCTTATGAAGGCAACAGATTTGCTATTTTCTAAACCTTAACTTAATTTATTATTTTGTGCTCTCAGATGTTTGAACTTTCTGAACTTGCTGACACCTGAGCAGAATTTAAGCGTGGTAGGCGACTTTGAAGAAGACCCAGGCTAGGAGCTAATTCTTCTTTGTGCCACTCATTAAAGATCATCTGCAGAGCAGTGTGTGGGAGAAGGCTTCTTTGCAGTCCCTCACCTCACTGGTGATGCCACTTCTGGTCAAGACAGTGATAACTGCAACATCACCACTTGAATATGGTGTTGGATAAAGAAAGATCAGCCAGATTTTGTAGATATCGTACAAGGACAGATCCTCTGATGGCATAAATGATCATAGATCTGTTGAAACTGGTGGAGCTTTAGTGATTGTTTCAGCTGAAGATCTAGATTTGTATAAAAATCTTTCCTCAAAAGAGGTGAAAGGGGGAAGGGGAAGGAAAAGCAGGAACCAATTATAAATCCAATGTCATCAGTGCATGGACTGGACAGACAAAGCCAAGGCTCTGTCTCAAACTCGAGGTCCGCTCCTGCAAGTTGTATAACTCGGGCAACTTGGCCATTCCTCCCTTTGGAATAGATTTGATACCTACACGCAAAAGAGGCCAACCCTCTGAATCAGGGCCTTGAATTCAAGCTATATTTCTGATTCTTCCAGAATAACTTGGCCAAAACCTGCTCACTTCCCCTACCTCAGAATTGGGCTTATTCTAGGCAAACCCACGAATTGCTCTTGAATCCTGTTTCCATAAGCTCAGAAGTGGGTCCTTAGTGCCCTGTGACTCTGGCTTCTAGCTTTTTTGCCATGGTGTCCCTCAGCCAGGCAAGTTGTGCTGCTGCAGCATAAAGTCATATACAAAAAGAAACTATCAGACTTGAAACCCATCACTAAACTAACTTCAGAGAGGGAGTTCAAAAAGGTAGAGTAGGATGGTCCTGCATTCAGAAGCAATAACCAAAAGCTGCTCTTAAGGTTACCACAGAGTCGCAGAAGGAGCTGGTACCTGCCAGGGCACCTCGCCTCTCATGCTGTCGGATCCACCAACCACCCGGGTGCCCGTCTTGACTATTGGCACAATTCTCGTGGTGGCAGCTGTGGTGGTTTCAGTGATGTTGTCGAGATCCTCGTCGGAAACATCATCAAGGTCATCGTAGGTTGTGTTCCAGTTCTCTAAGGTGTTTATGGCTCGGGTGAGCTTGCTCTTTGCTTCGGGAGCTGTAATCCTGCCGCAGGGATATGGCACTGGGAGAGAAAAGGTCACATTTACAACTGGCTAGAGGTCATGCCAAGAGTTGCAGTAAATGATGGGGCAGGTGAGGAGACAAATGCTGTCTCTGCACAGTGTCCTGCTCTGGGACTGACATGGGAGACACCGCGGGCCAACTTGCGGGTTCTGCTGGCAAAGGGCTGCCCTGATGGGCACAAATATAACTGAACAGTCCAAGGCTCAAGCTGGGATTGAAGACAACACGCAGGAGCAGCAAGAGCATGAATTGTTCCCATGCTTTATAAATTAATTCTGAATAACTTTGGAGAGAGGCGCACTCGTGAGAGAATGTTTCTGATGGGAATCTGCAGTGGGAATTTTTTATTTAGCCGGATGCTGAGTTGCATGCCTGGAAGGATTGCTGGAGCAGTCAGTGAGGCCTTTTGGCTGACATTTCTACAGCAAATAACTGCAGTACAATAGAAGTCCAGCTAGGAGAGGACAGGAAATAATATCTGCCAATTTAGAAATAATCCTATTGGGCACACAAGTAAGAAAAGCACCAATAAGCTCTATCTAGAGTTGCAGGTTTTCTTGGTTAATGATGATCACATCAATAAGACCACTTTCAATTATCTCTTTCCAACTCTCTCCTACTCAATGTGTGCAGAATTGCTGCTAATAGTGGCAGTCAAAATAGTAAACAGCATTCGGCACTGTCTGTCATCTGAAGAGCTTCCTACAGCACTGTGCAAACAGACATCAGTGTAAAACTAGATACAAGGGTGTCCCACAGAGGTTTCACACTTTTTTAGACAATCTACTCTTGGAGAAATGTTTGAGTAAGTGTTCAGCAAGGGGAAAGTGTTACCTGCAAGGGTAGGTTTTCATAGCCCACAGAAGCTAAACTTATACAGGAAGGGTAATTGCCCAACCTGAAAGGTGACCTGGCTGTGAACAGTGAAGCTTGCTGGTCTAGTGAAACTGTAACAGCATGTTGGGCAGTGCAGGCCTTAGCTCTTAATGATCCACGTTAGCAGAAGGACTTCTAGACTGAAGAAACTTTCTGCAGTGACTGCCGAAGTCAGCACTTTAAGGAGCTCCATGTGTTGCTGGCTGCAGCCCTCAGAACTTCAGAAACCAGCTCACCATAAGCATTAGCTTTGGAGTGCAAATCTGTCCCATCTAGGCATTAGAAGCAGGATAATATCAAATCTTAAACTGCACTTAGAGGATAAAGGCTTTTTTCTCTACTCAATCTCATGCTTTCTCTGCCGAATGTGTTACCGTCAAGTTGCCTGGCTGTGTTGAGTCATTGGAATTATGTGAGCCAGGGTAGTTAGAGCTCATTTGGCATCCAAGGAGTGGATTAAGGTTGGTGATAGAGCAAAAACTTGTTATTTTGACCATTTGAACCTGCAACCTGAAACAATCCACTTTCCCTCTGCCCCTTTACTCTGTCTTTCCATCTTGCTGCTTCAAACCACATCCAAACCATAAATTTTAATTCCTCTTGAGGGTCTTTGGGTGCATCTACACCATGATGGAACACCAACATCACCTCAGGTTTAACTCATCTGCACCAAAGTCAAGTAATTTTAGGATATTGCATGATGCCCAGCAATGAGATGCACCGGCAGCAGGATTTCATGGGAAGAAAGATCCTCTGCTCCTGAAAAAGCCCAGATGAAGGTTGCTGCCTTAAACAGTGGCTCTTACTGGAAGAACTTGGGAGTGAGCTCCGGCTGGATGTGCACTGGGATGTGTGGTGACACAGCCGAGCACCAAGCTACTCTCCAGCTACTGGCTCCTACCTGGAATTGTGGAATGGCTCTGAATGGGAGAGGAGCCTGTGTGAGTAGCCATCTGAAAGGAGCAGATTCCTTGTGCACAGATTCCCGAACACATAAGCTCCTTCTCCACCTACGTAAGCTTAAAAAAAAATGGTGCTTAGTTTGCATCCTTCATGTGTGACCCCACATCTGCCGTTGGGAAGCTGCAGCGTCAGGCCTTTTACACTTGCTAAGCATGACAGCAAGGCTGGCTTCCAAGGGGATATTGCATTTCTGGGAGATGCATTTATCTAAATCCAGGAGAAGATTTTTGGAAGCTTTGTACCAAATCTCTTAGAAAAACTGTCAATCTAACCTGCAGGTTCACAGGACTTTCCGTCTTCATGAAGTTTATAGCCAGCAGCGCAGGAACAAACAACTTTGTGCGGTGGGTCGTGCCTGCAGAAGTGCTTGCAGCCTCCATTCTTAATTGAACAAGTGAAGTCTGAAAGAAATAGAAATGAAACCATAAATACTCTTGGAAATGCAACCGATTCAGCATATAACCTGCTCCAGTTGCTCCAAACTACAGAAAACGGCATTGCTTGTTTGCAGTGTGTCCTCCTTTCCGCTCGTACCCGTGCTCATAACGAAGGAGCACTAGAAGTCTGTTTGAGAAGACAGGTGCGATCAGGGCTGCTCAGCGCTGCAGAGCTCTCCGAAATTTGGCAGCTCGACCCTAAAGGATTGCTGCAAATATTTGGTTACGAGCCGCGTGATTTCCCCACCGCTGCTCCCCTCCTCCCGCTGTGCGGCCTGAAATCCAGCCCAGGTGGCCAGATGCTGGCAGAGAGCTCTGCTTTCCAAAGAGGAGCAACCCCGCAACCCAAGGAAACATTTAGTCTCGGGATTATCGCTGGGCTTCAAACTTAAAACCTCAGGCAAAACCATGTGCTCTTGTGGCACACCAATAAATCACAGCATGTACGTGACATGCTTATTTCAGCATGACTTTTGATAAAGCAGGTTCTGCTGTTTGTAGTGAAACCTGAGGTGCTCCAAGATCCCCGTTTTTGTCACGACTTCCTTCTCCTGCCCCATCTCGTACCCCTCTTTATGGGAACACCATCTCTTGCACTTGGAAAACCGCTAATCCACTGACGCCCTTTTAATTCTCAGTGATTTTTTTTTTTCCAAATAACTACACGGTAGATTAACTCCACTCCCACTTCCTCAAAGACACCTCCCTTCCTGTAGCCATTTTAATGCCATCATTTACTATTTTTATAGAGATCCTTTTCACGCCTCACTTCTGGTGCTATTTTTGCTCCTGTCTCACTTCCATGAGAAATCTGCAATGAGACTATTTAAATTTGATGCAGCTTTGAAATGCTCTTTTTAACGTATGCTCCTCTCTTGCCAGAGCAGAAACCCAACTAGAAAGAGAATCTTTGATTAGTGCAGAGAGTCTAGCACATTATGCAAGTTGCACAGCCCCTGATTATATTATAAATACAGGAGCTGAATATCCCTCTTACTTAAATTATCAACTGTTTGGTTTGCAGAAGCTCCTTGGCCTGTCAGGAAAATATTTGCCTTTTGTTTGCTTTAGAAGCAGGCTTGCTGGTGGTAATAACAAATCTGGATTAAAGCGAGCGCTGTTGCAAGGAGGTCTCCCGAGCTCTGCCCTGCTCTGCACTGCTAGTTTGGTGTGAGAAGGAGAAGCTGTAGGGACTAAAGGAGAAGCCCTTGAGGCAGAGTCTCTGGTGAACGGAGCAGGCACCTTGGTGCTCATCTGAGGGGCAGCTGGGGTTCTCTAGAGGGCAAGAGAGTATGGAGGTGTCACCTTGTGTTGCCCCAAGCATGGGCCCTGCGGTCCCACTGCCCATGGACTGTGTTTGCATACTCACACCGTGCTTCACAGCACGGCAAAGCGGGTCTGAAACAACTCTTGAGTAGAATGGAACTATTTATGCCTGCTTTGGGGTTTCCAGCGGGGCAGAGCGAGCCCCTGGTACGTACCAATCTCGCAGTTCCTGCCTTCGTACCCAGCTGGGCACCAGCACACGTAGGAGCCTACTCCATCCTTGCAAATGGCTCCGTTCTTGCATGGATTGGGATCGCACTGATCTCCATCTTGGGGGGAAGACAAGAGATTTAACAAGCAGCAACATCCCCTGCAACTGATGCCCACCAAGCACTGGAGCCTTGCTTGGTGCAAGCCTCTGGTTAAGGATGAGTGAGAGACAGGAAGCCTTCCCTTCCTTGCGATTAAAAAATAAGTCAGATCATGGCACACAACTGCAATGTTGTGGCCAAGCTATATACCCTGCCCTGCAGGGGTTAATTCTTCCCATTTCAGCAAAACCCCTCTAAAACCTCCCTGTCATGACTTTTGAACAGGATCCTGTGTCTTGACTAACTTAAACAGCTGAACTGGGAAGGTTTATTTCCTCAAGAATAGCTATGATTTCCTAATCTGAATTACTTTAACACTCTGGTCATTGTTCTCTGAAGATAGGGGCCTGTCCATGGGGTCTGGAGACCCTCAGGGTATCAGGATCATGAACCTCAGTCATTGCTCTGTCTTCTTTCAAAATTTTTTACTATTATGTAGTCTAGATTTTTCTTTATATAGCAGGACTTTATTTTTCATAGATATCTGTGCTTCAGAAGCACAGGGCCTTAATAAAATTGTCCAGCACTGCAAACTTGGTGATCTGGTACTTCAGGACTGTAAGTCAGTGATGTTAAATTGCAGGGAAGTGAGATTTGAATGGGCAACACAAAGACAAGGAAGGAGACGGGATGTCACGAGGTGTTTGCATCTCAGCAGTAAATGTGACTGCTGATGATGCATCGAGTTACAAGTGGGAACGTAAAGAGCAGCTTGCAAACGGGGACAAAGTGATTCTGTCTCGTTCAAGGCAAAGTGTTTGCGTGTGGAATTTGAGTTGCTGGTGCCTGGTGAGGGCCGTTGCAGCCCTGCGCCTGCTGCGCAGGTCAGGGCAAAGCTCTGCGAGAGGGGAGCTCCTCTCGGCCTCACGGGTGGGAAGGAGCCGCTTGTGAGACGAGCAGTGAAGGGGCACTGGGGACGGTGGGGAAATATGTGGCATTCCCTTATTTTTCGAAGGGCCGATTCGTTACAATTAGAGGGGAGCAAATGAAGTGCTGAATTTCATTGGCTGTTTTTTTAGAGGACAGTCCTGAAATGCAAATATAATTTTTTATTATTATTTTTTAATAGTCTGGACTGACTAATCTGAATTATTTAACACATTTTAGTGAGATGTTCTGGGCACTTTGCCAAACTTTAAAGCCATTCATTTGCCAAAATGTCCTTAAAATTACTTTCAGATGTTTTAGTGGGCATCAAAATCTCTTTTGGGAGGAACTGAGGAGTAGTCAGGAATTAAGGCTGGTGGGGCAAGGAATAGATAGTGGAAGAAAAATGGGACAGATTCAAGTATTTGGGATCACTGGTGGGAACTGCAAACAGCTGTTTGCCATGGTCTGTGGCAGCTGAACTCATGGGGTGACCTGTCGGACCCTGTGGTCACTGTGGGCTGGGTTTGTTCTCTGTGGGTTTTGCAGTCTGCTCAAGAAAACTTTGGAAAGAAAATGATGAGCAAATGCAGGTTTGTTTTTTAACCTAGGATTTCGCACAAGCAGGGTGGGTCCAGGTTGGGTGGCTGCAGTTTTCCGGCTACCTAACGCTGATGAGCTCTGTCATAAAACATTTTCTGAATGCTGGGACACGTTTGTTTCTCTAAACGCCCGCTACTTGTGCAGCAAGAGATGAACATCAGGCATTGGAACATAAAGAAGGCAGCTCTTACCAATGTACATCTTCCAAAACTCCATCTGCAAAGCAAGAAAGACGGTTCCATTAATCTCTCATTTCTGAGCACCTAGAAATCCCAGGGGAGACCCACAAATCCGCAAGGCGGGTGCCCAGCCCTGCGTGGGTCACGATGGAGACTCGAGCGAGCAGCGAGGCCGTGCCTGGCTCTGTGCGGAGCCTCTCGCCGTCTGCTTCCTGTGTCACCTCAGCAAGGCCTTTCCTGGGTAGGACCCCGTGTTCGTCACCCTGCAGCCACTATACTCACCGTTTTCTCTGTGTTTTCAAAGACTTCTCGCGCTTCCTCGTAACTGCATTTCTCCTCTATACATTCTCTCTCAAGGTTCCCGGCAATGACCTCTTCCAGGCGGTTGGAATTGGCCCGCCTCTGCCGCTGCAGGATGGCGCTTGCTTCCCTGTTCTCCAAGAACACTGCAATTGGAGAGGCATCAGAGCTGGAGAGGGATCCCCCTCTCCTATGCAGCAACCCCACTTTGTGCGATGGCTGGGGGTGTTTCCAGAGTCTTCTCCTCTGCTTAAGCTTTCTTTGGTGCCCCATTTAAGGGCAAACCAGAGGATGAAATCTGGAGAACCTGGAGTCAAAGCGTTGACCCAACTGGCAGAGGGTTGGAGCTGTCACCAGAGGGACCCAGGCTCAGGGCAGGTGTCCCCTCAGCCACCAGCCTGCCTTTTTCCCCTTGCCCACTCTACATCAAGCCCTATCTAAAGTTTACCAGTTCTGTGTCCCACAGGACAAGCTGTGCCTGCACCAAGGGGAAATGTGTCCTGTTGGATCCTGCAGGGTTTGTTTGTGTCCCACCTCTCCAAGACATCTGCCACCACTGCGCGTAGGTTCCCTGTCTCCCCCCAGGCAGCTATGTCTCCATTCTTAAAAACCATGTTATTCACCCAGAGGAACATCTGTCTTTGCCTTCCCGGCCTCTCCACCCTCCTTAAGTGTCTGTGTCTCATTTTGTCACCGGGCGGCCTGGTGGAGCAGCAGGGCCTGGAGCTGCTGCGGTCACCAGGAAGCTGCTGCCCCTGCTCAGGCCTTGGGATGCCTGGGGTTGTCCTGGGAGGCCTGAGCTCGTCCTCTGTGAGGGTGAGAGAGGCTGCCTGTGAGCACAGGGGGCACTTGAGAGGCAGCACTGGCTCCTGCTTTCCGTGCTCGCCTTGTGCTCTGCTGTGACCCTGTCCAAACGCCTTAGGAGTAGGGGAGGACAGGCCCAGCTAAACCCGAATGAACCCAACCAGCACTGCTATGATTTGTACCATGTTGTTGAGCATGGTCAGTCTCTTTACTAGAGCTCTGTCTGCCAGAGACTATGCTGATTATTTTTACAGTGATCTGTGTCCGCATTGAACAAGGTTATACCTCCGCCTTCCTCCTGCTCATGCATCTTCAGTTAGAAGAAGTGAGTGCCTTAAAATCTGGACCTTAATCTAATCGTGTGGCAGTTGGTATTTGTGGCTAAAGAACGGACTCCCAGGGAGGCTGGTCTTGTTTGAAACACCCCAGCCCTGCCAGGGGAGCGGGTGTCCTCAGTCTGCCCGGTGATGCTTAGGTGCGCGAGGAAGGGCCTCCCATCCTGCAGCCCCAGCTCGGGCACACCGAGCTCCAGGGGAGCAATGGGGCAGCCGTGGGTGCTGCTCTGCTCTCCTGGGCTCTTGGGGAGCTGGACACGGGTACCGGGCGCGCGCGAATGGGCAAAGCATGGCCCAGCAGCAGCAACTGCCTTTAGACCCTCCTGCCTTCATCTAGCGCCAGGCGCAGGGTGCCACCAGGGTTTGATCTCCTCACTGTCACCTTCATTAGGCAGGGCGGGCATCCCTAATAGTTACTTTATCCCCTCCTGGTGGGATGTGCCAGGCACGTGGCACAATTAACCTATTAACTAGAGGGACTGCAGTTTGGCAAAGCAGTTTTACCTCCAGCTGGAGGGGCTCTTGGAGGCCCAGCTGCGTCCTGATCCAGCGTGCTGCTTTATGAGCAAAGCCGCATTTGAACTGAAGGTTGATGGCCTCACAAGGTAAGGGACATTGGATTCACCTCGGTGCAAACTGTTTAAACCCCAAGCAGATGCTCGTTTGCAACCCACCAACTTCTAAACCTGTATCTAGGAGTAAAAGAGATGGGTCTGAATCCAGGCTGGGAGGGGAAAGCTGCCTGCCAGTCAAACACAGTGTTTTCTCGGATGCAGTCCTAAGTGGATGGTGGCACTAATATATTTTAGGCTCTGCTCATTTCTCATTGCTCAGCAAACTCTTCAGAAATATTTTTCTGTTTTACTTGTTACTTGTAGTGTTTTAGTGAAAGGGAAAAGGCCAGCATGGAACAAAACGAGTGCTCACAGAGGGTTTGAACCAGCCTCTGTTGGAACTGTTGCGGCTATAGATAAACCAGGCAAAGGCTGCATTACTATGTGTGATTGCCCCCATCCAGGAACTGCTCTATCTTGTCTACGATTCTGGCTGCATTTTACAATATTTGTTAAATTCATGCTGAGTTTGGCTTTAAACAGTTCTCAGGGAGGCAAATCCAATGACCATTTCATGGATCCGAGTACTTCTCTGTGTTCCAGAATGGTGTGGAGCAGCATGGGAAGGGGTATGGAGGTTGCTCCCCAGGACACTTTCCCTGCTCTTGCTTTGGTGTGGGTGAGTGCTTGTTCTAAAACGGCTGAATCAAGCTCTGAAACCTTAAAAGCTCTACAAATTCAAGAAAAAAAACCCACATTCTTAAGAATTAACCCCTGGGACACTTTCTGTGTAAGATCACCATAAATCTGTTATTTTACTCCCAGGAAAATTCCCAGAGTTTTAGCAGGAGAAGCTATGAAATGCAGCAGTGCTACTCGGGGCTCAGGTCGCGGCGCGACCGTTCCCCGTGTCGAGTGACGAGCCACCCCTTTTCCTGTGACGATAACCCCCGCCCCCAAGGACTTCCTAGGTTTTAAATGAACCCACCTGCACTTTGGACACCAAGAAAAGCTCCCAGAAGATAAACGGAGAACGTGAGAGGGATTTTTGCCATCTTCTTCTCGCTGCCTTAACCTCTTGCTGGTGAATTGTTCAAGTGGTGGAGCTCAGTCGATAGTTCCAAAGTGCAAGCGCTTGTTTATTTACCCTGGGTAACCCTTTAATTTAAGGTCCCCAGATGCACCATTGCTGAGGCTTGAAGTGGCAGAACAGCAGTTAGTTACGGGGCCACGTTCCTGTTCAAGACTCCCTTGGGCAGATGCAGCCCTTGGGGTCCTTGTTTCTCATTCGGGATGTTACTGCTGTACTCAGGAGATTGAGCCTGGCACAAGAATAAATGAATCTAGCTTCAGCGAACTCTGTCAAAGCACTGGATTTCTCATTCCTGTCCAGGTGATGCTACTGGCTCTATAAAAGTCATGGTAATGTTTTCACAGGCTTTGGCATGTCCTGGTTTTCATCTCAGGCCAGCAGGGTTGGGTTCAGTCCAAGAAGACCCTCTGGGTGACACACGCAGACCTCCAATAGGACTGCAGCAAGGGCACTGCACCACCTCACTCAAGGTACCAAGTTAAAATCTAGGTGAAGTGCTGGTTAAGAGAACACCAGCAGAGAGATGTTGGCTGATGTTTGGTTATGATGACTTGCTAAAACCTGCACTAGTTCCCAGCAAAGCAAGATGGATGTTCTGCTCTTGTCAATGCAGCAAGATGGATATTCTGCTCTTGTCAATGCTACAGAATCCCCCAGCGCGTTTCACATTGCCGGGAGTGCTCGCAAACAGGCTAACTCCATTTGGTGAGAAATTGGGTTTGTAGTCTACTGGATGTGCCTGTGTCTTGCAGACTGCAGAGCTATTAGTTGCTATGAGGTTACAGTAGCCCTCGGGTAGTTGTTAAAGTGTTTACTTGAGCTTATGAACCATAAATTCTGTGCACTCAGTCCAAAAAATTAAAAATGCTCCTTCGTGCAGCAAATGAGAGAGACATTTATAGTTGCATGGGTATTTGGAGTTACTTTTGTATGCAGAAAAGAACAATCGTCTGCAGGTATTGAGAGGTGCTGAATTTGAGTTACAGCCTTGTGAGAACTGGGTTGCCTGGATGAAAAAGATCCTCTATTTTCCTTTTCTTGAGCAAACAAAAGGTCCTAAAACCTATAATTCATCTTGTTTCTCCTTGCTCCATTTGAAATGATCTTTATTCATCACTGACAGTACCTTTTGTTATCAAATTTGTGTGGTAGATAAATGAGTTAGGATGAGGTAATGTGCTGTTGACGTAAACTGAATGCAAAGGGAAGAAGGTAATGATCATCTGTCATTTTCTGTGCATACGAACATGCAAATGTGGGAAAACAAATTGGGCCAAAATGCTGAAACAATAGATCTCCTATCAAAAAGGACTGTGCAGAATGGCCTGCCATAACAAAGGACAATTAGAGTCTTCTTCCTGTAAATATTTTATTTTAGGACGCAAGTCAGAAATTATTCTTGCTTTATGGTGCATGGTACTTGTAATAGTATTTGCAACACTATAGTTAATTAATCTTCACACAAAATCACAACATCAGTAGAATAAACAGGGTCATTAATAGAGATAATTCCTTGTCTTGCTACTGTTGATGTCAACTTCTGGGCACTAAATTGTACGCAATGTGTTTCTTTCATTTATTTTACAAGCAAAGTCCCCAGAATGATGTTCTCCACAATGGAGGCCATGGAGCTGAAAGCTTTGGTGTTTTGGTGGGTGACATAGTGAAGTATTTGATCTGGGTTTATTCTGATTTGTGTTCCATGCTCTCACAAGAAGGCTAAAATACAGAGCTAAGACATTTTCCTTCCTATTCAAGGTCTCTGTTTAGCAGTGAGTTGTAAGGAGATATCTCTTCTAGTCTGAGGTTTTAGATTTGGGGATTATGTTGAAATTTCTTGTTTTCTCATTTGAACAGAATGATTTTGGGTATGTGCTTGTTTCAAAGATGGAACTGTGTCAAAATGGTCATTTCTGGATTGGAAAAATCAGGCTTTCACATCAAACCCATTGCTTGTTGCCAGTGACCAGAGCCTGGCACACATACAGAGCTCTGTCAAATACTATTAAAGCTGAAGTTGCTTTAAAATATTTCAGTGTTGCCCAAGTAGCGTATTTTGATGAAAAATGTATGTAGCCCAAAGGATCCCTCCCAGGACACTCAGGTCCGCAGGCATGTGCAATCTGTCCCTGGCTCCAGCAGAGCTCCCGGTTAACGTCTCTGTTCCAAGCCCTCCTGCTGCTTTCCCAGGCTCGCAAGGACGTCACCAAGGAGCCTACGGATACTGGAAACTAGGCTGAGCTGAACTGCACGGCTCTTCTCTTCCTTTTTGGATTTCAGTGGCTCATTTGCCGTCAATCTTGTGATCTTTGGCATCCATGGTTGGCGAAGAAAGGTCAAAATCTTTCTTAGAAGGAAGGAAATGGGAACTTCCTGACTTGAAGAGCTACCTACCAAAAAACTTAATCCGATGAAATTCTTCATCCTACTTGGTCTTCTCCAATGTCAGCTAAAGAAAATGGGTCTGATTTCCAGTTAGTAAGTCCCAGGAGTTACTTCTGGGTCGTGTTGCTCAGTGAGAGCAGAGCAGGGAGCATGAGGGGAATTCATCAATCCAGTTGGGAATAGGACATGTTTGCTACTTCGAGTCAGGTGCAAGCGTGGAATAATTAGCTGTATTTCAAATTCTTGCTTGAAATAAGTTTGCAGAGATATTAGCAAAGGCAGGTTTAGGGCTGGTGTGTTGCTCTGGGTGATGCATTCCCAGCTCTGAGGTGCAGGAGTGGGAAGGGTGCTGGGCATAGCAAAGCGAAGTGACTTTTATGAGCAGTCAAAATGAGAAAACTATTTCTGCTTTAATCTCATAGATTTCTTTAAAATGTATTCTGTCTGTACTGATCAATACTGTTAAACACCCTGATGGCCTGAGGATCTTGTTAAAAGAATTGTTCATAATCTCTGTTTTCTGCAAATGCATCCTTTCAAGCAAAAAATCCCAGCTCGGACCTTAAGCAAATTGCAATTTGCCTTTGCCCCCCAGACAGCTATGGTAAATAATCTTTCCTTAACCAACAGCAAACAAGCTATTTCTGAAAAGCAGTGAAAATAATGCTTGATCTTTGTTTTCTCTCCTTCTTTATTTGATTACTTTGAAGTCCATGTTTTTTTCTGGAGTGGTGACTGTGGGAAGTTATCCAAACAGGGAGGCCTTTGCAGTGCCTGTCATTCTCTTGCAGCGATTAACATACCACAGAAAGCACCTGCTCAGTAAAAATACAAAAGGATGACAAGGATGTATTTAAAGTGGATGGCCTTAGTGATCCATCCTAAGTGAAGATATGCCTTCATGTTTTGTAAATTAAAATTGATGCCTGTAGACAGTGCAGAGCTCTCAGGTTTTTGTTGCTTGTTTGTTTTTGCCTTTTTTTATTTTTTTTCCAGTTGTGCAAAGGAAGAAACACAGTAAAGTGTAATTTTGTCCTCCAAAAGGCACGAAGTAGTGATCTGCAGTGCACAGTTTGTCCCGGCTCCTGGGTGAACCAGGGTCGCTTTCACCAGGGCGCTGCAGGAGCCTCATCCCGAAGCTGCTGTTCCAGCTGGTGGGAACACAGGCACCGGGAGACACTCTCAGTAATTTCCATTGGGGCTGGAAGCATAGTCAGGCAAGAGGAGAATGTTTCCAGAGATTGCACCAAGAAACACGCTCCCATTGCTGAATTCCCTTAAGACACATCCACCGCGGTTAGTGCATAGGCTCTGTCCCACCCATCGTGTTCAGGTTTTAATTAGACTCCTAAACAGGAGCATCGAGCAAACTTTGCTTTCATCTGGGAGATCCTGTGGCTGCAGAATATTTACAGGAAGTAAATAACTGTCAGAAAGTAAATAAGCCTGTGTCTACATGAGTGTAAAAATGCTTTGAAATAGTCTCATTCAAAGAAAAACCCCTCACTTTGAGTGACAGTAAGAACCAGCAAAACAGGCAAAAGATTCCCAATGTAGAAGGTAAACAGAATTACTAATTCATGGGGCAGCATGCTGCACAGTCACAGCTTTTAATATCTTTCTTTTTGGTTTGATTTTAAATAGGCAATATTAAAAGGAAATAAGGATTTGGTTTGGTCATTGTCTTTTCAGAATATTGCATGCAAGCCAGTTAGATGTATTTTGCTATTGAAGTCGTCCCAAATTCAGGCTTTGCATCTTCATTTCTAGCCCATGATAAAGCTCATTTCAAGCTCTGATAAGGAAGCAGCTCTTGCAGCGTTTGATGACTCGGGTAGATCACCAAGCTGAAACACCACCAAACAGAGCAAGAGCTAAATTAAATACAAACTCAGAAGTTGGCCTGGCACGAGACAACATCCTGCCATTTCATGGGCCAGCCTCGTGTATAGGGAAGAGGCTCTCTCTGCCCCAGGCTCACTGCCTTGAAACAGATCTCTGGAAGGTAGTTCTCTCTGCTCGCGTAAACCCATCACTTCCATCTGCTGCCGTTATTTGTAGCGCAGTGTCCTCGAGAAACGCTCCTGGACCAGGACTCTGTTAATAGAGAGGTTCACCTCAGCCAACAGCACCTGGTTGGCAGATGGAGCTCTCTTGCCCCTTCACCTGGGGGAAAAGCATCAGCCCCTGCTGCCCTGGTGCCCTTGCTGCATGAGGGAGGTGCATCTCCCTCTGGACAGAAGAGGAGCCGTGACTGACAGCTTGCTCTACGTGCCAACCTTCATTTCTGAATACTTAAAAATGTTGCAAGACAATTCTCAGCCAGCACAACCAAACCCACCATAGTCAAAGCTCTTGTGTTTAATGCCATGTTGTTAAAGTGATAACACCAATTGTTCCTTTTGCCCATTTTCTATGTCCGTTTTTGACACTATGTCCTTATCCATTTTCTGTGCCTTACCCGTTTTACATGCCCATGTTCCTATCTTTTTCCCTGTACCAGGGCATCCTTCTGTTCTCACCCTCCCTTTCCTTCTTCCTATCATCATCATTATTTACCTTCCTTCCCATTAGGAACCAAGCTGTCTGTGGCGTTGATATTAAAATCTAAGGAGAGGTTATGCAGAAAGGAGATAAGGGTATTTCTAAGCTTTTATCTCTGCCTGCTACGGTCAGTCAGCTCCCTGCATTGTAGCTATGTGAAGCAGCTGTTCCTGGAGTTTGCTCTCTCCTTTCTGAATGCAGTCTCAGTCCACCACTTCCAGCTGATGGGCTTGGAAGGAAATTGGAAAAGCTAAGAGCCTTCCCACTACATCTGGGACCAACTTCACAAGGCAGTCAATGGTTAACAGACCGTTTTGAGAGAAAGGGGCCTTGCAGTTTCCTCTGTCTGCTCATAACAATACATGATGGATGAAACCGCCGCTCGGGGTCTAGTGGAAGTCGCTACAGTTTTCCCCCTGAAATCCCAGGGATGCAATCAGAGATGTACGATGAAATGATCTGCCTAACAGTTAGGCCTGGGTTGGCCTCTTTCTAGTCAGTTTGACCTACTTGGGTTTTCTTTTTGGTTCCTCTGACCTGCTGCCCTGACGTACTTGTCTTACAGCATTCACTAATGGGCTATCGGATGCTCTGACTTCCAGCTCTAACAAAGCCAAGAGCTCTCTCCTATGAAGGCTGAGTTAATTTGCAGCCAAATTCACCAAGAGAGCTAGCCAAACCCCTCTGCACTGCTTGGGGACTGTTTGGAAAATTCAAGAAGGATGATAGTTGTGGAGCCAGTGTCAGCTCCAGAGTGGTGGCTTTCACCAGTGTGCAGTGGATTCAGACCCCTAGCAAGAAAGGATCCTGATGACATAAACATCTGCCGTGCAGGTTTGCTGGTTTGGATTCACCTTTCTGAACGTAAGGTCCTAACCTGAAGTGCCCAGCTTGGGAGCACAAACTTTGCCCATGGCTGCAGGAGAGGCACTTGTAGAGGCTTAGGGACCTGGGCACTCCAGAGCTGGAGATCTGAGCAGGCTCTGCCTGCCTCCCTGCGTGACTCTGCAGGCATGGGCAACTGACACTCCAAGAGCAAGAAACGGACACCTCGGTGTCAATACATGTTTGGTGCTTGTAGAATTAGTGTGTCCTGGGCTTTCTTCAGAAGCTGCTAGAAGCCTTGAAAGTAAGAGTACAGGTAAACTGTAGCGTACGGAGGAGCAGATGTGGGCTGGAGTGGGGTGTGTGGCTGTACTGGATGCAGAGGGCTTCATCACATTTACATGGGTGAAGCTCTTGGTGAAAGTTGCTAATTGAAACTTTACTGCAAATGTCCTGTGAATTCAGCATTTAAGTGAATATACACTATATTTAAAACCCAGCATTCCTAGGTCGCCTTTGGAAAATTCCTTGTCTTGGTCTGGCTAGCCCTCTTTACAATTGAGACTGTATGACTAATTATGTACTCATACTGCATAAGCTGAAGCAAACTGTTAACTGCTTAAGTCAGATGTCTCACATGCATGGGAAATACAACCAGTGAAAAGATGCAACGTCTACTATGTGACCCACCTTTCTAAATTAAACTCTTCTCTTTGAAAAAATGCATGAGTTCCACAGCTCAGGCTTAGATCATAGTTTCACACTGCAGAGGATTATCTTGGAAATCACAAAAAGCTTCTCCCTAATGTTTTTGATGGGTGCTTCTTCACAATGGCTTTTTTATCTTGAAAGCTGTGTCAGGCTCATGGGAAGAAGGGTTTGTGATGTGTAGCCTCTGTTTAGAAAGCATTGCATCTCCCCGCTGTGAATCCTGCTTTGACAGTGCCATGCTCCCTCTTTCTGTAAATTAATATCGGTCTCTAATGAGTGTTTCTCTATAAAATAAGTGTTTCTCTTCCAGGCTTAGTGCCTTCAAGCCAAGGCTGCAGCATGCAGGATTGGGGATGCTATTCCTCTTGCTCCAGTTGTCAGAGTATCGACTGCCTAAAGCATCCACGGAGCTTCCCGGGCCCAGGAGATGGGGCTGCGTGTGCCCCGAGGAGAGCAGAGAGGGTGCTGCGTCTGTGCCTGGTGCCGTGCCTGGTGCCATCCTGGCACCTGGCAGTGCTGCGGGGTCTCCTTGTACCGATGGGCAACAGCCTGTGGTTGAGCTGCGTGTCCCTCCTTCAAAATAGCACCTAAATAGCACGTGCCTGTGTTGTCCCATTTGGTCACTACTCGGCTCCTTGTAAGGAGGAGATCTGTCAGCTCCCTGCCTCATCTCCACAAGAATGAGGGGCCTCTTCCCCCTTCTCTGCTTCCCTATAATCCTGCTCTCATGCAGGCTACTTCAGTACTTTTCAAGTCAGCTTAATAATAAGCAGTCCTTAATCACAAGCAGCATTAACATCCTGGAAAGCTCAGCTGATGCTTCTGGTTGTGGTGAGCACTTACACACAGTGTGAGGCCAAGAGAAAATACCGCTGTATCAGCACAGCAATAAATACTGACACGAGGCTGAGGGCAAACAGACCTCAACCTCAGGCCTCCGTACGTCTGCTCTGGGTTTAAAATACTCCCAGGAGGTGAAGCTGAGAACTCAACTCAATGCTAGTAAATATTTTTGACCCATGTACTGGCTGTGGGTAATTTACAACACTCTTGAAAATCTGATCTGGGTTATGTCCAATTCACCGAAGCTTATTTCCAAGGCAGTTATTTATAGACTGCCTTCCTGGCTCTTGGGTTTCTTGGGGAAGTGTCTGAACATCAGCTCTCCAAGCAATCCGCATAAAATTAGCATTTTCAAATATAATGGCGAATAAACGGTTTAAAGAAAGTGAAATATTACCCAACAAATCCTTCTTTTCACTTAAAGCTTTGAGATGTTAAATATTTATTAGCAGTGTCTCTACTCTGCAGCAATGTTAAAAAGTTCAGCCCCATTCTAAGGAGGAAAACAATTCATTTGATTAAAAATGAGGAGCAAATGCAGCTTGTAAAGAAGATCTTCAAGTCAGATTACAGTGTTTGGAAAAATGAGCAGCACTTCTGTCTCCCATGCAGTACAGCAAGAAATTATTTTTGTTTCTCTTTCCTGCCCTAAACCTTCTTGGCCTTGCAATTTCTATGGCTTTCTAATGTCTTGCCTGCTTAGGGCCAGTCCACCACATTGCTGCTTGAATCCAGTTCCTCCCTGGATGCTCTTGCAGACTCAAGGCCCTTCGTTTTAAGTTCTGTTTTTCCTTTGTTTCAGTTATGTAGGAAAGGGCGTGCTGTAATCTCGGAGGATGCTAACCTGAGAATTGGGAGTTCTGAGGAGGTGTTATCTCCCCAGTCACTAATCAAACTACCTGTGGGGTAACAGCTTAAAATCTTTCAAGTAATTCACTACATGGGTAGTAAACAGCAGTGTAAAGAGATGTAAGTGCTTATTGAATTGGATTTCGAATTTGATCTACATCAAAGAGTCAGCTGGAGAAGAGCCCCCCACCTGGCAGGTGCATGTGGAGCTGGCACTGCTTTGCCCGGGGGTGCAGGAGAGGAAGGACACCAGCAGTGACCGATACCTCCTGGGAAGAGGGGAAGTGGTGAAACCCTTCATTTAAAAGGCTACTTACCAAAGAAAATTAGCTTGTGTTAGAAAATTGTCTCATTTGTAACTCTCTGCAAGGTTGCCTTCCAAATGGTTATTGGGTTAACCATAGCTAGAAGGACCATTCTAAGTTGTTTTAAGCACTTAGATGTGAACGTTTAAGAAGCGATTCTTCTGGGAAAGCCCTCTAACATTCAGTTTCTTGTGCTCCATCAATACATGCAGGATTGAGTGATGATACGGATACAAATGTGCATGAGAAGGAAACCTCCACCAAGAGGAACTCATGGAGGGAGGAAGGGGAGATGGAGACAATACAATGAGGTGTCCATGATGTGCAGCAAACCAGTGCGAGAGGCAAGAAGAGGGCCCTCCTTCTCTATAGGTCTAGTGCAGCTTCTGGACAGGCTAAATCCATAGTGGTAAGATTGGTGTCTTGGAGGGTATATATAGCCAGACAGGGAGTGACATGTTCCTGTCATGTAGTCAAGCTACACTGTTTAATAGGCCTTTTCGTGGAATGCCATAGGAGATGGTGTAATGAAAAGCTAGATGGGAGGTGTTATTATCTACGAAATGAAGCTGGACCTTCCCATAACCGTGTGATTTTTGTAGGCAGGCAAATCTAAAGCTAGGGAATACACCTCAGGTAGACACAAGTGTCTTCTAAGTGGCCCAGTTTCTCTCTTGTGTCAGAAGATGACACAGTCTTGGTAAGCTGAAGGTTTTCTGCAGCTGCACTTCCTTCCAAAGACAAGGTAACACCTGAAATGTTAATAGCAAAATGAAGGAAAACAAATTATTGTGCCTGAAATCAAATGAGTTTTAATTAGCATCTCTAACCCATCTCATGAAAGTTCTAAATGTCATTTAATCTTTGCTCTAAACAGTGACAAACTCATCGGAGGCAAACAATAAATTGCAATGTGTGCCAATAAACCTGAAATGTACTGTGATTAAAACAAGTAACTTGGAAAAGAAGCATACTAGAGGGAAACGTGGAGTTCATGCATCCCACCTCCAGGAAGGTTAAATGTCAGTTATCCACAAAAGGGTGTAAGTCATAAGTAAACTGGGCTGGAATTTAGGGGCGGACTCCTTAGTGTAAGGAAGGGTTTGGAACTTCCCAGTTGCAGTGGGTGGGTGGCACCTGAGGAAGAAGTGGGCCAAGAAAACTTAAAAGAAGAACCCAATTAAAGAACCTGGGGGGAATGGTTGGTAGCCTGGGGCCTGGAGGGGATTCACTGTAATGACCGCAGTGTGCAAGACTCATCTAGGCCTTTGCCTGAAGCTCATTAAAGCAAGAGCTGCTTCGGTGGAGAGACCCTTAGCCAATTCTAGAAGTGGTCCAAGGCCCTCAAGGTGATCTGCAACAGGAAACATGGGAAAGCAAAATGGGAACACATCTCTTTGATTTTGCAGCTAGCCTCAGAGCCACTCGGTCCTTTACTTTTGATCTTTTACTGGAGCTGATTGCATATCTTTGAGGGCTTTCGTCCTCAGCTGTAGCAATAAAAGCTCCACGAGCTGAGTCAGTTGCCGATTCACCTCTAGGAGTAGAAGCAGCATTACAGCATTACAGCACGATCAAAGACTTATTCCGGTGGGCTCTTTCTGTAGCAATTTGGCACAGACCTGAAGATATGTGTTTTGTGGGATCTGACATACATGATTAACATTAAACCTATGTCGTTGTTGATGAATTCTTTGTAATAAA
>NW_010579474.1:67496-90610 GCF_000705375.1 Tinamus guttatus | reverse complement strand
ATAAGCCTGTACAGAGCTATGAGTAGGCATCATTTCTCTCCATTGCTTTTACCATCCTGAAAATTTGATGCATCCCCATTCTGCTAATGCTTAAATACGTGAATAATCTGTCAGAGAACTCAGACATTTCTTTCTTTTATATTACACAGAATGGTGTTGTTGCAGATCTCTGTAGTCTTCTATTCTGCAGCCTCTGTGGCATACTTTATAGCAGAAAACACAGCCAGTGTTTTAAAATAAAATGAATAAAAATAAAAATGAAATGAATTTAGGCTTGCATGTTAGATTTTTTTTTCATTGGTTGGTTGGATTTTTACCTGCTGCAAATAGGGATGCTTTGAAGTCCTTGGTGTTTATGCTTCAAGCAAATGCAAATAAAACAGTGACTAAACTAGCTGGGTTTTGACTGTATGCAGAGAGTAAGAAATTTTATGGACTGTGGATGCTATCTGAAAGGAGCCTCAACAAATTAGACTGAATATTGAATTACAGGAGAAAAAAAATGCTTCATTCCTATGGCAGTGGGTTAAAGGAAACAGCCATCTTGAAGGAAATTGATAACAGTGTGTTGGGGGAAGCTTGCATGTTTGGTTGATAAAATTGCGTTGGTTGATACAACACAAACACACAGACATGTGCAAGAGGAACGATTTTGTTCCATATCGCACTCCATAACGAGGAATTAAAGAAAAGGAAAATCAATGTTGTGCCTGTTGAATGGATTTAAAACTGCCTATCTAATGGTCCTCAAAAAGATCATTATGAAGTGAAGGGACCATGGGGTTCTGCAGGGCTCATCTCTTTCTCTCCCTTTTCAAACTGATATTTGCCAGCTGCCTAGAAATGACCCTGGCAATGGGATTCTAGCTCGTGGGCGCTGGCAAAGGCGTGGGGAGGGATGTTAAAGGACAACCAGGTAAGCAGGATGCTAAGGACAGCCCCAGACCGCGGTGATGGGTCACTGAGGGCAGCCGAATGGACAGCCACATTGCTCAGCTGTGACCAGCTTCCAGAGTGGCAGCACAGCCTTATTAATGCATAATTTTGCGTTAAGTAAGTCCTAACTTTCTACATCTGGTACAAATATTTGTAATAGGGAGATTTCCAAAGTAGTAGGTAAAACTATGAGATCTGGAAGTTGAAGAGAAAGTCATTCATATGAGCAATATGAGCGAATCGTCATTGGGACAACAACAAATGCTGTTTACTGGTGAGTCACCACTGCTGGAGCTGTGTGAGTATCTGCATCCTTAGTATGTATCTGTAACTCAGAAATGATGTATTGGGAAGACCTATGGTGCCTGCTATGCAGGTGAGACTGGAGATGCAAAACAACCATGCTGACCCTGCACCAGGCAGAAGAGCGCCCAGAGCACCCTGAATTCACTCCCAGGGCTGGCCCTCATCTTTGTGCATGGCTGAAATCTGGGGGAGATGCTCTGGGGAACATGGTGTGGCTTCAGCAGCTGGACACTTCATGGAGACAGAAAACCAAACCACCAAACAGCTCTCTGTGAAAGGTAGCAAGCATCTCTATGGATCTGCAAGATCAAAGCTTTAGATCGGAGAGTTTTTTTTCCTTTTCCCATGGGCTTTGCACAGAATGGAGGATGATTTTAAAATAGGAGCCCTATTTCTTATTCAACACTCAGGCCTAAAAATTGATGGAAGCAGTGGCAATTAGAGCGGGTGAGAGTGAGCGAGGTGCCTCTTCCAGTTCATTTAGCAAAGGAACCGAGTTGTCTCCCCTAGGCGCTTGTCTTGCCGCTTGTGTGACTGCAGATGGCTGCCACTGTGAAGGAAGCCTGTAATTTAAAAGCAGCTCTGAATCATCCTGCCTGCCTTTCTTGGCTTAACACCACTTCGCTTTGCTGCTCTGCAGAGCGTTTACAGGCTTGTCCTCTTCACTGACAGCGCGGGGCAGGCTGAGCGCCCAAGACCGATGGCAGTTGCATCCAAGAAGAAGAGCTCAGGTATTTTGGTCTACTGCCTCTACAGGCAGCAGCCCATCAAGCAGCTGGTTTAACAACTGATACTTGGGTCTGCAGGCAGCAGCCTGTGAAGCAACTGCCTCTGCCCATCTCAGCCTCTGTTATGCGCTGCCAGGGCAGGCATCTCTCTGGTACTCATCTCTCTTGAGTAAGGAGGCAAATGTAGAAGGCACAGCCCCATGCTGACACCCTGCATTGATGCAAAGCCTCCAGGAGGTGTGTGAAGGTGTTGTACTCTTACACCTCCACGAAGAAGGGTGGGCATGAAAGCCAGGAAAAACCCCGAGGCCTCCCTGGTAGGATCCCAGATGGACTGATGTTATTTCAGAGATTTTGCCATCTTTCGGTGGCAAGACCAACTATTACCCGCTCTTTATCCATTTCTAAGGTGGCTTCTGCTACTGTGACTGGAATGATGATGGGCGAGAGGTACGAGTGCCTCTGGTTTCCCAGGCTAAGCAGTATGACCTAAGGACAGCCCGGACCGAAGCAGAGGAAGGTCAGAGGCCTTTTCTGGTTTTGGAGTGTCGGCTCCCCAGAGTCTGGGAAACCTTTCAAGTTATCTCTGTTAGTCTGTGGGAAGACAATGTTCCACTGTAGGTTCGATTTTAGCTAGTTTACTAGAGGTTAAACCACTGGAGTAAGAAAATGGAAGTGTGAACAGCCAAAAGGGTGTTGTATATATGAATTTGTGTCTCAGCTCCTGATAAGCACTGGGGCTAGATAATTGCCATACCTGCTTCCCCAGACATGGTTTGACCTCAGTTTAATTATCATTCCAAAAATTGTCCGTTTCTGAGGTTGCTGTTTTTTCCTGAACAAACTGTTGCCAATATGCTTGAAAGAGATTATTTCACAGGAAAAGCGTTTTCACAAACAGATTTAATGTTCGCTTTTCTTTCTTCCCCTGAGGGCTCTCTACCTATTTTTGTTCCTTGCATTCCCTTATCATGCAGTGGAACCCAAGGCATTATTTACCGAGAAATGTTTTGAAAAAAAAAAAACTAAAATTTTATATTCCTATAAATAAATATGTGTCTACTACTTGAGTCAGCGGTCCTGTTTTCAAGGGACTTTAGTCTGGCTCAAGTTGGATTGCTGGAATTTGACCTCCAGTCTGCCATAAACTATTGGCAGCGTGGCTAAGTGTGCTGTCAGAAATAAATGTGACAGATATCGGCTGCCTTCGCTTTCCTCGGCCCTGGTACTGCAGTGTTAACAGAGATTGCACCCGGATCTGGATGTAAATACAGTCCTGGGTGGACAGGAGCTAAACCCAATGCATCGTTTTCATGCTGCAGATTCCCATATGAGCTCAGGTTTGCTTTACATTCTGCATCTCTTCACACCTCACAGCTGCTTGTGAGGGAAGCAAATCCTCTTCAGTTGCTAGAGGTCTCTGATCCTGAACTGCGAGGTTAGACATTAAACTGATCAGTGTCTCCATTGCCCCTTAAATGAAGCCTCTCTCACTCTGTGCTCTCCTAAATCAGTTGCTCAGCTCTGGCCACAGGTGACATCTGTTCTTCTGTAATGAAGAGCAAGGCAGGAGGGCACTTATTCTATCCACTGATAGCAAGGCCTTGTGAGGGTGGTGGTGTCAAAGAGGCTGTGCAGAGCTGCCTCCCCCTGAGGAGATGCCCAGCTGTTGGTGGGGTGAGTTTGTTGGTCTCGCGTCTCTGCTGATCCCTCTGCCGTGGTGCAGAGTGTGGCTGCCCCGGGGAGGTCAGTGTGCTGTGCTTGTTCAGCAAACCGGGAAAGATCCCCCAAATATCCCGTGCTGGAAGTGTGGGCTTGTGCAGCTTCCTGGGTTATTTTCTATCCCTCTGTGTGGTCAAGCTTCTGTCTGGTGTGGGAGCAGTCAGGATGCTGTCGCTGTTGGGATAGCTCCATATTTGCTTGGCTCCTGCCAGAAGATGTGGGGGCTGCCAGGAGCAAGGGCTTGGGGTGGGCAGATCTGTCCTAGCTCGCGCCTCCCTCGGGCTGCAAGGAGACCTGCTCCCTGCATGAACAGGGCCGGGTCTTGGTGTTGTCATGAGGCTGGTTGGAGCTCTTGGTGCCTCTGCTGTGCTTTGGTAGGGGCTGCTGGGGGAAGCTTCACGTGTGAGAGAAGCTGTTTGGCTGCTGCAGATTAAACAGGGGTCTGACCCCAATAACAGTGTTAGTGACTGCTGGGGAGAGCAGCTCCTGCCTCGAGCTACCCTCTGGGAGGCATTTGTGCATTCAGCAGCAGTGCTGTGTGTGGAGGATGAAGGCTTCTCAGCGCCCTGGTCGGTAAATAACATGCGGCACACGAAATGAGCTAATGGTATTTTTATGTAGGAGAGAGACAGGCCAGTCACTCATTCACACTCATTTTTACTGTCTATTTTATTCTCTCTGATTCAAAACAGCCAGATTCCAGCACCTTTTCCTCCATTAGAGGAGCTGACTTCAAACTCTGTCAGCTCTTCTCAGACTTGAAAGGGAATAATGCTTTGCTCCATCAAACTCTTACAGCAAATGCCTCTCTGCATCTCTTTTTCAAACCTCTAGGTTTGATTGCTTACCTCAATATTTCAAAATGTAAAATTTTTTTAGTGATGACTACAAGCTAAGTCCTCACCACCACTGGGTGCTGAAGATGGGAGAAGACACTGAAAGACCCTCTAATGTCCATCAGAAAAGTGCATGGAAAGTTTCCCAGGACAACAGCTTGGCTAGGCTAGCTCTTGTCCAGAATCCAAGAGGGCAGCAAATATATAGGACAGCCGCTACAGATTCTCTGATTATTTTTTTTTCCTAATTCTTTTTTTTTGGCAAAAAACTCCAGGTTTGCTCACACCTCTTCCTGGAGTGGTGAAAACCCTGGGAAGTAATCCCCTTACAGCTTAAAGGGCTGCAATTGCAGGTGGTGCCAATGGCAGGAGCCTTTGGCTGGGTGGGTGGATCTGACCTCTCCAGGGCTCTTCAGAAGTCCTCAGCTCCCGGCTGGCCCTGGAGTAGGGTGGGAAGGTGTGAAATGGGAACACTCCTATGTAGGTTCCTAAATCACTTTTAGGAGCTCATGAAATCCCACAGGGGCACCTATGTAAACCCTGGATTCCTTCAGGTTTCTTCCTCCTTTCTACTTTCCATGCCCTAGAAAGAGAAGCAAATAAATCTAGGGAGTAGGAGACTCCCAGCTGAAGAAGACTGTGGATCAAAGCTTGGAGATGTGAGTATTTGAAACCTCAGGAAAGGTGAGTCCCTATATTTATTCATGGCCATTTCTGTATAAGGCTGTGTCAGGGCTGCCTACCAGGGAGCTGCTATAACCCATGTGCAGGTGTCTCTGTGGCTTTGCCTTACTGCCCAGTGAGAATCAGCTGGGTTACTTGGCAGAGCAGTTTTCAGTGCCTGCAATGTCCCAGGTAATCGGCTGGATTTGGAGGTCAACAGATAAATTTTGGCACAAACAAAATGCCTGTTTCTGAGGAACTGCAGCACTGGGCTGTATCCCCTGGAAAAGTCTAACCTTGCTGAATATGAGTGAAAAACAGAATTCCCTTCCAGGGAGCTGGGAGCCACATGGGGGAAAGGAAACAGCAGTACCTATGTTGACCTAGAGGCACAGCAGGGTAAGGATATACCAGGGAGAGCAGGAGAAGAACATCTGGCTGCTTTTACTGTTCAGATCCTTTTAAGCATCATGATTATATTTGAATAGGAAAATGTTTATTAAAACATTGAGAAGTGCTTTTCCCACATCCCAGTTGCAGAATACTGAGTGTTATTCACTTCTTGGCCTATGTAGACCGCTGCTTTCAAAACTAGTGGAAATACTTTGTAGATAATTAGCTTACATTTTTGCATTATCCATAATGTAGCTTTCATCTCTTTAGCCTTTCAATTTTCACAGCCTTATTTTAAGGATAGAGAATCTGTAATGTAGGGACACTCTTGATTTGATGGGAGCTGATGAATAGGCTAAGATAAACACCACATAAATGTTTCTCTGAAATATTGTACTACCTAGCAGAGTGAATCGGATCTCTATGTTGCATGATGGTAGCTGTCACTTTATTAGACTTCTTAATTTAGCACCGAAACCATGCTTTATGGCCAGCTATTCCTTTCTTTCTCTCTAATTTGTCATCTACAGCATATTGATTCTTCACCTAAAATATTTGCACATCTTCTCAAATGTAATTTGCAGCTAGGAATTTCAGCTGGCAGAGCAGCACCTGTGGAATGGGGAGGCAGTGGCATCCGTCGGCTTCAGAGTGGGGTTCGCTTTTGGTGGGTGCCAGTCAAACTGCTCTTTGGTGGACAACGTGAGTTTTATGTGGAGCGCCAAGGAAGGAATCAAAGCTAGAATGATCAAATGCAGGTATTAAGTGGTCTTTGAGTACCTGTCACGTGGGCACTGATTTGAGAGCTGAAGGGAGTTGCAGACCACACTGATGGCAGGGAGCATTTACAGCCCCCAAAGCAGCGAGTTCCTGACTGGCATCAGAAGCTCATCCTGGTTTTCAATGGGTGGGCAGAGGTTTTCTTTTGTGAAGAGGGTGAAGATTCGAAGTTATCAGTCAAACTTGAGTGAACGATGACCTGACTCACCAGGATGAGTCAGAGCTCGTCTAGAAAGGAAATTCCCTTCTGCTGCTTTTGCAAAGTCCTTCATTCTACCAATGTGTTGCCAGAACTTCTCAATGAACGAAACATAGTGGAGCAGGGTAGTGAACTGCTTGTACAACTCATGCAGGTGGGAAGAGTCATCCAGATCCGTTTCATACTCTTTGCAAGTTGCTCTGGAAACCTGGTAAGCTAAGATGTGAAGAGAAACTGTGTCTTGTCTAGAGGCTCTGTGTACCGTTTCACAGCAACAAATCTCTTGGGGTAGCTTTATTTGCACTTTTGCTTGAACTGTGAAATGTGGGAATAAGTATTTGCAAAGTGTGAGTATTCTGGGGAAAGTTTTCTTAACGCAGCAGCTGCTTTCCTGACGTCTTTCTTTTTTGTTTTGCTTGTTTCTCTAGGCAACGTTTTCTGGGCAACATTTTGAAAACTGCATTCAGCCTCAGAGGTAAAGAGAAATGAGAACTCGCTTTGTGCCTGTCATTGTTCCCACTTTTAGGATTCAGGCGATTCCCTGCAAGATCTGCTGCAATGCTGTGGTTCTGCTCCTGTGGGCTGGGAGAGCAGGGGGTCTAGAACAGCCTTGGAAACATGGAGAAATGCACTGCCTGCAAGATGCTACTTTAATTACTGATTGGCATCCAAACAACAATTGTTCTCCTTCCCCAGCCTTGCAGTCCTCTATATTGCTGTGGTAATGTAATCTGGGACTTTGGCTGCAGCTGCCACAGTTCTCCCTGCACTGGCTCTTCATGGGTGACTTTGTTGCCTGAGGAATAGGGTGGCCAGGTTAGCAGGCACATGGCGAAACACAAGGGAGAGCTGAAAACATTGAGCCTCCCAAACCTGTAACCCCAGAAAGAATATCACAGTGCTCAGAAAAATAAGTCTTTTGGTCCTACTGGTGAAAACTGTGGTTTTCCAGCTGGCCAGCCAGCTCTGGCATTCTCCAGTCACAATTGCAATTGAAAAATGTCTGGAGAGCTGTGTCTGTGCTCAGATCCTTGCTGCCAGGTGCACAATTACCAGCACTGAAGCAGCCAAGAGCTTAGCTTGGGAACAGAACTGGCTCCAAGTGCCTCACTTTGCTTTTGATACATGTGGCCTTGCATTCTGTATTCCATCCCTACTCTTGACCAGGACTGAGAAATCTCACCTCTAGACCTGTGCTGGCTGTGATCTGTCCTTCAGCTGTGGTTGACTCAAATGGCTAAAACAGATGAGTCTGTATAGCTCTATATCACAGTTTGGTAGTCTCATTTTAGAAAGAAGATCTGGTTTTGCTATCAGAGACCCGTGGCTTTCCTTTTTGATTGCTCCTTAATTAGTGTGAAAACGATCTAAATATTTTAAGCAAATTAGACTTTTTTAAAAAGATGTTATTGCAGTGCCAGTGCCAGGTTTAAGTGTGCCCAGCACTGTGCATGTCACTGTTACATAATAAATTAATGTATTTGGAAGACTTTTTTTAAGCCCAGAAAGCATGCACCATTTTAGCTTCCAGTCAATTGCCCTATTTACTGTGCTGCTTTTTTAGTAACACTACCAGGCCTGGAAGTAGCCTTGTCAATATTTTAGTTGTTTTGGTGCATAGAGCCATAGCATTCAGTTGAATTGTAATCCTTAAATTGGCAAGCAAACAGGTTTGCTCAGCTTGCCTGTTTCCTTTTTGGTCACAGAAACTTGGAAAACCTCCTATATAGGGTAATTATGAAGCTTCTCATCTCTCACAGCTGTGAGATGCTGTTGCTAATGGTTCAACCGTTCTCAGATGCTGTTGGTTTGAAAGCTGCAGAGAAACTTTGCCTAAAGAAGAAGGTCTGGGCTGGAGCTGGCAGTGAGGTCCCAGCCGTGGTGTCTAAAGAGTCCAGGGACCCATGCGAAAGCCCTGGCAGCCACAGGTGGGACCTGTTGTGTGACGATGGTGATGAGAGATTCACAAGTGAGCAATGCACAGGGACGCACAAATTGTTTTGTCCGGCATCTCATTTTATAACAGCCATCTCTAGTGTTACTCCTAATATAGGAGGCAAAAAGGTAAGAGGTCTGGGGAATGTGTCTTTTAAAAAACACCGAGTTCTATTAAGCTGCAAGTGAAATAGGATTTGGGTTTAGTGTTCAGGCTGTGCGCGGTGGGGAAGAGTCAGCAAAGCTCTGCTCCCAGAGGCTCGGATGCCTTTGGAAGTAGGGTATCGGGTCACACAATTCTGTAAGATGAAACCTACATTTGTTCAGGCCGTGATTCAACTTGCCTCTAAAGTATGTGTATTAAATCCCATTGACTTCAGTGGGACTATTCTTGTCCTTTTAAAGTTACACAAGGGCTTAAATATTTTGCCATGTTGAAGCCTCCCATTGAGACTTGAATTCATTCTTCCGTTTAACTTAAAAATATCCCAATGGCAATATTTAGTTCTAGCTAGAAAAAGCCAGAGCAAAGATGAATTACACTTCTCATTGAGACGCACTCAATATTTACATAACTAGTTGCTGTGAGGTGTTTTCTTGCTGAAATTACACACTCCTGATTTACCTAAACACCTTCTGAGCTCCACAGCTTTTAGCTTTGTCTCCGTTCAATTTCTTTAACGTATAAAACAACTAAACACAGTCTCTGAGGAGTAGCTGATGATTTAAATTATGTTATTAGCATTGATTAGCCTGACAGCATGGCACTTCCATTTGAATGTCATTAGGAGGCAACTGACAGCCATGATGGATTACAGGAGGGAACAAAACACACCTGACAAGGAGGAATTAATGGGGTTCTGAAGACTTTTTTAAGGCATGAAGGGACCTAGGAAAGAGGCAAGCAAAACATAGTAATTCTGAACTACTGCAGGAGAAACGAAAAGCTCTCGTAAACCTCCTTCTTCAGGAAAGAACTTGAGTGGAAACACAAAGTTTAGGCTTTGGGGAAATGATGCTGAGCAAAATAGTCACTATTTAGGTCTTAGACCTTGTCTGTGCCAGCAGAACAAGGAGATAGGGATATTCTGAGATGGTCCAGCATGGTGTGGGCATCTGAGGAGGGGCAGGTCACGTCCGCAGAGCGGTAGCGAAGTGCTCTCCTCAGCCAAGAGGGAGAACTTGGTTATGATCAGGTCATGCTTCCAAGCTCTTGGGTCCTTTGCAAGGAGGACCATGTTAATCCATCCTGTCTTGGTGGACTGGCCCCAGTGAAGGGGACTTCATTGAAGCTGCTCTAGGTTATAGCTGTTCCAAGCTACCAAATGGGAAAGGTTTGTAGGATATGAATAATTGATTTATCAAATCAATCTGCTGTGAGCTAATGGGAAAGGTTTGTAGGATATGAATAGGTAGTATGTAATTAATTTATCAAATCAATCTGCTGTGAGCCTGCAAAACTGAGTTATGGTCATCTGCATGAGCAAGAGCAGCACCTCTTGGGGTTAATGTTGCCTTGGCAGTTAGTTCGGCAGTGCAAAGTGGTGACTAACAGGAACGTCTGGGGTGACCACCAGTGCTGGGAGCTCTCCCAGGTCACCCAGGTCATACAGTTCAGTGAATCTGGGGGTCTGAGGTGGCACCAGGTGGAGAACCTTAGCCTAGATCCTGGGTGCCCTATCTGTAGGATGGTGCTGAGCTAGCTGATGTGCATGCTATTTCTCTTGCTCCTTCTTTTGATGAAAAGTGCCTTTTCCTGTGGCTAAACTGATAATCACCAAATAGCATCTTCAGTACAGAAGATTGATTTTGAATAGCCAAATAACTTGTTAGAAATGCTTTTTAAAACTCTCTAATAGCTTTGTGAACATCTCATTGCAAAGGAGCTGCACACATGCTGCAAGCAGGAGCTAAACACATGGTAAACCCGTAAGCACCATCGTTAAAGGAAAGTTTTTCGAGGGCAAACCTGATGGTTGTGATGTCAAGTTTTACTGTGTTTGATTCTGTGACAACGTTACTGTTAATGCAGTAAGGGAGTCATTTGTCAGTCTTAATTTCTGGAAATGAGCTCAAACACCTCTCCAACTCTGACAGGTTTCTGATATTCAGCTCCCTCAAAGGAAGAGCTTCTGCAGGGGCTGCTTGTCTGCTCCCTTATCCCTCCGGTTGTTGCTCTTGGTTGTGCAGAGCGATGGGGTAGCTGGTAATTCAGTGCCACTGTTTCACATTCGTGCTGTGCAGGAACAGCCGACAGCACCAGGTGGAGACCAAAGGAGTTATCAGGAGGGGTTTATATAGAAATTTGAGCCAAGAACTTTTTTACTTTTTTAATGATGAAGACATAAATTCTCCAAAGCAGCAATTCATACTGAAAATGCTGGCTCGACTGCCACTAGAGTCACAAGTGGCCCTGCTAGGGTTCTGCAAGGAGGTAAATGCTTGCTGCCAGCGCATGAGTACATTTTTCAATTTTAAGAGCAATTATCTTGATGTGTTAACCTTATTTACACATGTTTTGATACATTCACGTCTTGCTGCTGAATGTCAAGGGCAGCTCAAGAATTAAACAGAATTAACAGTTTGTTCTTATGTCATTTATTGCAATGTTGAACAGCAGCATGACGTTATACACATGGCAGCCAGATTCTCGCCTTGCCTGCGCTGGGGAAGAAGCCCTGGAGAACGTGTATATTTAAGATTAGGATGCAATATTATGTATAATTCAAGGAGTTTGTTAACAAGCCACCCACGTTCTTCTCTGCTGTCCTAGGGGCAGCCAGAACATCTGGGTGGATGAGGTCTCCAGAGGAGATGAAAAGAGCTGGGCATACAGAGCTTGCGTTGTATCGATTCCTTAGGGTCGCTGGAGGCTTCAGGCCTCTCAAAGTCTTAGATCAAATTTTCAGAGCTATTAATGTGCTATTGTCCAAGCACCCTCCAACCGAATATAATTTTCACATATTATTAAGAGGCAGAGAAAGACAGTGAGGAAAAAGCAGCTGTACAGCAGAGGGGAGAAGGGTAAGAAACAGTAAAAAAAAATTAAACTGCAGCAACAAACTCGGTAATGATCCAAGTTGTAACAACCAATTTCCAAGGGGGTCAGAGTAGAATTCTATGCATTTTTTTTATCATTTTCCTGACCCTATTTGACTGTATACTGAGGGCTTAAATATCTTGGGGCCATTGCAAGGGACTAAACCCCTGATTTCACTGGGAGCCTGCTGCAGGTTGCTTAGGCCCCCTAACCCCTTGGCTGTTTTTACTTAGGGACTTAAATATAGGTCTGGGTGGCTAAGTATAGGCACTCCAATATCTATTATGTGACATCGCAGTTTGAAATTATTGAACATCTTCCTGTTATATTTGGATAATCAACCAGTGTTTTATCACACCGTGGAATCATTTGAACAAAAATTCTTTTAGAAAATGCTTCCTTGCTATTAGTTGGATAACTCAGTAGAGATTTCCTTTATGAAATCTTTAGGTACCCTTCAGAAGATGAACATCTTTGCTGACTCTAATGAGAAAGAGAGCTACCAGGGATGTGAGCTGCTATGTGCCTTTTACCTGCCATGCAACATTTTCTCTGTGGAAAGTTGGACCAGAAACTGTTTCTCTTTCAGCAGTGGATAAAACTGGGTTGGTAGTAGCCTTGTGCACGTTTTTGGAGGAAACGGCTGTATCCGATTCTTCCTTTTTAGCCTGCTTACCAGGATTTTGTGTGCCCAGCTGGCATGAGCCATGTTGGGGAATATTCAGTGTGCAGTCACTGTACCTGTGACTGAGCCCAAGCCCGCGCTGATGAACGAACCTTTCAGGACCGAACGTAGAGCCAACCATTAGAGCCTTAAACAGGCACCAATCCTGCAGCCCGTGGTCAGCAAGCTGGTAAAAAGCTGCAATCACAACCTGTGCTGTTGCAAAATAATTGTAGTCTTCCTGTTCCTAATACAGATGAAATGGTTGTCTCGTGGCAGGCTAATAAGTTTATCCCGCTTGTCCGCTCAAGTGCTGGCCCGGCTGTCCACTGAGAAATGTCTTCTGATGCCATGAGTATCTCAGCATCACTCCCTCCTTGTAAGGCAGAGCTACGGAGGCTGGATACACACTGGCTTGAGTGTGACAGATCCTGAAAGCGATTCTTATTCACTTTGCTTCTTGCCTAGCGTATCTTCCTCGCAGCGCTTCTTCTGAGTCGCTGAAGAGAGCAGCTCTGACAACGAGCCCTTCAGCCCTGCTCTGCCGACATGGGAGGCTTGGCAATACCGTGGAGTTAACCCGTGGCAGCCTAGGAAGCGATATTGGTCATGGACATCCTTTCTGGGCAGAGCCCAGACCTCTAGTAAAAGGTGCAGATGGGCTCTGTGGATTTGTGATTCCAGCACTGCATCCTTGCTGCCCCGGCACAATGCGACGCTCCTGCAGTGTCTGGTCCTGGCAATCCACACCAAACATGCCCGGCTTGAGGGGCAGCAAAAGGAAAACAAAGGCAGGTGTTAGGGAAGGAGAAGTTTCCCTGGGAAGCTGCTCTGCCTGAGGGCTTTCCCACCACCACAGGGCAAAAGCAGGTGTTGCTGCTAAGGACTGTGTGTGCAAGGGTAGGGATGAGGATGTGGTTGATCCACCTAGAGCCAAGAGTGCAAAGCACAGGGAGAAATTCTGGAAAAGAAAACGCAGACAGGATTTATATTGGTGTGTGCACCCACCCGGGGAGTAGAGCGGCCTTTATGCATTAAGGTTAGAATCCAAACCAGCAGAAAATGGAGATGTTAATCCTGCTGTGGAAATGTGGAAAACTACAAGGACAGAACAACAGGAGGGCCATGGGGCTTTGGTTGGTAGCGACGTCGCCAGCGCGCCGTCCCCTCTCCCCTCCTGCGCGCTCCAGCAGCCCTGCAGATCCCGCATCCCGCAGATCCCGGCTCCTGCCGCCTCCGTGCGGGGCTGAGCTGCCCTCGGCGGCCCAGGCTGCGGCCGCAGGTTTGCGCTGGCCCCTGCGGCGCTCGGGAAGGCAGAGCAGGGCCGCGCGGGCGGGTGGCAGGTGCTTGATTTATGGTGCTTGATTTATTTATGGAGACGTTCGTATCAGGTGCTCCCAGAAGGTCCTTCACCGCAGCTGGGCAAGAGGAATGTGGGTCCCAGTTCTGCTTCCTTCCCAACACCTCTGGAGCTCCTGGGGGGACACACAGGTCCAGGAGCCGCCTGCATCCACAGGGCTCATCCTCAGCCAATAATCTTAATATAGAAAGAAAGGGGCAAGGCACTCTGGTACTCACAGTATAAAGCAGAGCTGGGTTAATTTTGAGCTGTCAAAAGTGCCAGTAAAATGTTAATGCCAGACGCCCAAAATATTGTTAAACACAAGCGATTTAAAATATTACGAGCCTGCTATTTTTAGTGCAGAGGAACCTTTAGTCATTCTACTTTTAGATGGCTTATCAGAATTAAATAAATAACAGCAATGGTTACTGCTCAAATTAGGTCTGTCTCGGTTTCCATGGCATCCAATCTGTTATCTCCAATATTCTTGCCAGGATTTGTACTGGGCCTCTGGGACAGCAACATTTCTTATAAGGCTTATAAAGAATTATCCTGTAGCAATTTCTGCTATATGGTTTCTATGAAACCCTGGAATAAATGGATTTATTTAAGATGTGTTGAAGGTTTTTTTCTTGCTTTTTTTTTTTTTTCCTGAACTCGTGTCTATTTTTAGCTGGCCTCCCTGTGGTGCTGCTTTAACCCGTGCGAGGCCGCGCGGCCACCGCAGCTCGAGGACGCGGTGCTCGAGTCTCTCCTTCTGCCTTGGCCCTGCCTCGGCAGCCCGGGCCAGCAGCTCCCCAGAGCGTTATCCCGTGTTCCGAGACCTCCTCCCCTGTATCCACCCTCGGAGCAGGAGAGCGCGATGCTCCGTGTGAGCCCAGGACAAGCTTTGGGCTCGGAGCGGAGGTGACGGGCGACGTGCCAAGACTCGCGTTACGCAGAAAGCCGGGCTGGACCATTCAGCGATTCCTCCCGACCTTCTGCAACTATGAATTAAAAAGACAGCTATAATCTCAATTTAGGAGATGATCACAGCAAGCTGCAAAGCTGTGCAGGGGTAAAAAAATTATTTGTGCTGTAGCAGCTGCGTATTTCCCAATAGCTCTTCAATTAATATCACCTTTTGTGGGTAAACGTTTTTCAGCTCCTTGGCCATTAGGCTTTTCAAGCTGCAGTTTCATTAATCTTTTGTTTTGTAATGTTACCTAGGATATAGATCCTGTTCCTTTTCCCCTCTGGTAAACACTAATTTATTTTGAGTTGATTTGCATCCTGTTGTGAGGAAATTTTGGATCCATACCGTTTGAGAAATCAATAACTCCCTGGGTTTCTAATTTCCAGGTAATATTCCTAAACAAAATGTACTCTTACATAGCACTGAGATTTATGGCAAATAATGTCTTCTAACCAGCAGCTTTCTAATACTTTTAAAAGAATGAATGATGTAGGAGAGGATAAGCATATTTATAGTGTTTTTTTCTTCTTTTTTTTCAGCAGCTCTCAAAGTGCTGTAGGGGAACAGTCAGGAGCAGGCGGCATATTTTGTGTTTGATGCATTCTAGTGTCTCAGGCTGAGGAGAATGACACGAATGCTGCCCCGCAGACCTGCACCGGGTGTACGTTGGGATGCTCTCCCTGGGAACCGGTGGGGCTGTGCTGATGGATACGAGCTTGGGGTCCACCCCGGCACACGCAGCGTTTCTCCCATTCCTCACACGGAATTTGATTTACTCTGAATCATGACTGAAATATAGCTGTGTTTAAAGCAGGCAAGAAATGATAAAGTACTTACTATTTATAGAGGCAGAGCTACTTTTTAGAGCCAACCGAGCAATTCCCAAGTGTGACCACAATACAAAGACTTTAATATTTTAGTGCTCTGCAACGCCGTAAATCTCTTGTAGCCGGACACGCAGCAGCCGCAGCACAAACGTGGAAAGGCTGTACCTGGACAAGGGCTGTGAGCTTGGCGTGCACCTCCTCAGCTCCAGCCTGCGAGGAGGGCAGACGGCTAAGGTGACCCACGAAGGACACCACGTCCACGTGCCGCGGGGGCTGGCACGGCGCAGCGTTTCAGGTGTCCATGGTCATTGCCCTGGTGTGCGCTGGAGCGTCTGCTTCGGCCTCTGCGTGGAAAGCACCGTTCATGGCTAACACATCATGGCACGGGGGCTTTGCCATGCTGAGATGCCCCGTACACTCACACCACACGAATCAGAGCACTGCCTACAGCCCTCTGGGCTGCGCTCGGGATAAAGTTCCTTTTATTTCTAGGCTGCAAATCTCATGCAATAGTTCACTTTTCATGAGTAAAGGGGGATAAAAGCAGTCGTGGTGTATCTGTAACCGTCCTCTCCGTCCACCTCCCAGCCATCGCTGTGGTTTTGATTTTGAAGGTGTTGAGAACCGAGTGTAATTCTGTGTGTGCACCCAGACAGCACTGCGTCGCGCCAGCGCTTGCTGCGCTGAACAGTGTGAGGAAAATAACATTTCCCTGCAGTAGACATACCTGGGAAAAATTTTCCATAGCTACTGCAGAGAAGCAGGAAGCGCTCCAATGTGTTCCTCCTCCCTCTGAACCACTTAATAAACCTTTGCGGGGCTCTTCTTGTCATGTCCTCAGGGATGCAACATATTGAGAGGAAAATAATGTGGACAGTGTGTAACATTTACTGTGACTTCGGGTTCCTCTGAGCTGAAGCGAAACACCGGGTAAGCCACCTTTTAGAAAGAAAAGGCAGATGCTGTTGAAAATCTCACTCATCGCAGAAAGCCCAAGGGACTGGACTGAGCACCATAGAGCTCCTAGGGAAGCTATGGCATGTGTGCGTTTATTGCTGTCAAACCGGCGGGAAGGAGCATGCTCCGTGCTCTGAAGACCCTGTGGAGCACAGAAGACACCACACAGGAGATGACACTGCGTTTGCAGCAGGTTGCATTGCTCATTCTGAGGTTAGAGAAGCCCTGAGGATCAATCAGGAGGAACGGAACCTACCAGGTTATGTGTGGAGAGCGGGACGTGTTGGAAGCAGAGCCCCAGAGCTCGGAGGGGAGCCCTAGGAGAGGAGCTGCCAAGCCAGAGCAAAGCTTCTTGCCAGGGGAGGGATTTGGCAGGAGCCTTTTCCCAGGTGAGGAACAAACCACTCTCCTTCACCATGGATAGGACAGAGCAGAAGGAGGTGCCCAATTTGAGGGATGGCCATCCCAAAGGGAAAGAAGTTGGGCCATAGTTACCAAAAAGCACAAACGAACAAATTCAGAAAGGGCTGGGAAGCTCTGGGGATGGGTTTTGTTCCATTTAATGAAAGCTCCTAGGCTCACGCTGTAGATCAGGGAAGAAACGCGTTTCTAGTTTCCGCAAGACAAGAAATTGGTTTTCTCCAGTGCTGCAGTTTCTCCTTGTAGCTGAAGAACCGTTGTTCTACCTCAAGATCCATCGAGCCCTCTCTCCAGCAGTGGCCAAAAGCAGTTTTTGGGGAAGAGAATAACAAGAGGACAGATGTGTAATGCCTCCGTACGCTCTAGCAAAGGCAGGATGGCTCCCTTAGGGGAAGCAGAGCTCTGCTGGGCCTCCTGGAACATATCGCTCTCTCCTCGGCCGGGGCAGGCTCTCGTTGTGAGGACCTGTGCTGTTGCAACTATCAATATCGCTGTAGCATTTACCACCCTCCACTTACTGCGCTGGGTGCAGGTGGAGCAAAAATTGGTGGGTGGATTTCACCAAGCACCTCCACGTTTGTGTCGGGGAACTGGAGGCGGTTGCTCTTTCCGACTTAATTTGCTCGGGCTGAGGGGCACCAGGGGATTGGGCCTGAAATACCTGAAATACAGCAAATCAATAATATAAACTCTGTGCGCTTTGTGAGCTAAGAATAAACACCAACCACAGCTCGAGTCAAATGAACCCGTGCAGGAGGCACGGGGGAGCGGAGCGGTGCTGTGCTCTTATTGCAGGTCAGTAAAGGCTAGGTAATGTTTGGCTTTCATTCCCGATTAAAAAGATTTCCTTGCAAATGTTATGAGATTAACACTGAGCTTTCTGTATGCCCAGAAAGGGTAATGTTTAGAGATGATCATCCCACATTATCCTTTTGAAAACATGAGTAATGGGGTCTTCAAGCGCTGCCACCTGACTGAAGCTGCTGCAGGTCCATTGCCCTGAGTCGCCAAAGGAGCAGGACCCGCTCTGAGTTTTGGTGATTTCTCGGCCTGTGTGATAGCCAGGTGAGCGGAGGGGATGTTGGGCTGAAGGGCAGATGCCTCCTGCTGCCCTGTGCCCATCGGTCCCAGCAGGAGCCTCCCCGTGGGCACTGGAGAAGAGCCGGGCCAGCGGTCGGACACGCGCGGCGCCAGTGCCGTTCGGGAGGACACGGTGCCTCGCAGAGCTGGTGACACTCCAGTTATGGCTGAGGAGGCAATTTCATTACGCTGGCCTATTTTTAGGTGCTTATAACTCAAAAACATTACCCTCTTGGCTGAAATTTATCACACTTGTTCTTTGCTCAAAGTTGATGTATAAGACTTGGCATCTCTCCAGGTAGCTCAACAACAGCTGCCTGGGATGTTTCCAAACGGAGTTTCATCAATTAAGAAGTTTGTTTTCACACAGTCTGGAGTTTTTATTTCTTTTCTTTCTTTAAGATCTTACCCTGGTAACATGCTCCATGAAGACACTGAGGACTTTGTAGCCTCCTAACTTTGGCACTCTCTCACGCATTTATTCAGATGTCTCACTGACGTTTGTTCTCCTTGAGGAGGAATCCGGAGATATATTAGCTCTATCAACATTTTGTCTATCTAAATCTAATCTATAGCTCTGTAAAATCAAGGAGCTGAAATGAATATTGCTTGTCTCCATCTCTGTGTGGCCCAAGTGAAGCAGCGCCGTGTGCCAGCAACGCGGGCGGGATGCTCTGGATCCCCAAAGGATGACTCCAATGACTCCAATGGATGAGTCTTTTTTTCTTTTTGTTTGTTTGTTTGTTTGTTTTGCGGTTCTGCTTTTCCCCTTCCCTGCTGCCTGAAAGGTCGTTGAAGCAGTGGCTCCTTGGTGCTGGGTTAGGGGCAGACTCTCTTGCTGGGGCCAAGGCAAGGCAGCCTCCAGCGCCCCGGACGCCTCTCCTGATGGACAGTGTTTTCCCCACGTTTCCTGACATGAGCACATCTGCAAATGAGAACATCAACCTGGCTGCAGAGCGGAGGATGTGGGGCTCCCATGGCAAATGGAGGGCTAAATGATCACTTTGGTTTATCTTGAGGGAAAAGCGTCCTCTGGGTGACCCAGGAATCTGCATCCTTCTCCATTGAGAAGTCAATGGTAGAAGCATTTAGCTACTGAATGTTTCCCCTAAATATATTATTTAAAACTGATCTAAACTTCTCAGGATGTTCTGAAACAGAAAAATGGGGTGGAAATGACTTCTGGCACGGCAGAGCACTTCTGATTCTGTAAATGATGCAGTGAAGTTGTGAAACTGTTCAACCCTCAGCACGTTTTCCTCTCTGTGCTGGGGAGATGGTGACCTACCTCCCAGCTGTATGGAGGGGGCTCCAATAATACAGCAGTTGTCCAAAGGTCCTGGGAGGGCCTGTGAATAAAACAGCATCAAAACAAACCCTCTCAGTACTTTCCTGCACCATTCCTAGAAATGCCAGTGAAGGAAACGATGTTAAAAGGATTTGTTCTGGCAGGAATTGGACTTGCAAAAGGCACTGTGTGTTTTGCAAACACTGAAAGGAAGGCAAAAATAAGGCAGTTTGTGAAGAAGGCAAACGAATCTGCCCAGGGATACATGGGGACAGGGCTATGATGGGCAGCCTTGGTGGGGAAACACAGGACTGAAGGAGTTGTCTTGCTTAGATTTCCACTGAAAACCACTCGTGTGTTTTGGAGAGCAGAGGGCTGAGGCATCCAGGCACAGGGAGGGCAGCTGATGCCCTGTGGGCAGAGCAAGGTCGGGCTGCCTTGGGGAAGGGGATGGGGAACAGCTGAGGCCAACAGCCCAGCTGGCATGGAGGCTTGGCAGGATTTCCCACATTTGCTCCTGATTCGAAGTCAAATGTCTCCTGGGTGCAAGCTGGAGAAAGGCTGGAAATAAAATACATGGCTGAGACTAGGGGAAAACCCTCCTGTCTTTCTTAGCACCATGGGCAGAAGTTGCTGAATGCTCTAGTGGGAGTAGGAAGCAGATACTCCTCCTCTTTCCACCAATGGAGAAGAGAGCAAGGAAAGGTACTGCTCTTGCTGTGGCCAAGCCATGGCATGGGCTTGCTTTTGTCTTTTAGCCTGTAGAAACCTCCTCCTCTCCTATTTCCCTCTCTTAGTTCTAATTTTTGCAATATATACAAATGGTTCTGTAGTCTTAATTGAAGAACAACCTGTTTAAGTGAAACAAAAACATGTAATCACTTCAATCAGCTGCAAAATGGCTGCAATAGGCCATAATAGGCTTTTTTTTTTTTTTTTTTTTTGGCGTCCCAGGAAAGCAGATGATTCCTTTAAATGAAATAAATGTGAGATGGCTTGCTCAGCAATAACTATCCTGAGCTATAGTACAAGGTCTTGCTGGAAAGACACCTGGAAGGCTGTGGTCTGGTCAAATGTGATGGTGCAGCCTCAATGCTGAATTTCACTACGACAAATTCTGTCTTGTGTATCTGAGAAACGTGGCCAGTTGCAGCTCTAGCTCTTTCCCTTGAGTGTCTCTGGGTACTAGGAGCCAGAGTGATAATTTCCCACATGGAATCTCTTTTCTTGCCTTTTTCCATAATAGTGGCCCAGTTTACAGTTGATATCAAAGGGATGCAAAGCTCCGAGCTAACATACTTCCACAATTTTGCACAGTTTCAGGTGGAATTAAGCTTTCTGATAGGGGAAACCAGCTACTGGATTTTCTGGGATTACAATGGCATATTTCTTGCTTTTCATCCCAACCCATCTTCCTGTGGAAGCTGTGACCTCCCCAACTCCCGTGAATGAAACTCAAAGAAAAGACTTGTGTGGAGCAGGAGGGAAAACACACACCTTCCTTTTCTGCTTGAAATGTTCCCTAGAAGGTGCTTATTTTTCTTTTATAAAATTATTCCTTTTCTTCTACCCTTTCCTGCCCCAAACTTACCATTTGGGCCATTAGTGATCTCAGCATTTTCTGTGTAATTCTGCTAGATATTTTTAGTCAATCTTGAGTCAAAGCAGTGCCAGATGGGAGCCCCATGCTCTTCGTAGATGATCATTCCCAGCCTTCTTCTGCAAGGCTGTGTAACATATGTCCACGAGCAATTAAAAACGCTCTTTCCTTGCATGAACTGTGCACACTCAAGGGCACAGGAAAGGTTAAGGAAATAACCGAGCCAGGACTGTTCAGTACTTTCTAAACAAGTGCCTAAAGAGAAGGTATGTTAACATTTAAATTGGTTACTGATTTGAGGTGACTGTTTAGTGCTAAGAGCACCTATATCAACCAAAGTGACATAAAATATATTAGCGAAGAGAAGCATTTTATGTTAACATCAGTTGTGTGGTGTTTTTTCTTTCTTTTCTTTCTTTTCTGGGGGGTGATGTTGGGTGATCTGACATTTAAATATTCTTCCCTGGTAGATGTTTTTTACTGGCAGAAGTCACTAAGTTCCCCTTGAGAGGAATATGTGAATCAAGACGAGAAAGCAGTGCCCAGTGCCCTCTAACTATTTCTTGGTCCAACAAGTGCTACTTCTTGGCATTGTGCTCATCCCTTCCTAGACGTAGCCTATGCTGTAGCTCTCGAAGGCAGCAGTTTTGAGGAGGGAATTGCTTCTTGGGTGGATATGGTCTATTTTAATACTCCTGTGCTTTCCTGGGCTGCCAGCTGGACCCTGAACTGTCAGCCACCAGGTCTGGCCTTTGGGGAAGGAGTTGCAGAAAAATAACTGCTGCTGTGTTTTATTTTGCATTTTATTTTATTTTACTTTTTTACTTTGTTTTATTTTACTTTGTTTTATTTTACTTTGTTTTATTTTATTTTTCTGTGCATGCAGAAGCTCCTCTGAGAAGTTGTGAGACCAGAGGCCCTCCGAAAATTAGCCTTTTACTTTGACCGTTGAGCATATTATATATGCCAAATAATTAATTTTTACAGCAAGCTCGTCTAGGACTTGGGCAATGGAGCAATTAATTCTCTAGAAGTAGATCCATTATCATAATTGCTAATGGACGTGGACTCCCTCAGACACAGATGGACCTCCCCACTTTGGTCTCTGTGATTAGAGCAGCTGATGTTGGGCCCAGCATGTGGGACAGCGATTCAGCCTCTACCAAACCCAGCCAGTGCCAAGTGCAGCTGCGGAGCTCCAGCCCCTGGGGCGGAGGAGAGCGCCCAGGAGGCTCCTCGCGTGCGGGAGCACCTACTCCACCACTTTTTTATTCCCGTGAGGTGCTTCTCCCATTTGTGAGCATAACTGGGAATTTTCTATGGCAGCAGGAACCTTTGCACCCAATGCCATGAGTGTTTCGAGCCAGCGACCGTCCACACCCTGAATGTTGCATAGACCTAGAGTATGCTGGGCTTAGAGAGAGGAGATTTCGTGCCTGCTCAGAGCCTCACCACCCCAACTGCAGAAAAAGGGGCTGGCTGCTCCCTCTGCTGTCAGCCGAATTGGGCTAATACAGGAGGAAATGCTGCTGTGCACCTGGCAGGGCAAAACTTTGGCTCGTGCTCAACTTCCTCCGTGACATAGGGTGTGAAGCTCTGCTCCTGCTTTATCTGACCCTGTTCCTGCCTTATCTGTCCACACGCCTGCTCTGTCGCTCTGCAACAGATGCTGTTTCTTCAGGTTTAGTTGTGGTTGAGAGGATGCTTTGCAACTTGCAGAGTCATAATTCATATTTCATGTAACCCAGCCCTTTAGAGGGATTTAACAAGAGCACTTGGCGTGTTACAGCTGCCAAGTGCTGCGTTTCCTCGGCCAGAGCCACCTCTGGTCCCGCAGGCCGTCCCCGAGGTCCCGCTCGGCCGCCCAGCAACACGAGCCGCATCCGCTGCTGCCTAATGCACCACTGGCAAAGAGCGTGAAGGGGAGAGGGAATAAACCACGAGGCTTTTATGAGAGTTGAGCTGTTGCTATTTAATCTGTAGTGACAAAGACGTCCCTAATAGCACGTTGAAAGGATAGATATTAGCGACAGGACCAGAGCTCAGGCCTGAGAGCTTTGTGATGTCTGGGAACACAGAGCTGAGCTCTGCTGTTCTTGGCAGAGTCTCTTGAGCATCAGCGTTACATTTTTTTAGAGCATTTTCTTGTATGGTGTTAGGTGACATGATCTGAGCAGATTCAGACACGCAGGTCCAGCCCTGACTGTTTTAGCATCTACTGTGGGGGAAAGGGATAGGAGACGAATAGGGAATCTCCTAAACATCAAAACCTTTGGAAGAATCCTTGCTTTCTTTGTATGTATGCAGCAGCACATAGTGAGAGGGGCTGCAGCCTAGAGCTAAGGCATCTAGTTTTGGGGAAATGCAGTCAAAGAGGCCAATAAGCAGTATTTAGCACTGTAATACTGTCCTCCACATCCCCTTCAAATCAGGAGAACTGGAC
>NW_010579474.1:14612-53491 GCF_000705375.1 Tinamus guttatus | reverse complement strand
GGCGCAGCCCCGCGCTGTGCGCAGCCCCGCGGCGCGGGGGACCGGGCTGTGCGCGGGGCGGCATCTCCCCCGGGCACGCAGCCCTGCTCCGCGCTCGCCAGGGCCCTAAGGCACTTGCTGGTGTCTGTGTGTAGCAGTCTGAGAGGTTAAATACTCACAATTCCTGCTTCTTGTTTTCTTTTCATTTTTTTTTTTTAATCTCTTTGTTTTCTTGGTTTAGAAAGTTTTTGTTTAGCAGTGGCTTTTGGAGACTTTTTTGATGCATACTTCAACTCTGTCTTCACTTGTGTCTCAGGTTCAATACCTTAGAGTCTTCATCAGTTTTTGCTCCTTATCTTTCTGGTGGCAAACACAAAAGCCTACTGTTCGAGCTGTAAAACACGCTTTCTAAACAGATATTTTTGTCCTAAATTATTTTCTTTCATGTTGAGTAACTATTTTCCATTTATAGTGGCCTTATTCACCCAAAGGCTCCCTAAATAATTTAACAAGCAGCGCAGAACAAAAGCTTGCCGCATTTCTGAGGAATTATTTTGCCTGCCGTGGAGCCGCTACGATCCTCCGCGAGAGGCGGGCACCCACCCGCGCCGTGCTGTGACGCGAGACGCGTGTTGCGCGCCGCGATTGCAGCCGAGCCGTGCGCGGGTCTGTGACACGCGTGTTTCCACACACTGGTGCCGTGCGGGTCACCGCAGAGCTGGGCACACGCGGCCGGACTCCCGTGGGGACGCCGTGCCTGGAGGGGGCTGCTCCGTGGAACTGGGTGGAAAGGGCCCGGGACGGTTTCTTCGGCTCTCCGGAGCTCTTGGAGGTAGTACCCAAACTTTCTCCTCCATCACATAGTGAGGAGACAGCGCCAAATCCCCCGGAGGAGCCAGTTCCTGGGCTGGGGTGGGAAAGCAAGGGATGGATGCGCTCTGTGAAATGCCCCATTTAAACAGGATCCTAGGATGGTGTAAGCAGGTGGTATTTCCCAGCTTGTGTGTGTATATATATATATATTTATGGATGGCCACCTTTAGAGTCGCTGGGCATGGACTGCAATGGAATCTCCTATCTCCACTCCTGTGAAGCAGCTGTGCTCTGTTTTGGTGACAGGGAGGGATATTCCTTTAATGCCGAGTTTGGACGGAGTCTCGTGAAAGCGGGCCGTGCTCTCCGCAAGGTGCAGGCTTTTGCCTGCTCTGTAACTGTCCCACGATATCGGCACTGCTTCAGTCCCGTGTGGCTTTTGGGTAGTTAACCACTTTTGGAAAGAATAATGTGCTTGGCCATCGGGTACAAGTAGCTTATTGCAGTGATACCTTTCCGAACCCTGTGTTCTGCTGGAGATTTGATGCAATTTTGACAGTTGCTGTAACCAAAGCTCTCTATGGCAAGACTGGTGTAATAGATGTTGATTGTTACCTTAGTTAAGGGCAGCATCAGCCTTTCCTGTTCCTGATGTTCCATGTGTCAGAGGCTTGTGCCTCATGATAAGGCTTCTATGGAACTGTGGGCCGATGCACTCTTAATAGAAAAAGCTCCTTTAGGTAATATGTCAAATGGCACTTCCAACAACTGGCTTTTGGGTGGGTTTGTGTAGAAAAGCCTGATCCATGCAGAATCCTGAAAGGTTGTTGGGATGGTAAGAAGCAGCATGATCCTGTGCAAGTAGTTACTGTCCCATTACAGATATTTTCAATCAAATTATCCTCTTTTGCAAAGCTCTGTTGCTACAGGAATAGCACAAATATCAAAACCTCTTTTCAGAGGAATGCTTCTCTTGATAATTTTCCTTAAACCACGGAGAAGCGACTGCTTGCTTCAGGTGCTTGTGCTGACCCCACTTACAAGTCCTGCCTAGAAGCCCCAGCAATGACTATTTTGTTCATAACTTGCCTGTTTTTAAAGCTGGCCTGTGGATGTTCAAAAGTTGACTATTCCAGCCTAAATGAGCACTGTGGTTGGTTCTTGTCCCCTTGCTCTTGCTACAAGGAGGCTCAATTGCTTTGCACATGAGTCCGATAACCCCGTCTGGAAGCAGTGACAAAATGCAGACACGATTTTCTTCTCCAGCAAGTGAAATCAGAGGATTATTTTCAAAGCCAATAGCCCTAATCTGAAAAGAGGGCCTTGAAATAGTGATGGAAAGGGTGAAGACTTTGAGGGTATAGGTAAAAGTCTAATTTAGTGACAGCAAAAAACAAAGCCCTTAAAGAAAGCAGCAGGCAGGAAAAGTAGAATTCAAAATTATGAGATATCTATTACTGCTTTTCCTGGCTTTATAGGAACACAGTATAATGCAGCCTGTGATTGAAAGGTCTGTAGAAAAGCTGACAAAAATAAAGCAGCTGATCTCAACAGTGATATTTCTATAGTACTGAATCATGAGAAAGAAACTTACTTGAGGGCCCGAGGAGGAGCAGGGAGAGGCGCCGTGTAAGCTGACCACGTCTTGGGCTGCGGCCACGGAGGCAAAATTAGCAGCGAGCGCCCGGCAGCGCGGAGGGGGCAGGGAGCCCTGGGACCGGCACCCGGGTGGGACACGGCCCCTCGTGTCGCCTTAGCACGAGTTTGGGGGCCGGGCTGCTTGTGTGTGTCCTGGGAGGGTAAAACCCCCGTGGGTTTTGTCAGCTACAGTGGCTGGACGCGTGAACCTGGCTGTGGGGAGGTGTTTGCCTGCAGCACATGGGGCCTTAGGGGCAGTTGGTGCTGTTCACTCGGGTGGCAGAAGCTGGTTGTATCGTGAGCATTTAATGCTGCTGAAATGAGTGGTTAAACTCTGGTTTTGTTTCCTGTAATAAATTGGGAAGACATCTCTGTTCTTCCTGTGTGAAACCTGAGATTGCAGACGCGCTTTGGGTCGGTGTCTGCCGTGCCCGCTGGACAGGCCGAGCCGTGCGCGTCCTGGCCGCTATCGCTGCCCCTTACAATAGACACTCGCATCCTGGCTGAGCTCCTGCTCCATTCACAATTCCCACTGACACCAGTGGGAGTTGCCTGTGGCATTGCCTCCGACTGGTGGGTGGCTGTTAATGTGCCCGTGCTCGGGATATTGGCAGTGACTGCCTCCTGCTGTGGCTCGCGCCCTGCCTGGCTTGGCTTCCACAGGCTGCAGGAGCTGCTCTTCAAAGGCACCTCCTGCCCTCCAAACGCCAGGGTGTGCTGGTCTCCCCAGCAATTAAAATGCTGAAAGGGCCTTTGAGATCAGGGTGCTGGTGTGCTTCTTGGCAAGCTACTAAATCCTGTCTTTGAAGGAAAGACTCCCAGGGAAGTGAAGCTTGGGAGATAAGTTGCTCCACAGAGCATTGCAGGGGGCTGCAAGGGGGTGAGTACCAGCACCCACAGCAGATGCATTATAACTGGCATGGCTCAGGCCCTGGCATCTCCTGCTGTGGCCACCCACATGAGTCTGGAGACTTGTCACTGCAAGCATTTATGATGTGGTTTTTTTGCTCTGATTTCCTGCAAGGCGTTGGTTGTATCCCTGCTCTTTGGGAAACTTATTCTGAAGAATAGTCTTGGGTCAAAAGAACACTAACTTTCTTCCTCTTCTCATTGTGTGTTACTGCTCTGGTGGGTTTTAGGAGCAGGGGCTGTTCCAGAGTTGCACAAACCCCTTCCTTGTAGCAAAGCTGCGGCAAATCGTGATCTTTGGTCTCTTCCCTGCAAGCCCTGAGTGTGCATGTTAAAGAAAGAACCTGAACTTAGGTGTGGGGCCAGTCACATCTGTGTTCAGATAGGGCTTTCCAGATATGCAAATGGTCTATTTCCCATATTAGAAGACTATGAGTAATTATTTTCAGACCAGGGTCTGTCTGTGTGTGTGTGTGTGGTCTTGCATTAGTGAGGAATTGCTCTGCTGTTCTCACTGAGATGAAAGGTATTGGGATTTTGCACAGTTTAGTTGTGCAAAGGATCCAGATCTCTTTTGCAGGGCTGACAACTTCCTAGTTGTTTGGACCCCTTTTACTTGAGGTTGCCTTCAGGCTTTGTGTGTTCCAAGTGTTGTCTTTCTCCCCCAACTGTTTCTGTTGGCCTGATGAAATAGCTTGCTTTTCCCAAACCCACATCATGGCCAAGCTTTAAGAAATGTATTAAAAAAAAATCAAAGCCAAACAGCAAGAGGATTGTTATTTACGATATCTTTTTTTTTTTGGTGGTCACTTATACAAAAGGCTTCCTTAAGATGCCAGGTTTGGCTGCTGGCTCAATATTTGTATTGCTCTGTGGAGAGGAAGGAAAGTGAAAATAATTTGAATTGTCCCCTTGGGCAGGTAACAAATTCAGGGCTTTTCAAGAAGCGAGTGTAAAGCGAGACCGAGACCGTGTTCTCACTTAATTAGCTTGGTGAGAGTGATGGGTGAGGCAAGGTCAGCGCTGAGGGAAGAAAGGGCTGGCAGGGACTGAAGGCTTCTTGTGTCCTTTGAGTAATTAGAGCAGCGCCAAGGTGGAGCAGAGGGATGGGATGGAGGTGGGAAGAAGGCAGATTCCTGCAGCGGCTGTTGCAACATGGATCATGAACAGAGCAGCCCATCATGAGCTTCCAAAGTGTCTGGCTGCGATCACCAAAACCCAGGTGTGCCCCAGGGACCCCGTCCTGCAGCCCAGGGAGCCTCCGGGCGCTTCCAGCTTCCACCTCGTGGGATTTATATAAGGCTCCATTTGCTTCTTTAGGTATAAATTGTTTAACTGATGTTTAGTATTGCGTGGTTTTAGTTACTACAAGATTTGTGTCAAATTTCACTTTTTGATGGGGTCAGGTTGAGTTTACGCCCTGTGCAGCCCTGGCTGAATGTACAAGTAGCCCCTGGGTCTTTGGCTGTTTGGAAGTGGTGGTTTCACCTCCTTGCATCCTTCATAGATGTGACCTGTGCAGTTCTGTCCTGTGCTGCTTGGAGGTCACTTGTCCCCTGTTTGCATAAGCTCTGATGGCCAAAATTGGTGGTGAAGAGGTGGGGTTTCATCAGCAATGATGCTAATATCTCTGATTATTTTTGTTCTTCATCCTCCAGCCCCTTAAAAAGCACTGTACCGAGAAGGTAAATATTTGTGGAATGATTTGGTAATGAAAGATGGCTTTATAGCTCTGCTGCAACTTTGGATGATGATGGTAGTAATCTGCTAATTGCACTTCTTATTAGAAAGGGCCAAGATAAAATGAAACGGAAAATTTGCTTTCCCCTGGAAATAGTTCCCTGCATTCATGTCAGCGTTTTCACCTGGGAGTTGAGCTCTGTAGGTGGAAAAGGGAGATGATTGCTGGGAACTCCCAGCAGGTTTATCTAGACTTGATTTGTATGCTTGCTTTAATTGCAAAAGTCTGGGAATTATGAGGCCGTTTCCTCTTGCCTCCTTGTAATCTGAAGTATTTGCAAATCAAGCTGGTCAATAGGTAATTAGCAGAAATCTGGTTTTGTTTCCTTTTTTCTGTTCAATTTATGTATTGAATCCTCAGAATTTTCCCCTCATGACAGAGGTGACTTCTTAAATATAGTTCTAACTTACATTAAATCAAGGGGAAATGTGCTGGGTCTTTTTGCATAAAATGATAAGGAAGATAAAATGAAAAAAATAAGAAAACTCAGAAAAGCTGAGGAGGAAAAGGAGACAATGGGTAAAAGGAGGTGGTGTCAGGTAGTTTTTTTGCCTTGCAGTTTGCTGGTACTGGCCACAACATTTGTTTGAGCTCTTTGAGCTGGGCTTATTCCCCCTCCTTGTAGAAGTGCTTTAAAAATGCCCGAGTGGAACCATATTTCCCTTGGATTTTGCATCAGTGGGGAGTTTCCACAGAGCTCTCCTTTCTACTCCTCTTTCTACACAGAGATATGGAAATTTGTGGTGCTTTTACAGTCTCGGTTTGCCCAAGCTGTGCCAGAATCCTACCTTGAAAATGTTACTTTTCATTTTAACTATACTCAGCACTCCGAACCTCTGTCACTTGTGCTTTTTTCTTCCGAGCGCTACAAGATGCTAAACTGCCATGGACCTGATTGCCACTGTGAGCCATTGTGACTGCTGGGAAAAAGGATGAAATCCTGGAACTGGAGGTCCCTCTAGTGCACTAAGGATGTGATATTTGGGGAGTTGTGGTGGCAATGAAGTGCGTGTCCGTTTTGGGGTTTTAGTTGCTCTCAGGGCATGGTGTGCGGGTGCCGCGTGCGGCTGCAGTCGCGGTTCTCCGGAGGTCTCTGCAATCACCCTGATGCACAATCAGGGCCGTTTTATTTGTAATGTGCTCTGCTTTAGCAACTACATTTGCGTCTCATCTTGCATACCGGTGACTGAATGTTCAGAGGCTGCCAAAAATAGCCGAGCGTTTTCAAGTGCTCGGGCAAGGAGAAGTGGAAGGATTTTCATTCGCTGCCCTTCTTCGCTTTCTCTCCCTCCCCTCACCTCCCTTTGTGGCTTTGTAAGGAGCGAGCGATGCGCTTTATTGTGGTGGGAGGTGGTGAAAGGGAAGTAACGTGAAAGTGGAATAAGTCAAAAGGGATCAAACACAAAGTCTCTTGATCATCCCATGGAAGGGCAGGAAGGTACTGGTAGTCCTAGCAGTTGAGATTTTGGGGATGGAGTGTGACCAGTCCCTGTGCCTCTGGCTTCAGAGCATCTTGTGGCCAGGGACAGCTGCTTTTGGAGGCTGCTAAGGCAGATAAGTGCATTTCGGAGGCTGCTTTTCTGGCTTCTGTGAGTGGAAGGCACTTTAACGGGTTATCGGTGTAGAAAACTCTGCAAGTTTTTCTTGGGAGGAATTTGTAGCAAATGATGTGTGAGGCACTAGGAGTGACAAAGGGGTTAAATACAACTCTTTCCTATGATATATCCCAATCCAAGGAGGTGGAAAGGAGTGAAAGTTTTATGGATAGGAAGCTAGTAGCAAGCAGAAAGGACCCAACATAAAAGATGGGAGGAAAGTAAAACAGCACTTCCTTAGGGCAGTGCAATGAGGAGATGTTTGTTTAGACCACATAAATTGACTGCAGAAAGGTGTAAGAAAGTGGAACTATGTGGAGCTCCAGAAGTGCCTGTTCTGTTTCATGACAACCGCAGAGCAACTTAAAGCAGTAGAACTTCTTTAAAGCTACTCGGAACAAAGGGATATGCCGGAATGATTTTAGGGAAAAAATCTTTCATTTCCTTCTGTGTCCTTGTTCCACCTTGATCTGAGAAACCCTCCAGTAGAAACTAACTTTTTTTGTGAGACCTTTTGAGAATGTTCAATGTGACAGACTTTTTTTTCCCCCCCCCTCTGATCAATGCTGGGAATAGATTTTTAGAATATTACCGTTTTAAAAACTGGACTAAGAAGAAATACAAGTGAGGCAGTGGAGGCTGGCAGGAAGTTTTGTAGTGAGATAGGTTTTTTTGTAAGTGCTGTTAGGCTGAAAGTGTATTGCTTTTATTTCATTGCATATTATAGAGTGAAGGAGGAACTTTCAATTGCTTTGAGATTTGCAGAGGGAATAAGAGACGCCGAGATTAGAATGCAGTGGGGAGAGAGCATGATGGAGTGGTAGGAGAAAACAAATCCCAGGGAACTTTCAGTGTCAGAAAATTAGCTTTGAAAAGGCTCTGGAGAGCACAAGGAAGCTGAAAAATGTAATGGAAGAGGGAAGATTATGGGCATAATTTATCACTGCTTCCGGGAGTGTAATAATAGTCCGACTACTGTGTTTTCTCACTAGAGTATGGATTTATGAAGATCATAAAAAGTGATGGTGGTGGCTTAGGAAGTGATCAGGGGGAGGGTTGTAGTGGAGGCAGGGTCAAGGTAAGGATGGATCCCGTGATGCAGCTGGGAAGGTGCAAGCAGGAAAAGGAGCTTTTTGAGGAGCTCTCTGCTCAGCTGAGACCAATGTTGATGGTCACAACCAGTGCTGTAAAAGCCAGAATGCTCCGCCAGTACCGGGGAGCCTTGTGCCACCCAGGAGGGAGGGCTGGGAGTCCGGCTTGGTTTCAAAGTGGGGAGCTCTAATACGGGGGGGATGAATGAACTTGGCCATGTGTTGCGGGTAACACGCAGCCCCGTGTGCACACGTTTCCACTGACCTGGACGCCTGCACTTCTATCCACAAACCTTTCCCTGGTTAGGGTGACTAACCAAGCCTTGATTATCAGATGTAATTACTTGGAAATAGGCACCAAATTGTGTTTTGGTTTTTTTTTTCCCCACTGGTAAAGCAGCTTGAAAGAAAATTTAGGTACCCTAGTGTTTTCTGGTGGCATAAGCAGGATTCTCTGTAGTAGTATTGAAGGAGAAGAATTCCAAACAGTCCTGTCTTTGAAGCCCTTTGCAATAAGGGCGTTATCAGGCTGTAGTGAAAGCACGCTGGCTTGACAGCCCAAACACTATGAAGAGCACTGACAGGCAGTCCTGAAGGGTGCCGAGCAGCTCCACTTCTCATTTATCCAAAACCACTTAGCGCTCAGGTTGGGGGCCTCTATCAGCGAACATGGTGTGTTCCTGTCATGTTCCCACTGTTGCAAATTCTTGCGTTAAATGTATTTCAGAAGGAGCAACCGGCTGCGTATGAAAGACTGAGTGACAAAGGACTTGTAAAAAATCAGCAGAACGTAGGATGTTTTCATCCTGCTCGCTCAAATGTGTGTGAGCTGTTTGTCAAGGTAGCATCTCCATCGCTAAGCGGGGAGGATATTATTTATCTTCCATAAAGTTATTAGAATTGTTGCTGTTAATTCATCATCAAGTTATGACACTTCATGGGAAAAATGTTACTGTAGTCTCTCTCCTTTTTAATTACTTTGGGTTCCTTGCTGCAATCCCTTATTACTTCTTTAAACCTTTTAAAGTGCACATGGGGCATGCAGTTGAATAGCTCTACTGATAAAAGCCTTGATAACTAATCTCTATTTATTTGGCTGACAGTTTATAAAGCATAGAACTTGAACCAGTACTGTCTTGTCAGGTTTTACTGAAACAGTTTATGTTGCACCATATGTTGGCCTTGCTAAATAATATTTTTAGTCAGTGTGTGATATATGCTTAGATTTTTGTGGTGCTGGCCACTCTTGTGACAAAGGAAGGATAAATATTCTAAATATTATTTTTTTCCCTTGCTTTAAGGAAAATCCTACTTTTCAGTCAATGTTATGTTCTAACTTTCTGCAGGCTTATTTTAAAACAGATTTACGTATTGAGGCTTGGTTCTGCAATGTGATGTGTGTGTAGGACTAATTGCCATAGTAATTCCAGTGATATTGATGCAGACTGCAGTATGTAAGATAAATAGGATTTAGATTCTGGACTCTGATCTTGCGAATCAGCAGAAAATCCTGTTCGTGAGAAAAAGGTGGCAGAATCCTATTTTTATTTCACATTTCTCAAAGATTGCTCGAAGATGCTCCAGGTGAAGAAACGTGGCATGAAAATATTGTGACATGCACGTGGCCTCAGAGGCAACTGCTGCTTCTCCAGTTCTGTTATGGAAACTTTGTGCTTCAAAACTTGGTTTGGGGAATTGTGGTGTCTAATGTGAGTGAGATTCTGGACTCTTCTCTGCAGCTTTTTCTTCATCTTTATTCACAAGCATAAGTATTATTAGCTGGAAGGTCTTGAAATGTGTATGGTGGGAATAGGGAATCCTTTCAACAGCTTCAAAAACTGATGCCATCATTTGACACCTCCATGGGGTATGGTACAGTTAATTTTATGTGCCTTCTCTATTTACTGTTCAGATTTGGAATGTGCTACGTCAAGTTTTTTTTTCTCTTTTTTATTAGAGGGAATGGGTCATGCTTTATAAATTGAAACTAATACCACTTTGATTAGCCTAAGTTTATTGCCAGATAAATAGCATCTTTACAAGGAACACGAGTGCACTTACAGGCTTAATCCTCTGGCTGCGCTGATAGGAGAAATCCGTGTGTTGGCTGATGATTAGACGTCGCTAACGCGGCTCGTGCCGGAGCACGGGGCGTTTTGGAGCTCACAGCGAGCGGCAGGACGGATCCAGCTCTGCCTTTGGGTTGAGCTCTGAAGTCTTGTGACGGCGGAGCAGGCTGTCCTAGTCTGCCCAGCATTATTTTCCAAAATGTAATTATTCCTTGCTCATTGACTTGAGTAAATCAATTAAAACTGTGTGTGTGTGACAAGGCTTTGACGTCAGCTAATTGGTCAGGATGTTCAGGCGAATGAGAGGGGCGACCAACTTCATTAGCTCCGTTACTGCAGCAGCCAAGTTGCCCTCCTCGCAGCAGGAGCCTTTGGGCCGTGCGGTCTCAAACCCTCCTCTCTGCCCATGCCCAGGTTGGTGTCTCCAGCCTGTGCGGTGGCATCTGGGGGTCTCCTACCCACGGGGAGAGCTGAAGGGGGTGTTGAGGGGTGTCTCATGCAGTAAACTCAATGATTGTTGACCTCAATTGGCTGCCAGGGCCACCCGGTTATTTCCTGCATCTTGGCTGCTTCTGGGAACTGATCCCATATTCAGTTTCTCCATCTCTTTTGGGGTGTTGTTTTTGAGCTGAGATGGAAAGATGTACTTGTAAATCCCTCCTGTGCTCCTCTAAGGGCCTTGTAAATCATAAGCACCTTTTTTGGATCTGCTTAAACCCTGGAGGGCGTTGTAGAAAAGGGCACATTGGTAGTCCTTCCTCCAAGGAGAAGTTCCTCCCACATCCCTTGGATGGGCGAGGGGTTGGACCTGGAGTGTCTTGAAATTCAGCTGTGGGCAGAGGGGAACCTTGCACCATGTGGGCCCCTGCCAGGAGAATCTGCCCCCAGCGAGGACCCTGGTCCATGTGTAACCAGCTGCAGCGTTTTGGAGGAGCGGCAGCTTCCCAGGAAGAACATCCCGCTCAAGCTGCGAGCCAGCTCTAGCAGATGGAATTATTTTGTGATTCTCAATTGGGAAGGGGGTAGGTGTCATTTGCTGCAAGCGCTTTCCTTTCAGGCCGGGAGAAAGAACTGTTAAAAAGCAGCATTGTTGAATCTTATTTTTAGTTTCTCTTCTATTGTGCTTATTTTTTGGACTGTTGCATTTTCCTTTTCTGAATATCTGTAATTGGGAGAAAATTAGGCCTTGATATATTTTTTGCAAGTTTGGCTTATTTTCATATCCAATTAATTACTGTAATCATGTATATTAATTTGCCTAGTGTATTCATATCATCTGTGTCCTTGAACAAGAGGAGGGGGCTGAGTGGTGTGCTAGATGACCTTAGATTAAACAACACATCTTACTGGAGTGTTTAGTTTTTAGTGCAGAACTCTATGCATCTGAGTGTGGAGATGGGGCAGGTTTCTCCCAGCGTTGGCTGGGTTGAGCTTTGGAGCTCGGTGTGTTTGCTGGGGTTGTTTTAACTCTGGTGGCTTGGCTGATGGCAGCCAGATGTGGGTTATCTTGCGGTGCCGTGTTCCTCTGGGGACGGTCGGGCATCGCGTGGTGGTTTGGCCCAGCTCGCAAAGCGCCGCGTTGCTGATGTACCCAGGCTGCCAACACGACTGGTGTGCCGCTCTCCGTGCAAGGGGCCTTGTAAAACAAGCGCCTTGCCTTGGGCAAAGTTAATCTCTTGGTGTGGATGTAGCTACTGCATTTCTATCCTCTGAACTCCTGCAAGTATTGCTGTTGTCACATTGACGATGAAGTCCTGGATGAAGTCCACTGATGCAGTTCTGTAATGAGGGGATGAAGATGGCATGGGGTGTCCTTGGTAGACTCATTGCTTGTAGCATATGCCAATATAGAGGGATATTCCTGTCTGAAAACATGTGACACCAAACTTGTCCCGCTGGGTTCAGGGAGAGGATTCACCCTCTAGGAACTGTCTAGCACTCAGTGCAAAGGCTGTCACATATCTATTGAAATGGTTTCTCCTCAAAACTCATGGCTTTAAATTGCTTTTTAGGTCTTTATTGCATATGTGTCTGCACTTTTTTTGACTTCCCTTTTAGTTTTTCTTTCTGCCTTGTAAGTTTTATTCTTGTTTTGGTCCAGGATTGGCAGGGGAGATTGGTGGAAACTGTATGCCCAGTATGGCTCAATCTTTTGTCTTTTCTTTTATTACTTTTAAGGCATTCCTCCATTTCTTCCATCCCCTTCCTCTTCCTACTGACAGCTAAATTGAGAACTGAGCGTAGCTCTGCTCCAGCAATGTTTTGCCCAAGGTGTTAGGAATTGACCAAAACTGACCCAGATTGTGCGTTTAATTGGTTTGATTTTTGCCATTGGCTTTAGAAAGGGCTATTTTAGTCCCTCCTCATCCTTGCTCAATTTTATTAGTTCATCCCTAGTTTTAAAAACCTCAAAGACTTTTTGCACAGAGTGGTAAATCTTTCAGAGGAGGACTTAACCTGTGCACTGGCATTTCAGAGCATCTCTTATGGTATTTGGTTTCTTGGGTCACGTAGCAGATCATAAATTTGCAGGTACACAACGTCTGTGACTACTGTAAGAAGTCTTAAATGTGAGACTGAGGGTATTTAAATTCTAGTTTGGGCTTTTTGTTTCAGTTATACTGCCTTTGACCCTATTGCTGCCCTTCTTAGCTCTCTGATCCTTGTGTTTATAACCACTGGAGGATAATTCGGTGTCTGTAATGGCCGAGAAGAGTGATGAAACACGCCTGGGTAGTTTTGATGGGGAAGGAGCGTAGTCGGTTTGTTTGAATTTTTAATGCTTCAACTCTTTGGCAAACACCCCAAACTGCTGAAACTACTCACTCGTGCAACGAAATAGGCAGGAGGGCGGGTTGGGTGCCCGAAGGCCGGTCCCACTGCGTGCCCTCCGGCGTTCCGTGCGGGAGGCCGGGATGCCCCGGCGTTCCGTGCTGTCTCCGTGGACAGGCTCCTTCCCCGGCTCCACACACACTTTCTGCAGCCTGCTGCCACCTCGCTGCCCCAGCTGCAGTTGTCCCGGTGGGGCCAAAGGAACCGGTTATGGGTAACTTGATAACAGTAGGAATTCCTTGCGTGACGGTACAAGGGTGGTGACAATGAAAGCAAATACAGAGCTAGGCATATGCGGGTGCTTTTCTCTTCTCACCTGTGTTGTGCAGCTGTGTTCGTGCCTTGCCCTGTGTTTGGTGCGAATGCCCCTATCGCTCTAGGCTGGCTTTGCAGAACTGTAGTGGTTTAATGTGAAATGTTGCTGGTCACAGAGGCACTGATGAACTTGAAATTTCAAGCCATTCATTTCCATGAGGTGCATCCATTGCTAATTGTGTTGCTGAACAGCTTCTTGCAGAGACCTTTAGCTGTGTGCTCCGATAGGAAATCTGTGCTGTTCCCTAGGGGAAATAATCCGTCAGTGACCAACCGAGCTCTGCTCTGGGGATCTGCTAGTCAAGTTCCATGGTAAGACTTGAATTTTGGTGGGTAAAGCAGAGTGTCTCTGTGTTTCCTTTCCTGTAGGAGGCAGGTGCTTCCCGGGGGGCCTTTCTTTGCAAATAGCTGATCTCGATGTGTGTGGTGTTTTTTGTGGAGGATCCTTGATCCGAGTGAACGGGCTCCTTCTGGGAAGAGCAGTGTAAATAGCTGCTGGCGTACAGGTGGTGTGGTGAGATGAGTTATTTGTCCCCTCTGATTTGACGTAATAATAAGAAAAATCTATGGAACTCTACATAGTGATCTGAAATGACATTTTAAGGAAAAACTTACCTGAAGGTAAAAAAGGTTATTGTGCACTGGGCTCCTGAGAACAACAGGCCTGGTGTAAATGAAACATTCCTGACTGAGTTTCTGTTGTGACCTTTTTAACTTCATAAAGGTGAAGGGCTGGCCAGAATGGGTTTCTTTCAGTTGACTGTTATAGTAGTTGACTTTAAATTTAATAGCTTCTAAGTTGCTGACCAAAAGTAATGCCTGTATTTTTGGAAGTTTCCATGGTGTGAGTTTTTTCCCCTCTAAGCGAGTCATCGAATCCACATGAGGAGTTAAAGTGAGTCTCTGGGCTTGGGTTTGGAGGGAAAGCTTCCCAGCTGAACTGGTGTATTCCTGCAGAGCCACTGGGTACTGAGAGTTGTCCTCAAAACGACTAAGTTGTTTTGTGTGTTACCCGGACTGTGTGTGAAAGCTTTCCCCTAGTTGAATAGGTACTATTAAATATTTCATAATTCAGGGTTTCTTCTTTGCGCCGTGTGTACAAGCTCTGCCATGCTGCTTTCACACTGAAAATGTATACTCAAAAGACTAAATTTTCCAGACTGTTTAGCTAAGTAATTTTTTAAAATTAAGAATAAGGTCTGTGCAACTTGCTTATGTCAGTGGAAAAAACTTTTTGATGACATACTGCCTCAAAATGCCTTAATTCTTTATAGTGGTGGTTATGTAAGGAAATCCATCTATGCACCACTCCAATTATGTTTTCCTATGTATTTTCAGCAATGCTTCCATTAAATGATGGGTTATTAATAAAACTTCTCAACCAGCAAGGATTAGCTGTAGCAGTTTTGTTGATCAAGCCCTGAGCAGATGACAGGAGAATGGTGCGTTTAACTGCTGGTGTCTGGACGGGTGATGCAGACCTAGGATATGATGGTTATTGCTTGTCATTGACTTGTTTTGTGTTTGTCTGCTGAAAACACTTGGGCATCTTTCAAAATAGCATCTCTATTCCCGCATATGCACGGAAATGCTTAGCTGCTGGGGAATCTGAACCAGAAACTAAAATGGGCTTCTCATTGCAGGGAGAGATTAGCTTAATCTACCTTAAAGGCACTTAATTCTTTTCCAGTAGTATCACATGTTCATTATATCATTTTTAGAAATTCAGTTGTCTGAAGGTTAAAGGGTTTTGTCCTTGAGCTTTAGTGCATTTTACTTGTTCAAGTTCTGTCTTTTTTCCTGTTCCTAAAACATGATCCATGAATATGGATCATGGTCAAGTTGATCATGATTTTGCAGGGTGATCCCCTCGCGCTGGGGAAAGGGGCCTGCCCCGCACTGGGGGATGCTGCGGTACCTCCTGCAGAGGGGAGGAAGCAGCTGCATGACTCCAGATGTGACTGCACATCTCCAGCTGCATGCACATCTGCCCAGCAGCTCTGTGCCCAGCTGCTGCCCTGGGCATGTAAGGAAGTGGTGCGAGAGCAGGTGGATCGAAGCTGGTCTGTGCCCCCTGTCCCAAAGGAGCGGGAAGCGGTGCCTGGGGAGGAAACCTCAGTGCTCCGTAGGGCAGCGGAGCCTTGGAGGGGCTCAGGACGTGGGAAGGGGCTGGGGACAGGCTTTGCAGGTGGGTGCTGACACTGTGCATCTGTGCCAGCTTCCAGGTGGATTTGCAGGGCCTGGCTGCATGTGGGCAGCTTCCCTGGCATTTCTCAGTTATTTTCACGCTGACTTCAGGCAGCTGATCGAGAGGCCTTGCATGAGAATGCGAGTGGCCCCAGCTGTCCCAAGAGGTGTCTGTGTGGACTACCCAAATCCTCCACCTGCAGGTAACAGAGCCCTGGCTCCTGGAGCCGGGCCTGGTGCGAATTGCCTGGATCCTGGCTTTTGTGGTCTGTTTTCTCAGCTTGCTCCCAGTTCTAACTCCTTGTTGCCCTTTTTGCATGGCAGATGCTGACCTCCCCACTCCCCTTGGTGCCCTTCTCTGCCAGGTGCTAACTCTCCTTTTCCCTGAAAGTTGGGGAAGTGATTAAACATAATTTGGCTAATGAAGAACAATTGTCTCTAACCTGCATTTAGCTTGGAGTTGGCTTCTGCTTTGTCAGATCTGATGGAGAGATTGCGTGCCAAGGACTTGTCTAGTTTTTCCTAATAAATTAGTGAAATAAATGATGCAATCCTGCCTTTTTGTCCTTAAGCCACCACAGCTATAGCAGTGCTGCACTTGTGGGCCTTAATTTATTTGTCTGTGTGCAGAACAGGCCCATGACAGACTCTTTTACCTAATTTCTTACAATTACACTGGCTAATTGGAACTTTTAGGAGAGCTTTTAGTTGCTGCAGATATGCAGGTGTGTTACTGTGTGTCCTTATTCCTGCATTAGAACTTCAATCATCGGGCTGTAATTCCTGCATGTTAATTACTCCTTTTGTGAAATGAGGTTGGCAAATGAATCTTCACCAAGCAATTGATGACTGCATCTGTGACTTTGTAATTTAAAACTAAGGTTAATAAGGCCATGTCCTGGTGGGAATCAACTGGTGGTCTTTGTTGCAAAGGTAATGAGTTTTGCTTTCCAGTTTGCATGTCTCTGTGTTTTAAAGATTGGCTAAATTAGTAACCAGAAGCAGCTGTGAAGGATATTATCCACTGTGCAGGTGTTAGTTAAATTTGTGTAAACAAATGGCACTTTAAAAATATGGGTGTGTGTCTTCTGAAACAAAATATTTGGAAGGCCCATTCTCCTTCAAGTTAATATGTTGCATAGTTATTAAATATCTGTTCCAAATGATGTTAGCATTTCAGACATTTTCCGTCACACTGATACTATCTTTGGGCTTTTGTCAGAGAAGTTCGGTTTTCTGTTCTGACTGTTCATGGTTCACTAGAACAGGCAGATTTGGCATCAGAGCCTCTCATTAATATGTGCACAGATGTGACTGCAGCTAGTGGTGGTGAGGCAGCTATCCAAGCCAGGGAACACCAGGGACACACAATTTGGCGATGTTTGCTGTTGCAGAGCTATCAAAATGATGCCTCTCCATAACGACTCCTTCAAAATATTAATGGTTTGTATCCATAAAGACCAAATAATGCCACGAAATGAAAACCGAAGCAGAGGTTTGAGAACAGGTCAACCGCGCTGATTCCGCACGAGCTGAATTTTTTTTGCCAAGGAAGCCGGGAGTTGGCCGGTTCCAGGAAGGCTTTGCTGCCTCTGGCCCTTGTGGCGGGCCAGGCCTGGGCCCTGGCACCGGGTGGGCCGCGCGTGTCATGGCGGGGCTGTTCCTCTCTCCCCAGGGGACGGTGTCCTGCACGGTGCAGTTTCTCTCACACTGGGTGCTCTCAACACTCTCTGCATTTCTTATTTCCCTGTTTATGGGTGCTAACGGTCTCAGGTCATAGAATCGTTAAGGTTGGAAGGGACCTCTAGAGGTCACCTAGTCCAACCCCCTGCACACGCAGGATCACCTAGAGCACGTGGCACAGGACTGCGTCCAAGCAGGTTTGGAAGATCTCCAGAGAAGGAGACTCCACAACCTCTCTGGGCAGCCTGTTCCAGGGCTCTGTCACCCTCACTGTCAAGAAACTTTTCCTTAAGTTCCTGTGGAACTTTTGATGCTTCAGTTTGTGGCCATTCCTTGTAGTCCTATTGCTGGCCACCATGGAAAAGGAAGGCAGCATTTGAGCAGCTCTCTGCATTTCAGGAAAAATTTGGCTGGAGCGTCTCTGGTTTGACTGTTGCAGACTGTGTGCGTCTCCCATGGTGCTAACTCCTAAATCCAAGACTTGGCATTAACTGACATGCTGAAATAGATCTTTTTTCTTAGTTTTTTTTTGAGTGTAACAAATCATATTTTCTATTAACTTACCCCATTTCCTTTTTTAATGCAGGTTGTAGATATTCATTAACATCTGGATAAATGCTAAATACTACTGTTGTAACTACAAGGTAGTATTAGTATATAATTTTAATCAGCTTTAATACAGAATGTTAAAAAAAAGACCAGGATATTAAATGTAAATGGCACACAAATTTGAATAATGGCATTTTACTGTGTAATTTTTCCGCATGCTGTCTGTGATCTAGACTAGATTACCTGTGAATGCTTTATGTACATGACAAGTAATTGGAGGAAGAAGACGTCTCAAATGTAAAAACAGAATTAATTCATGACATCATTATTTTATATTCAAGAGCAGGTGTAACCACTCAAAATATTTGCCAGAAGACAGCTTGCTAAGTGATTGGAAGAGGAAAACAAATTGGGATGTTAGTGCAATAGCTAGTAATGAATGGCCAAGTGCGTAGAAAAAAAATACTTAGCTTTTCAGTTATCTTTTTATATAGAATTATTAGCTTTTTTTCCTGTCACTTGACTTGTCTTGCTGCTTCTGATCCCTTTAGCTTTTTGTTCTTCCCCAGCTTATATTGAATGAGAAGGAGTTCTTCTGTGATCTTTGTGCCATCTGTGTCACCGGCTGTGCTGTGCCCCCCCTGTGGCGAGGTGCCCGTGTGAGGATGTCCCCCCATGTGGCTCGGGCTCCCTGCGCGCCCGGGGCTGCTGCAGCTTCACTGCGGCCAGGTTTGAAGCCCTCTGGGTGGGCAGAGCAGGCGTCAGTTGGGGTTATGGGCCCTGTGCTCTCCCCGATGCTGCAGCAGAGCAGTGGCAGCAGGTGAGGGGGAGAAGGGAAGCTCGTGGTGGTCGGGGACTGGTGCCCAGCATGGCCAGTGTCCTCAAGGGAGGCTGAGGAACCACTGGGGCACAAGGAGGGAAGGCAAGGGGTGTCTGGAGACCTGGCTGCGTCTCCACTGCTGTTATAAGCTAAAATCCTGCTTGCTTTGGCCCCACAAACCATCTCAGCATGAGTAGAAATGTCTGGAGTGATCGTGTGGTCACAAAATGGGCAGTATGCTTGTTCATGCTTTTTTATGATTTAAAATTGAAACAGAAGAATTGTTTGGGTCTATAAAAACATCTAGTTATGTGCTTCACTAAATGGCAAAGTGACTTCTAGTACTTTTGCATAATGGTGTTAGAGCTACACTGCTGAGGAGCATTTAACAGACATATCTTCCTTTGCACTGGGAAATAAGTAAAATTAACAGTTCAAATAGTTTCCATGTATGCTTGTGGATTATTAGATTCTGAAACTTAGCAGGAGGTTCTTCTGAAGCTCCTTGGACTAAGCTAGAGATGGTTTCCTGTTTTGATGCAGTGGTTTCACAAACTCATCTTCAAGTTCCTCTGGTAGGCCAGTATCTCACTGGAAAGCACTCTGTCTCAGGATGATACACTGATTGGAGCTTGCAATGCTGGTGTCTTCTAAATTGGGGAAGGGTTATTAAAGACTTCTGGTAAGTTGGCTTGGTGCAATAAGCTTGAAGAGCAAGCAGGGACTAACCTGCTGGCACATGGTCACTGGTGAAAGGGCCTGAGCAGCAGCTGCTGTTAGGAGAGAGCTGGTTTTTAGTGTGCCCTGTAATGCAGGAATCTGCGGGTGGTCTGAACAGTCACTTCCCAGGTGCAAGGATATGTGTGAAATTACATTATTTGGATATATTTAAAGAATATGAAATTCAAGCAAAATGATGCAAATGTATCTGAATAGCAGTGCACCTTCACTGCTCCCTTGTTAGGGAGATTATGGCTCCCTTGTTGGCTTGGACTGCGGAGCATTCATCATAGCAGCAATTCATTGCAAAAGCAAGGTGAAGTGTAAATCCTTGGGCTTTTAGTTTTATAGGTATAACAAAGTACAGTGAGCTCTACGTTTAGTGGAAATGTGGCATTTGCGTTTTCCTGAGGATGCTCATGGCTGTGGTCACTGGGCCTGGGATACCTCTTTGCTCATGTAGCACTTGCACTGAGCAAATTCAGCGGGGCTTCAAGGGAGGTGAAATTTCTGTAACATTTAAGGAGACTGTAGATGTGCAGAGTGGAGACTTTGTGAGAGGTGGGTCACCCTCGTGTCTTTTACTCTTGGAGAACTGGTGAGCTGCTGGATAGGTTTGTCACCCTGAACTGGCACTATGCAATCCAGTTAGGAAGCTGCGAGCCTGGGAAGGTGCTGTAGGGTAGGATATGTCTGTTCCTGTGGATGCTGTTAGGGGAGAAGTGCTGGGTGACAAGTGAGCAACCCACCGAAGCGTAGCTGTGACTTCTACAGAGCAGTTTGTTCAGTAGCTATGCTTTTAAGCGTTGTTAATCTAGATAAATACTCTAATCCCATTTAAATCCATTGCAAAGCTCCTATGCTGACTTTAATGAGACTGGAACTTGTTTCATAACTAGTTTCAACTTTTTTTTCTTTTGAGTACGTGTATGTGAAGAAGGGACTGGAGAATCGAGAATGTGCTTTGAATTGAAAAGCAGATGCACAAACACCTTGTAAGAGGGAGGAATGTTCTTGTCTTTGCTCTTAAGAAATGGCACTATTTCCTCACTCCCCCGATCCCTGGTTTGTGTGCATCTCCAGAGCCTCCCCTGATCCTTAACGCAGAAAACATTAAGCGGTGCCCAGTACCTTGCATCAGCTGCATTCCAGATGTTCTGTGCTCTCCTCATGCCCAGGGTGTCCCAGATCTTGAAAGATTTTGCTTAGTGTTCTCAGACATGGTAAGGATTCATGGCCAAGCTTTTCAGCTAAGTGTGTTCTGCAGTTCCCCTTTGGGATGTGCTGCTTTAGGACTTTTTAAACTTAAATCTGTGTGTGTGTGTGTGTGTTGTGGGGAGGGGCGTGCCTGGGTCTGCAGGAACAGCAGTCAGAGGATTGAACGTGGGTGTTGGTAGGACTTGCCAAGTTGTGTTGGGGAGTCTCTCATGGGGACGAGCGGCTTTAAGGGTTGGCCTTTGCCTGCGGTTTGGGGCAGTGGTTTCCAACTCGCAGCTCCACGTCTTGCCCTGTCGCGTAATGGACTGAGCTGTGAATGCCTCTTCCCGAGACACTGCGCACTCCCCGTTGGGGAGTCTCTCATGGGGACGAGCGCACTCCCTGCTCCAAATTAAGTTAGGGCTGGACTTGAAAAGATTATATGTGCGCAGAGCAAGAAGCAGCCACTGACTGATTCACTTTGTTTAATTTTTGATTTAGTGAGGATGAGAAGGTGATGACTCAGTGAGCCATGCTAGGCTGTAATCTGGAGATATCATTTAGGATGACTAGTCTCTTCTAATATAGTTTGATCTAAATATTAGATTTGCTTCATAATTGATTTTCCTCTACAGAACGAGCTGCTCATGTCCAAAGTGATGTAGCAATTAAAGAGGGGAGAGGGAGGACAGCATGGCAGGATTGCACAGCTGCTCTCCTGAGCTCGGCAAGGGGGGCCCTGCTTTCCAGCAGGGCTGTTGCCATCGCGGGACAAGCTCAGCTGGGCACGTGGGGGTTGTTCATGGAGCCTCTTCCTCGGTGTGAGGTGCTGGCTTAACTTAGAGGAACAAAAACCACACACTGTTAATTTACTGGATTGAGTCCACATCGGGAGTCCCCGGGGGATGGCAGGACAGCTCGTGCATTTCAGAACAGTTCTCGCTTTCTAGATTTCCCAGATTTTTGGGAGGTTTTGTGTGCTTGAAGTCTGCTAGGAAGTCTGCATCTCTGGAGTGATGCAAGTGCAGAAATTGCCTTTCCTGCTACTACAATAACATATGCATATGCATATATTTTTCTATTCTGGTTTTACTGGTTAAACATGCAGCTTCATATGTTTTGGCTGAATTTATGATGCCAAATTCCTTGCACGCAAGGAGGAGCTGTACGCTGTGCTGGCATTGCTTGCACCATGATGTTTACAGGCTCTAGGACAGTAGACTTGCAGATTGCATCACGTGGGCTGTTTTGTTTTATCTAGACTCGCACGTGTTGTCTGGAATAACAAAAGGGCGAGGGGAAGTGGAGCAGTTTGGTTATGGGGTGACGGGGGATGCATCGTACCGGTGGCGAGTGCAGGGCTCGTCCCCTGCTGACTGCAGGGACGGCAGCGGCCGCGGTGACGCTTACCGCTCCAAGAGGACACCCGTGTCGAGGACGTGGCGATTCCCGAGCCGGTGAACCTGGCACGGCGCGTGCGGCGCTGCTGTGCGTGCTGCAGGGGCAGGAAAAGCGGTGAATGGGGCTCGCGCTTGAGGAGAAGGACAGAGCTTGAACGGAGCCTAAGTTGGCAGCAGCCCTGGAGGTGGAAGGGGCTCCTGTTCTCTGGCCACGCTCGCTTCTTCCTACATGAAAGGCAACAGCATCAGCACTGGGAGTAGCAAAAGTGGTAGCAGGACCATCTGTCTCCCTGAACACGCTTAGAAAGCAAAAGGGCATGATGTGATGGAGCAGTTTGTTAGCCTAACTGGCAGTGATACCTAAATGCTTGTGCTGTTTCCTTCTGTACATCACCGGCTGCAGTACCTGGCCTGCAGCGCAGCAGCGATGCAGAGCACCCCGGGCCCATGGAGGTTAAAAGCACAGGCTGGGTCAGTCCCCTGCAGACACAGCAGCATCTTGGTGTGGCAGGAGCTGGAGCTCATCAGCCCTGAACTCTTGTTTTGTGATTGTGCTGAAGAGGTGGAAATCAGGAGTTCCATGAGTTTAATGAAGTGATGAATGGCATAGAAGGCAAAGGGCCCTGATGGTGAAGCACTATTGACAATAATAGCGAGGAGCAGCTATTTCTGCTTGGATATCTTGAGTGAGTTGTGGAATGGTTGGGTTGTTTGTTAATTCATTATTACCATGTTGTGTTTGAAAATTTCCATCTCCAAACTGTGAAAATAACCTTACTGTATTCCAATTTTTCTTTAACATCCAAAAAATCTTTCTAAATATCCAGTGGGGACATGTGCTTGCTAAGATGAGCAGCAAGGTAAATCTGTGCTTTACGTTTTGGAATGCATTCAAAGTTGGACTCATTTTCATGCCTAGTTTGGATTTTGACAAAACACAACCAGGTTTTGTTGCTAGTGAGCGCTTTCAATGCCACAGGCTCAATGAATCGTTCTACACTTTTGCTAGCCGATTGCAGTTTAAAATAGTGGGAATGTACGATGTCAGCATGAAGGGTGATATTCTTCAGCGTTTTTGATGTAACGAGATCACCAGAATAAAGGCATTCTGTGTTTTTTGGTCTTATCTACTAAATTAGAACTAAAATTAAATATACTAAATATGCTCAAACTTGGGAACTGTCCATCTGTATGTGATGTAGGAGCTTTGTAACGCGTGGAGGTGGCTCACGCATGTGGTGTGTCGAAGCACCTTGGCTTCTCGGTGACATCAAGAACCCGCTGAAGTAGAGAGAGGCTCCTATTGATTTCAGCAGTGTTTTGCTCTCATCCTGCTGTCCTTTTTCTTTCCTATTACTTTCCTCCTTACTCTCTCCGATCTCATCTGAGGCCAACTTTGTACTAGGAAGGAGGTGGGTGAGCTGCATTTTAATGCATGTCTGGTTAGGCTCGTGCTTATGAGGAATTGCAGGGAGGAGGATCCAGGGATGAGGAGACTGCAACTGAGATTGTGCTGCCTGCAGCAGCTCAGATGGGTTTGCTTAATTTCTTAATTTCCTGCCTGTTATAGCTGAGGAAAACTGAGTGGTGAGGCATTGCTGGTACTACCAGGCCCTGCCAGTTTAGCAGCTGGCAGAGCAGCTTTTGGGCTGTGATCCCCTGGAAAAAAAAAACTTGCAAGGTAGGATATAAATATAAGATGAATCTTCTCACCAGCATGTTTTCCTAGCAAGTGAGAGCTTCAGGAGGTGACAGGAGAGCCACAGAAGAGGCAGGCAAGTGATGGGATATATTTTGTAAAGCCCTAGCAAGAAACAGGCATTCCCTAAATACTACTATTCAGTCGGGAAAATACATTTGGTTAAACGATACGGCAGACTGTCACTTTGCATGTCTGATTTCTCAGAGGTCAGTAGGCATATCCGCCTGTTTTTAAGTAATGCTAAGAATTGCCTTAGCAGTTTAGGCTTATGTTGATTACAGTAGGGTTTTTAAATTGGAAGAATATGCATGGATTTCACACCAGGCTACATCCTCTCCAACTGCTTAGATAATTGTTTATTTTAGTAGTGTCAGGAATCATCATGTCCCATTCTGCGAATCCCTTTGTCACTTTGGAATTCTTGAGTCTTGAAGAATATAGTTTTATTACCTTTAACAGAATAAATTGCCAGTGATTTGGATCTTCTCACACTAACCCAATAGCTTTTGTCTTGAGAGCAGTGGGTGTATATATATGTTTTTTAGTTCGTCTTTTTGTGTTTTTCAAACACTTGAACTGCCTTCTATGTTACTGTAGAAATGTGTGCACAGACAACTTGCAAAAATGGTAGTGAAGCTGCTCAGGTCTGGAGTGATGTCTTCATTTCGAGAAGGTCTTGCCTGCAGGGCAGGTTGGAAGCCCCAGTCCAACCCTTCTATGTGCCCTTCTCACAACGGGTATCGTTTGGCAGCTCGCTGCTCGTCTGGTTGGGAGGTACAGATGTGAAATTCATGTTCTCAAACATGCAAGCACACATCCCAGTAAAACTGAATAAATAAAACAGTTGCTGTTCAGCGCTGTCAAGGTCGTGTTTATGTAAAAACATTCAGCTATAGCTTCTTGTGTTTGTACCTTCCATGGTTCTCTATTGAACTGTGAAAATTCATACAGGAAAATAAGTAAAAAGAGCTTCAAGAAGGCCTTTTGACCTTTTCATTGCATTAGGTGTAAAAATCATGGCTAGAAATAACAGTGGAGAATGCTTTATGGTGATAGCTATAATTATTCCCTCTGTGTTCCTATTTAATTAGTAAATCCCCTGCTGTCAGGCCTGTAACTGCATCAGCAGCACTGCTGCTGCTTTGGGGACAGGTGGTTAATAACCTCGGGGGGTTTTGCACTAGCTTTGTACTCTTTTAAGCTTCCCTAAAAGTAGAGCTGGTCCAGTCCACTTCCAGCATCCTGATCTCCAAGTCTTGAGGTGCAACGTTGTGCTCTTCTGCTACCAGCTTCTGAAGGGCAAGACGTGGTTAGATCTGCTGTTGTCTATGGTGTTAGCTGTGCACTGTGGTCCTGACTTCACGTAGGGTAACAGGTAGTGGCTCTAACTCTGTGGAGGGGAAAGGCTTTTTGGATGATGAGCAGATTTGCTTTCTGTACAGGACACCACTTCGTAGTGTGGCAGGCAAATGGAAAGAAGCTGCTGAGATCTGCTTTATTCTGTAGTAGTGGGTAACATAACTGGATTCAGCCAATTAGTGATAATTCTTTAAAAGCTTTTCCATTTATAAAAACCTGGATGACACTGCTTTCAATGAGATGATATCAAATGAATGATTTTATGCACCTAGGTGTCAATCCTTACATTTTCTCCTTGGCAAGTATTCATCTGTTTGAAGCCAAATTATGTTGCTCCTAGTTCCTTTAGGGAGAGCAGGTCCAGGGTAACTGATGGAAGCTCTCACAGAGCAAAGACCTAATCAGTGTGACTGCAATCCACATACCCAATTGAATACCTACAGCCATATCTACTCTAGGGGAATATTGAAGATGTGCTGCCAAATGTCACAATGAAAGGAAAATACTAAAATGTGCTCTGGGAAGCCACAAAAATGGTTATTAACAGAGCTGAAATAGAAATTGCCTTGCATGGAGCTCATGTTAAGAAAAAGAGAGAGGAAAAAAAAAAAAAAAAAAAAAGAGCTTAACTTCCCCCTTTCCTGTTCAGGCCAGTGTGATGACTTTTGTAGTGAATCTCAGGTATGTGCCAGTTGCAGGAAGTCAATATCTTGCTAGGGTTTGTGTCCAGTCCCTTTGTTCATACTATATACTTAGCACGATGCGTTGCTGGAGACTGTAATTCTTGGGTGGTGCCTGAGTGCAATAGTAGGAGATGGTCCTTGCCCTGCAAAGGTAAATTGAATTAGGAAGGAAAATAGGGAGAGAAAAGGAGCAGAAGAAAAGGCCGAGCAAGCTGATCTCGGCTCTCAGGTTGCAGCGAGTCTCTTGGCTGCTAAAGGTGAAGATCCGCAGCCGCCCGGGGAGCTGCCTCGCTGCGGCAGCGGGGGATCAGGTCACGCGTCCTCGGTGCTGGTGCTGCCCTGCAGAATGGGCTGGAGGGAACCTCTGCCCTGATGCACCACGTAAGTTTTTATGTCTGTCCACGGAATTGCACTTTCAGCTGTATCCAGTGGACAGCTACTCCAGCCTTTCGAGTGCTGTTATTGTTTAAGGCCCTCTGATATCACTACTTCTTGAAAATAGGCTGGTTAAATGTGCATGTTTATGTGCCATGTGAAACCACACTTACTTGCAAAAACCAAGTAACTTGTGAGAAAATATTTTGACATAATTTTTGGGTAACTATGATTAATATATTGCTTCATTTTGTTCCACTGAGATATCTTTAAACTCAGGAAGCTTTCAAAGACTACTTACATAACTGGCAACCACATATGTGTTTTTAATCTCCTTTCATTTCATAAACCTTTAAAATGTTTAAAGGAGCAAAACATCTCTTCAGGAGTGTTTTCAAAGACATTTGGCATCCAACCTCCATGGAAGATCAGTGGTGTTTGAGTGCTAGTACCTGCTTGTCTTGGAAAACTGCTGCCAAAGACCAGGCTTGAACGGAGCCCAAAGAGGGGACTCTGTGGCTGTTGTACGACACCGGTGCAGTGGTTTGTGTCTCAGAGCATAAGGGGCAAATTTGTTTTATTTACCAAAAATAAGAGAAGGATAAGAGTGAGGCAAGATTATTTAAATGAAAATGAATCCTGTTACCATTCCATGATCTTCTTTGTATACGATGGTATTCTAGTAATGAAGTTCAATCACGATGTGTGTTCACTGCTAAAGGTGGAAGCAAAGGAGACCTGATTAAAAAGCAAAGTTTTCCGAGGCATGACAGGCACGGTGCGGGTGTACATATTTAACATTGAACAACCTATCCCATTTCCTCAGCTTAATCTGAAAAAGGAATATGCTTAATAATGAATAGCCCAACTGCCCAGGCAAACAGTCCCCCACAAACAGTGGTGTTTGATTTGTCTGGGGCTCTGAATTTTTAATGGAAACTCCAGTCGGTCTTGAACGTGGAACATGCTGCCTGAGGACTCGTATGGGAATGCTATTTTTCACCGAGTTTCATACTTCTGTGCTATGAATACCTCATGATTAAGTCACTTTGTATCTTGCCATACAAGACTGTAAGAGTATAAATTATTCAAGTTTAGTGGGTGTTAAGAGACTGCTGCATCGGTCCTGCTCTGAATATAGAAACTAGGAGACTTATTCAGCAAAGAAAGGTTTGAAACAGCTATTTGCAATTTTAAGAAATCTCATTTTCTGACGAACGAGAGGGTGTGAATCAAAAACAGAAGTGAATGAGCATGTGGTTTTCGGCAAAGAGGCCACTTGTTTGCTGCAGCGCTGTGTTACTAGCGCGAAGGACCGAGTGTTACAAGAGGGTGTTGGGTTTCCCTTCAAGTTCCTCAACTGTTTTTGTCTAAAGTGCGTTCATAGCTGTTGAATTCCTAGCGAGACACATCCTGCTATCTCTCCTCTGTGTTACCCTCATGCGTCAAGGAGCTGCCCTGACACTTAAGGTTTGACTGTGCTGCTGCCGAGAAGTCCAGTGCAACGATTACATGGGAGATGGCATCAGACTGAGTTGAGTCAAGAGGAGGTAATTTTAGCAATGAAATTCCTATTTCATATGTGTGGTAAAGCAAGAATTGTCTGACAAATGCAACAACAGCAGGCACCAAAGACAAACTTGTCAAAACACCGTGCTGCTTGCTAGAAAGTTGAACTTAAAGCAAGGGAAATGCACCAGAGGAACGTCCGGGACGTTCATGGATCACGTGGTGCTAGAGGAAAGCTCATGGAGTGTGGAAAGCTGCTGGATCCCAGGCATCACGTTTGCCTGTCTGCTGCTTGGGCATTCTTTCAATGAAGAAAGCTTCATCTTCCACTTCTTGGTTTCCAGTGTTATGAGAAGTGCTGTGTAGAATGATGCTTTTCTTACGCTTTTTTCACAATTCCTCTCTTCTGTGTTTTAGCACTGTGTTTGTGTGGCCACTGTTGAGCCCATAAAGGGGTTAAGCGTCCTTGAACTTAGTATTTTTAGTGTGAGACTAGCTTATCTTGCGGGCTGCTCAGTGGCTGCTTTCAAAGCCATGCAGTGTCCCTATTGGGTTCATATTTACTGTGTCACAGGAGTGCGGGTGCTGCTGACGTGCAGCTTCCACCACTGCCTGTCCTGGCCTTCTCCCTGCGGAAAACCCTCGGGTGGTGAAGGTGGTAGCGTCACCTGGCCCCCAGATAAGAATTAAATGCTGAGCCCATGTTCCTGGGATGAGCGACCTGCTGCTCTGGCCCCGTTTGATCCCTGCGTATCCGGAGGTGTGAATTCCAGTGCAGTTCTGCCTGTGGTTTTGGACACGTACAAGAGTATGGGACACATACACATGCACGTATCTGCATGCTTTACTTATGTGTTTCGGGACTCCTTTTTCTGAGAGTTTAGCACCTAATATTGATTGGTTTTGAATTACCCATTGCCTTTGTAAAGAATTTTTGACGCTGCTCTCCTCTGGGGTTGAGGATCCCATCCTTGCCCGCCAGTGTTCAGAACCATCTTTACATTGCTGAGATACAAGTGTTTTGCGGTTGTCTTTCACCCGGTCTTTCGTTGTTGGTTGCTGTGTGAGGGGGTTGTATCGTGCTGATATTTTTCCCAATGAACATTGTGATGAGTAAAAGCGTGATTTGGCAGACGTCTGCCAGTTGACAGAGACAGTGTTTACAAGTAACAAGTTATTTGTTGACGCGGTAATTTTGCAGTATAATCTATACTGCAGCCACAGAAATCTACAAATGATTGCAAATGTAAAGATAGGAGGAAAAAAAAGGGGGGGGGAAGTATGGATTGCTCTGGGGTTCCACTAGAAATCAATTATTTGATATTAAAAACTAAATAAAAATGTATATTGTCTTAGGAAGTCTCTAGACTGCAGCAAGGGTGCAGAAAAATGGTTGCAGAGAGGCTGGATCTTGTCCTGTTAGGTTTGCCTGGGAGAGGAGGAGGAGGGATTAGGGAAGTGTTGTCCTTAATGGTTGAGGTTTATGCAAAAAAAAAAAAATGTTTTATGTCTTTTTGCAAGGATCTTTTGTATTTTTTTTCAAAAAGCCTTAAAATGGATGGATGTTCTTGTTACTTTCTTGCTCGTTGCCTTTCAGTCCCTGCAGAATGTCTGCACGTTGGCTGAATGTGGTTTTTGTTTTGGAAACCTGTACTGCCCGTCTCTCGCAGACATCTCAGTCTGATTCCACGTAGTGGATTGCCTTGTTTCTCAGTTTGGTAACCTGTGGAAAACCTTGCTGTTCTTTGGCAGTTGAACATCTGTAGAGCAGAAGGTCTTGGAAAAGGTTTGGCTGGAAACATGGTGCTCGGATGCAAGGTCTCTGTATTAGAATGTATTTGACAGGGATCACATCTCACTGTGCAGGGAGTCCAGCAGATCTTTGGATGTGGATCTTTGTTCCCAAGTCCCATATCCTAAAGCACATTTATCACTAATTTAGTGGTATAATGACTTGCCTTTTTTCAGCATGTACCTCAGAGATCCCTCCAGGTTCAGTCTGTGCTTGTAGCTAGGGTTTCTGTGATTCATGATTGCACCGAGTGGAATTAAAAAAATTACCCTAAATGAGTGCAGAGCACAAACTATGCAGCTTTCCAGGTGCAGGCTTTGCCTTCTAAATTGTCATTGCTGCTTTTTTAAAAACTTGCATCTCTCTGTGTGCATGGGGCAGAAGGGATCCAGGAGTGGGCACAGCATGAGTGTGGTTGCTCATGTGAAACACCCAGCTGCATCCTTGTCCTGCTAGGTGCCCAGCTAAGGAGATGTTGCAGCCTGATGCCATGATCAGGAAACTTAGATTTACTGGTTAATAAATAATGGTGCTGTGCTGCATGTACAGATTAAAGAAGTGGGAAAAGTGTGCCTCAAAGCTCTTGAAAAGCATTAGTTGTGCAGCAAAGACTGCTGCAACTGCCTAGTACATAGCAAGGGACTCCTTGCAGAGATGACTGCATCCATGGGGATGGAGCTCAGACCGATGGAGCCTTCTGGGTCTGGGCTGTGTCCTCGCTGCAACTGTGCCTGCGTTTCTGGAGTTACCCAAGTGGGGGCTTTACTGCAACTGGGCTTTGATTTCTCAACCAAAGAGAAACTGGGGCTATGGTTGTGTCAAGTAGCAATACTTCAGGCTCCCCTTGAGGGCCATGGTATCGAAGTCTAAGGTTTCTTGTGGTGTGTAAGGCTAGATGATCTGGCACAGGGCAGCTTTTCACTGTCCAGCGTTGATGCTCTGCTCTGTGTAGGGTTGTTATACAGTGCTTCCTAGTGCTAGACCTGAACTTCTGCTGTGTTAGTGCTAGATACTTGTGCAGGACAGGTTCAGACTTCTCTAAAGGATTTTCTGTCTACTCTCAAGCAATTGAAGCAAACAGCTCTTCCCTGGGCACAGGGCTGAAATTTGGCAAGTAACTGGAGCAGTTTGATGTGACGTCAAGTGTTCTTGTACCCAGGGCTTGCTGCTAATGGAATGACCTCTACTCAAGAGCTTGGCCAATGTGTTCGATGGATCAGTTAATAAAATCAGATTTATTGAGATTAGTGTGTAGTTAATTTTGATAACACCATGTCTGTAAACATATGTTTTAATTATAGAACACTTGATCACAGATGTTTTTTCAGACTTAATTCAATTACCCAGTAAGAAACACGTGCATCCTACTTTTGCTCATTTGAAAGCAGGTAGACATAAATGAAATGGTTTTGGGGAGAGATATTATGAGTGATCTGAAGAAAATCGATAGCATTTTGTTGGAGGGTGCAATTAAGTGACATGCTTAAACCCTGAGATTTTTGAAGCTTCTGGCACAGATAACAGGTTGTTTTTTTTTTAATAATGAAATCTCTCCCCCTTCTTTATGTGCTTTGATTCACAGATCAGATAAATTGAACAAATCCTGCTTGAGAGAGCTCTTACCCAGCCAGGCTTTTACTCACACTTCAAATCTCAGATTTGTGTGCCCCTTGGCACTAGATTTCACTAGAAATTAATTGCGCAAAAAATCAAGCAGTTGACTAATAGCGTCTGATGAGAAGGAATGTAGAGCAAGGCATGATTTACAGGTCTCTTCGTTTCTTTCAAGTTCTGTGTTGGACTAACTTTGAGAGAAATGGGATACTTTGAAGGGAATAATGAAGTAAAGATTGTGAAAACTGATAGTTTACACTTATGTTCATTTTTATTCAAAAATGAGATTGGACAGAATTACACCATGCTGTGCAAAATCATACCTTCCACCCAACTCCCAGGAACTCATGAGAGTTAACTGAATTTGACATTCAGTCTGCAATGCTGGAAATTCTTAAAAGCTCATGTGGTTTTCTCCTCATGTGATTAATTGGTTAGAGAAATAATAGCTTAACAGCTTTTCTTCTGTGGGAGAACTACAGCATATTTTCCTTATTTTATATAGTAAATTTTATTTAGTAAATTTAACCTTTGGAACTTATCTGTTGCTGAATGTGAGGTGAAAAAATATGAGCTTTGCTTTTGCTAGCTATGTTAATTTATCATTCTATTAATGCATAGAAGTATACTATACAACCACTGTAAATATGCCGGTATTTATCTTTTAATATATTGCAGCTTAATTTATTTCTAGTATATCCTAAGCTGCTTTCTGAAGTTTTACTGACAGTCTGTCCCATAGGCAAAGAAGCACATGCCTCTATTTTTAACCTGCATGCTGCAGAATCGCCTTCATGTAGCAATTAGACCAATGGCCATTACTATAAAATTTGCATTTAATGTTGCTTGCTCTGCTTAGAAAAAGGAAAAGATTATAACTTTTTGTTTTTTAAACAGTTTCTCAGATTCTCTGTATTGTGACCAATTATAATGTGCTGGTCTACTGCCCTTTTTTTTTTTTTTTTTTTTTTGTCCATAAATGCACTGAGTCTTTCAAACAAACATTTCCTTGCAGATCATCCTATGGTTCTCTGGGTTTTAAGTTTTTAATTCTTCAACTACTTTCTGAAGAAATTCAGGTAGCAAAAATCCTTCAAGAGGCAGGTGACCATGTTTAAGGGAGAAGGCAGCAGCTTTTGGGTGTCCATGGCTTTGGTGAGGACGCTTGGACTCTGCAGGGCTGGTTATTTATTTCGCGGCCTTGGCAGCTGCCGTTGATGCCAAGAGGTGGCTGTTCCTGGGAGGGGGCTGCAGGCACCAGGGCAGCCTGAATGTCACGGGTGAAACCCTGACGCTCCTCAAGATGAGCGCTGTTGACTGTAATAGTCTAGGATTACATTCAAGGTCTTTTATTTGGTGTGGCATGAAATGTCACAGCTGTCCCTTACACTATTCAACTTCCAGGGCACAAAGTGGGGAAGCTGCTGGTGGCACCTCCTGTGGCTGCAGCGGGCTCTTTGGGGGCTGCTGGCACTGAGTGGCCCTGTCCCCTACCCAGCCTGCAGGCAGGCAAGGGGTTGATGTGACAGAGGTGGCTCCGAATGTCACGGCCTTGGCACTGGCCAATGTGTGAATACCTTGGTGGCTCCCTCGAGGCTCATGGGCTCTGCTCGTAGCATGTGTTCAAGTCACTGATTTCTGCTGCCTTGAGTTCTTATGTCACCTTCCCTTGGTGGCTTTTGGGTTCTCTGCAGTAGTCTCACTCTCCCCAGCTCCCAAGGCTTTGTGTGCGTCATCTTTGTCCCTCCTCTCTCTGCATCCTCTCTGAGTACCAGTCTGCATGGCCTCCTTCCTTTTGAACTGCACCTCATGTGCATTTTGCATTTGCCCTTTCCTCTTTGTATCTAGGAGGTTCTCTCCCCTTGTTGATGGCCCATGCCTTGGAGAGCATTCACCACCTAGTTGTCCAGGTCCCTGCGCTGTAGGGCCGACTCTTCTTTGTCCAGCTTCACCACTCATCCTTGTCTGTACCAGCTTATCAAGATGGGTGTCATTATACCTTGGCCTCACCAGTTTCTTTCACAGTTGTCTTGAATTCTGCTTGCTCTTAGCTCTGAATCCATCTGCTCCTTTTACCTCTCTTGCTTCCTTGATGGTAGGACAGGATGTTGTTTTCTGCTTGTGTTGAGTGGGAGAGTTTTTCTGCTCCTGTGTTTCTTTCCCATCTTTTGCACATTCTTTTGGCATTTGAAGGAATGGGTGGTCTCCGTAAGCTTAGTAGTTTGAAAAGTGACGTCCCAGAAGTTTACTCACAGATTCACAGCAGTAGAGTTGAGAGCAGTTACTATGGCCAGAGCAAGTCTGCAATAAATACGTTGCTGCAGTCTGCATTAGCTTCCACTTTAATTAATTTAGGATGTAGTTCATGCAAAATATATCACAATAGTTTATTAATATCTAGGTATTAAGACTTAAGTGCCTAAAAAAACTTGCAATGTTTTTCCTGGGGTTTTCTGAACAGGAGAACGTACCAATCATTAAGTTAACTTGCTTGTAAACATTTTGATACGGACAATAAATGTCTCCTTGTAGGCATCCTGCAACTCAGTAGCTCTTTTGGGGCTCTCAAGTATTTAGACATCCACACAAAGTGCACAAAACTGCGAGGTGGTTCTTGCACAGAATTTCCAAGATGACGTGTCGCTGGAAACCGAGGCAGTGGTAGCTCTGCCCAAAGTTGGGCGCTGATTTGACACAAATTAATTGCTATTTCTGTGGCAGAAATGAGAAACTTAAGAATTGTGTTGGTCTTGCAACAGGCAGGAACACTTCTCACTCATTTTCTTGGGTTCTTCATCAAATTGCTGGAATAGCAGCATCGTGACACTGCAGTAAGTTTCTTTTCTCTGCTTTACAAGACACCTGATATTACTGTGGCCAACAAGGATGACAGTTATTGCAGTTACTGAAATGTCAGTGTGTTTGTGTGTGGTGGTGTTGTTTTTTTTTTTTTTTTTTTTTTTTTTTGGGGCGGGGGGAAGCTGCCTGTCTCTAACTCAAAGTGAGCCTGTTTGGGGCTGCAGCAGGGTGCTGGTGTATGATAGCAGGCAGAGTGAGACTTTGTGGTGTGGTGGAAAATCAGAAAGGCTTTGCTGCGCTCCCTAGAGCTGCTCTTGCCAGCAGCTCTGAAGAATCAAGGTGATGGTCTTGAGGCTGTGTTAGCTCTCCTGTGGAGCAGATACTAAAATTAATTGAGTGCGCAATCCTGTAAGGCCCGTTTGTGGTGTCACGGCCGGGGGGATGCGAGGCCGTGACAGTGCGGATGGCTCTGTTCCTTGGGCTGCCTCAGCTTCCCATGGTCATCACACTGTTACTGCAGGTACTTGGAAGAGATTTGATCCATCAACCAGAGATTTGTTCAATCAACACACTGAAACTGTTTGTACCATCCTTTTACAAGCGTTAGCTCATGCCTCGTTTGAAGGAGCTGCTATCCTGCTCAAACTGGTGCGGTGCACGCTGCCCTGGAGGCACATGCTGTGCATCCGGATCTGCAAAGCAGGGAGAATGGTGCTATTTTAATACTTTCTCTGCTTTCTGAGCTTGCAATGCTTTATTTGTTTATTTATTTATTGCTTGGAACCGATTTTGCACATGTTTCAGCCCTGAGAAACCTGAAACGGATTATGTTGGCAAGGAGAAGCGTTCTGCTTTGAGTATTATGTTGCCTTCTTCTGATATTGGTGAGTCTCCTTCGGAAGGAGGCTAAAATTAATCCCAGTACTATTTCATCAGACGTCTTCATCTGGAAACTCAAAGCCTATGCAAATTGCACAGAGGAGGTCACATGAAGATATCAGATGATTACAAGCTGTTTATCTTGGGTGACTTCTCAGCTCCTTAAAATATATAAGGAGCGAGTGGATAATGAATCCAAACAAAGGCAGGCATGTGCTGCTTTTTGCACTTCAGAGGGCCTTTATAGCTTGATTTACTGAATTTTAAGTGCCTTTATGCAGCTGGCATGCATGCAGCAGCAGCACTGTGAATTCTGCAGCTGTCGTTGTGGGCCGCATGATTTCAGTGCTGTTGATCCCTACACTCCTGGGGAGTGAGAGCAGGGTCTGACGTGGGGTATTACGTGTGCAGAGGGCCCTCCGGTCAGGTGCGAGTTCAACCCTCCTGAAGCTGCCACACGTGAAGGGGTTTTGGCAGACAGGCCGAAACTCAGATGTTTGATTTCAGAGGAGAAGGCGATTGGGAAGGAAACGCCGTGTTTTTGTTCAGATAAGGTCCCAAGGGCATTTTTGGGTTTCAGCATGTACGGTGGTCAGCCTGCAGCAGTTAACCCTCCAAACTGCTGTCCTTGGAAATGACCCTCCTCCAGCGTTTCCCAGCCCTCTGGAAAACAGAATCTCCAACACCGCTTATGAGTCATTAGGTAGAAGGGCTTTGAAGGGACTCACAGGGAAGAAACTCTTGTGCCCTTGATATCCTTATTAAAAGATGATGTTCCTAAAAATACTTTCATTGCTGGGGAAAGAAGAATGGAATTCCATTGTTTTTGTTTACTTTATGTGGAACAAATTTGGACTTTTTTTCTTGTGTGGATTTGCCTGCAGTTAATGGCTGTAGGAAGCTGTCTGAAGTACCATGTCTGAGTGCAGGCTGCCCAGCACAACATCAGAGAAATGTAATTTTAGCAACCTGATTACATAACATCCTAATTGGTGGCATGCTGACACCTGGCTAGAGCCCAGGTGACTCCTCAAGTGTTAAATCCACTTGGATCTGCATGAACTCCGAAGCTGAGAGCAACCTCCCTGGCTGCTCTACCCAGGCTTTTAGCTCTCTGAGTAAACTGTAGCGTGGAGGTGTCAGAATCCTTATGCCAGAAATATTAATCTATGTAAAAGGAGTAGGAAAAATAACCCTGCCATGATTCAGATGAACAAATCAGGTGGGCTAATAGCACTGAGTGGGAATTTGCGTGTTTACATAGGAGTTTCTCTGGGATGAATGGTAACAGCTACAGTCTTGGCAAGATAGCAGTGTTATTTTTAGAGGTAAACATATATTCACTAAAGCAGTTATATATGTTAAAGGTGTTGTAAGGTTATTTATGCGAATACATGAGCCGTGTAAAGTGTTACTGATTTGATATTGCCCTTTCCCTTTCACACTAACTCCACTAAATTTAAAGCTGTTGAAATGTAGCCATGTCTGTAAGGCAGAATCACTTCTTCCATGAATGCTTTATCTACAAAATCCTAAATTTTTAAGTTGGATAATTATAGGTAATGACCTTTCATTAAGACTGTGTTGCTTAATGAAATCTTATTAGCAGGCCTAGCTCTGTTTTAAAACACAGATAAATTACTAGGGAAATATTGAGGGTCGTTATGAAGTGCAAGCTAACAGAAGGTGCAGCCACTTGTGCCTGCATAAGCACCTTATGTTGTGTGCCTGCATTCTAGCACATCTCTTAAAGCTGCTTTGTGGAAAGGCTCAGGCTGAGAGTCTCGATGCCCAGAGCCTTCCTTGAAGCTCCCACCACACTGGCAGGACGGTTCTGGCTGCTGCCCCCGTGTCCTTGCTGGCAGGGGGTGGGAGGGAGGATGGTCCTGCTGCCTTTCTCGGTAGGGTGCCTGCTCTCCCTCCCAGATTGTGCTGGACATCTCAGTTAACAGGCATGTTCTGAGGAAATTGTATTTCCCACTGGGTTCCCTACTGCAGTGACATCTGTCCCCATCCATATGGGTCCCTGAGCTGGCTATGGGTGAAGCTGGGTGCAGGCTGGGCTGGAAACAGCCTTGTGTCCTGTCATCCAGGAGACCTGTACAAACTTCAGCATCTGTGGCTTCAGTTGCAGATTATAGTACACACATTAGTGTTCCTGTGTTTAAAGGAGCTTTCAAGTAGTCTCATATCACCTTAAGGAAATGTGTGCCAATCTATCGACCTGTTAAAAATCAATTTTTATGCAGATTCTCCTCTGCCTTCTGATTACTACTAGCCTTGTGTTCACCAAATCCAAGTGTCCTCTTGCTGTGTAGCCGTATGAACAGAGATGCGCTGAACAGTGGATGTCTGTCTGTAGGTGGTACTGCTCAACCAGGCCTCCTGCAGTGGCTCCATTCCCTCCCCAGTAAGCACCACATTCCAGATGACGTGATTATTTAATCATATGCTGATATTAGCTTATCCACTTAATTTTATAACTTGATTTTTGTAGGCCTATTTAATAGTAAGATTGATATTTGTATCATGCTTTTCATGCGACTGAAATGCAGCCACCTCTACTTTGAAGTGCAGTGGCTAGTAGCAGCATGTAAGCTGATTAACAAAAATGCTTGATAGAAATAGCATCCTCCTGCCAATGATCTCAAAGCACATTGCAAGGTCGTTATTTGCTTTCTTATTGGTAACTGGAAGTGGGATGCAAATTGGGCTCAAACAGCATGTTGATAGCTGTGGTAGAAAAAGAATCGGAGTACCTCGTATTCATCTATCTTATTTTTGCAGGTTCTGAAACACTGAAAAGATTGTTTGAAATCCTGGAAGAAGCTTGATTTAGGTAGAATATACTTGGACATATTATATAGACTTTAACATATATATATCATAAATGCAGTGTTAAATTACTGTGAGACTTGTCAAGACCTCTGTGATCAGGACTGTGACTTTATTTAATTGTTTCTTCTGGATTAATGTTACTGCATTTCTAAGATCTATCTTTGATTCCTGAGTGTTTTTCACTATTAGTAACGTCCTGAAGAAATAAATCCTTATTTTCTCCAAAAGAGAAACTCAAAGCTAGGAGCACCTGAATGCTGCAGTACTGCAGTAGTGCAGCACTGAGCATAAATAAGCTCCAGACTTGGTGGTTAAGCAGTAGCAGCTCTTACTGTTATTGAGTGGGTCCTTTACTGTGTGTGGCTGTTTTGAGTTGTGATCTTTGTTTGTTTCATCTCTTGCAGTGCTTAATTTTCCAAAGATGCTTTTCTGTCCTGGACGCTTTCTTTAGAAGCCAATGTGCTGAGCAGGGCAGTTTTTATATTTATTTATTAATATAGGCTCAGGAACCAGAGGAGGGAGAGTGGAGAGATGGGGATTTGAAATCTTTCATCTGCATTGAGCTATTGTGAATTTAGGATCAAGGGCAGAGTGTTGAAACGAATTAATCATTAATGAGCCAATAAAGAGTATTAGGAGAGAAACTGGCTGAACCTTCCTGGCCTTTTTCATTTCCTTCTATGGAAACAAAGTCTAGAGTGCCAGATGATAAATAGCCCTGGTCCAGCTGGTCTTGCAGGATTAACAGTGTAAAATCCTGAATAATAAAACACCCACTTTTTAGTGTGTTAACCAAATAAAGCCTTTTCTCATGTGCCTTTTATGTACAGAAGCAGTATTGAATAAACATCTGTCTTTAGAGCAGCCTGTGTGAGCTCCTACTCTTGCTTCCTTTTCCCTGCTTTGCTTCCCCAAGAAATGGGGGAGTGGGCAGATATTTCTGGCTGTGCCTCCTGTGCAGTCGAGTACCTGCTTCCATCTCAGCCTGCCCTGCATCCTGGCATCTGCCTCTGCTGCTGCTTGCGGAATTTCGTGGGATTTTGTTTGTGGGTGCTGTGGTGGGTCTAGCTCTCCTTGTTCCGGGCACGAGCGCGCAGGCCGCGGGGCTCCCGGTGCCGCGAGGGAGGCAGGAGGCCTTGTTGCCACGGCCCTGCATGAGGCAGCTCTGGGCCGCTGAGCACGGCCTGCTGCGTTTCTGCCCTTGGAGCCTCCTCTCAGCAACATATCGGTTGTGATGGTACCCTCTGCAAGGCTTATCAATAGCTTATGGCTTTGGGTGTTGGAGACAAAGGAAATATTGGATCAGTTGTGCTGGTTTTATCGCTAATGAATTCAGGAGGCTTCAGTGAAAATCAAAGGACTGAACACATTACATGTTTGAAAGTTTCATTGCTTTTGATATTGATAATTTCAAGTGTCGTTCTTGCCAGTGCACAGAATGGATGCTTAAAGGCACTCACTGTTAATTCACAGGATAGTCCCATGAAGGTTTTTTGGATGTAAAGCAGTGTAGAAGCTCTGTTTGGATAGGGTCACCAGTAGCAAAACTGTGATGAAGAACCAGTCTGAAAAGGTGGAAGTGGCTTGTTGTGATATGTGTCTGAATTGGTAAATCTTGATGTTGTCCTACACTGTGTGTTCTTACTAAAGCTTAAGGGTGTCTGTTCAAGTGCAGATGGGATCAAGCTCTTAGAGGAGTGAATCTTTCACCTCCTGATGCTTTGTGTAAGGTGATAGAGATGCGACTGTGGGAATGAAACCAAAATGTGCTTCTGAACCATATTCAATAAT
>NW_010579474.1:0-14600 GCF_000705375.1 Tinamus guttatus | reverse complement strand
TTGCGGGTCTGCAATTCAAAATTAAATCTGTTCTTATGGTTCATGTTATTCATTCCCAGCATTGCTGTTCACCCATCAAAATGATAAAGCAAGTTCAAAGTTCTCAGTATGGTGTATAAAGGAAAGCGAACCATGCCAATGCCAGGAACTCTTGTGCTGGTTCCTGCCTTGTTACTGCTTGTAGCTTGAGAGACTTGCTCCAAATGTGGTGATTAAGCATCACTAGCTGGTAATATCTGCAAATCCTAGTGTTTTAAGTCTTGTGGCCTCTTAGGGTGACAGGGTGGACTATGTTTATTTGTTAAAAGAGGACTAAAGACATGATAATCTGACATTTAGTTAAAAAAAAAAAAAAAGTATAATAAAAAAATAAAACCTGCATATCCTGAGAGTGCAGAAGACATTTTAAAGTGATGCTGTAGTGCAAAGCAGTGCCTGGAAAAAAGATGCTATGCTCATAGTTGTAACTGCAGAGAAGTGCCTGGGATTTATGCAGTGCCTGAAGAGCCGGGAAGCTCGATGCCTCAGGGAGGCTTTGGTTTGAACAGCAGCTTCATGTCGCTGCCCGGGAAAGCCACGGGCATGGATCCTGCCCTGCCTGTGATGCTCCAAGCAGGAGAGCTGCGAGAGCTGAGGATTGCATCCCATGGGTTACTACCCCACTCTTCTGAATCCTCTTTATTTGAAAAGTTACCAGGAAGCTCCCGTGGACTGTTGTGTTCTTTCCTGCTTAGCTTCATAACAGCCCTGCTATTAAAGTTAATCAACCTATGCATACAATAGGCCTTCCAGTAATTCTAGTTAATCACAAGGAAAATGTTTCTCCAGCCTGGCCACATGCAGTACTCATAAATTAGCTCAGAAGTCTCTAACATATCACCCCCCTCCATCTTCACAGGGGAATTTTCTGCAAAGCTATTAGTGACTTAAAGGAACCCATTTGACTTGGAAAAGATATGGTTTTTCGAACCTTTAATTTCAGTGTTCTCTACACTGGGAGACTGCAGTGGCAGACTGCGAATGCAGTGAGAGTCCATCTTTATGAAATGTTTGTATTATTTTTGAGTAAAGAAATGACAGTGGGGAAAAGGGAAGTATTTATGTGTATAACTGCACTCCATCTGCTTCACAAACATATTTGTGCACTTCTCACATGCAGACATTTAGATCTGTCTGATGTTGAGCCTTTGTGTGTGCTTAGACACATCTCGGGTGCAGCATGGCCTGTGGAGTGTTATCTGAAGGTCTTCTGAGCATCCCTGTGGCTATTACAACATTGTTAATTTGTATTTTATATAAAAGAGAAATTACCATGGGATTTGGAGATTGAGGCATCCAGTTCTCTGGCTTCTTCCCTGGAGATAAAGCCAAGATAAAGCTGTAGGAATGCAGGCTTGAGTGCCAGAGGCAGTGGCACTTCACTAAGTGGCTATTCCTGGCTCTTGATGGCTGGATGGTGCGTGGGCTGTTTTCCCTGAGCCCCTTTCTGTAAAGCTCATGCCTTGTTCTTATATAGGTTGGGTTTTATTAGTTGCAGTAACCACATCTTAGACCATGCAAAATCTGAACCGGCCACCAAAGACTGAGTCCCAATGGACCTTTAGCCACATGCTTAGCACCTTCCTTGGACACAGCTGGGAATTAATTTTCCACCACCTAGAGATGAATGTTGAGGGATCCCAGTGAGTGGCTTCCTGGTTTATCTGTTCACTGTGTTAGAAATGTGTGGTTTGTGGTAGGATGTGGAAAGTGCAGCAGTTCCTAAGGGGTAAACAGGCAGTTTTGGGGAGCAGTGTGAGCACAAAGGAGGGAAGTGGAAAGGTAAGATAAGGAGAAAGGTGAATCTGTGAGGCTGGAAACACCTGCAGAGATTGTAGCTGGATGGGTCTGGGGAAATTTGCTCTTGTTTGTGACCATTTTGTGGCCAATGCAGCAAGTGCTGAAGAAATGAGCTGCATGTGGGCTGTCACTTGGAGCTCTGCCTCCTTAGCTGGCAAAGCTGCCCGTTCACCTTACGTGCAGCATGGATCTTTTCCTTAGTCCATGTGGACTTGGACGTTGTTTCTTTGCAGAAGAATCACAAAGCAAAACCACTTTTTCATGCTTAAATGGCAATAACTCCTTTATGCTGAGCCTGGTCAGAAGAGGAGTGGTTTAATTCCTCCCCATAGCACTTGCTGGGTGGATGAAGCCTGTGCTGTGTAAGCCCTTGACTGAGAAAAGACTTTGCGTCATGCGCATCAACTGTGTTTTGTTCGAAGGGTTGCAGTTTGCATACTCAACGAAAAGAATCTTGCTTCTATTTGGGCAAGATCAGTGGAAAAAAACTTCTGAGTTGTCTTAAAAATAGCTTGCCAAGCTACTGGTGGGGAGGTAAAGGCAGCAGGTAGAGCATGCAGCAAAATATAACGAAGCAAAAAATAACTTCAAAAGCTGAGTGTGAGATGTTTGGTCTTTGAGCATGGCTTTCATTATTTATGTGACTGAAAATCTTTTGCTCTTCCCGCTCCCTGCTCCTCCTCCCTCTTCCCCCATTGGATCTGTCGGAAGGAAAGATGAAGACCTGGTTCTGAAGAGGAAGTTTTTTATTGTGGTCCCTTTAGAGCTCTGCATAGCAGACAGCAAAATAATGCTAGAAATAAGCAAATAGAGGATTTTGTTTCCCCTCCTGCTTTGGTTGGGAGATGCCTGTCTAGAACCTTCTTTTTCTGATGACACATAGAAAATGAAAAACATTCACAAAATATCTCCTGCAGCCTCAAAAAGATACACTGTACTAGTAAGGTTTGCAATGAACTGAGATTACTTTTGGTGCATCTTTTGGGTCTTCTTCACATGGAAATGAATCCATGCAATGAGCTCCATGCAATGAATCTACAAACATGAGCCCATGTGTATTGTTGGGCGCTTGCGTAGGCTCTGCTTTCTCATGGCTTTGGTGCTACCAGTTTGTCAAGCGTGAGTCTGCAGTGGTCTAGTGCTGACGCTGCAACTCTTTGACTCATTTCTACTGCCTTTCCCTAAATAGGACAAACTGGAGGAGAAATTGTATGGAGAAACATCTAGAGGAAAGTAGGCTGCTCTGCGAGACGTCCCCTTTCCCACCCTGAGGAGGGTGTAGTGGTCTCCTGGCTCTGTGCTGAGCTGGGGACAGGGACAAGCAGGGGGAGAGAGTTGAGCTGGATGAAATCTGGGTTTGCATCATGAGAGAAATGCTGGCATTTCATCTGTTTTCCTTCCAGTATTAGGAGCCAATCTTTGGAAGGGTCAAACCTGGCCTTCAGGTCTAAGTTGATGCCCAATCAAGCAGTGCTTAGTTTAGAAAGGTCGGATGGCATCAGTTTTTCGTGCTCTTTGGACAGTGATGTATATCCCATTGCTCTAACACAAGCTCAGAATGTGTTAGAATAGACACAAGACAGTTATAAGTAGGATGAAACTGCATTTCATTTGAAGCAGATGTTCTGAGGTTATTTTGAAATTTGTGATGTTTCATTTAGCTATTTTTGATTTTAAAAAGTGCAGCAACGGTCCTAAAATAGAAGTGTGTTGTTCTGGTTTTGGCGATGAGCATAAATACTTCCTTGCAAATCAGCTTAATATTACTGTCATACTGAACAGTGTATCTGCTGAGATATAGCTGTTTCCCGTTAGGGCATATTTGTTTGCTGCTGGTTGGGCAAACTGCTGGGCCCGGAGGAGGGTTTGAAGTTGTAAAGCCCCAGGTGACTTCTGCAGGGCTCTTAAGTCAACTCCCATGCGATTAGATCAGAGGGAAGGGGATGTGAAAGATGAAGAGCCTGCAACAGGTGAGATAACAGTGGCTGGAACATCTGCTGCCCCTCTGTAAAGATCAGTGATTGCTGCAGCGAGTGCTGCTAGCTGTAAAGAAAAAACAGTACAATATCAAATGGATTGAACGGAAGCGATTCAGCCCAAAATGTCTTAGGGTTGCCAAAAAGTATAAATGCCCTAATCTAGCTAGAAATACTCAATTCTTTCAGTAGTTTTTAAAAAATAGATTTTCCTAGTAGGAAACCCGGAATTTTGTTTTTCTTCCTGGATAATCATTTCTTTCTTCATGGTAATCTTTTCCTTGGCAGGAACTGCAGAATCTTTTGTGGACATGTTTCCAAACCCCTGGTTATTTTTAGAAACTGTCTTCTGGTCCTGCCTGCTGCTCTGATCCCTGATGGCTGTGCTCTCTTTGAATAATTGCCATGTGCTATAACTTCAAGCAGCCCTAGGAATAACACTTCCCTTTGCTTGTTCTGCTCATGTCAGGGTTAACTGAGCTTGAAGAATGTGTTGAAATTTTTATTTATGTAGCTCTGTGAATGAAGTACTTGCAATAGCTGGCAGAAGCCCATTTCACTACATTATATACGTGTTGCTACTGGATGGGCAAAAACACGGTAAATGGTACCTGATCAGTCCTCGTCACTGTATCTGCTGGACATGTGTACAGAATTTCTTATGGAATTCTCTTAAATTCACTAATACTCCTCCTACTCTGTCATACTTTTTTCATGTATGTTCTGTAATGTTTATGAAAAATCAAATCCATCATGCAAGCAAAAATTCCTCGGACAGGGTGAGGCTGGGAGAATCCCTGCATATGAGCTTGGGTCGTATGCAAGTCACAGGTGTGACCTGTTGGAATGATGCACAGTAATGGTGAGCAAAATACCATTTTTGTTTGTAAGCTGCAAATTCCATCGCTGGCTGAGTCATCTCTGTCCTATAAACAGATCTGTTGCCTTCTGCCCGGAGTGCTCCAAATGGGAGATGAGCTCTAAAGAGATGGATTAAAACTCTGTTCTCCTTGCTTCGGTTCCGAAGGGTATCATTGCTCATCCTGTCCCCTTCTATTTTGCCGGGCATCAGATGGTTCAAAAGATGATTTTAAATTCATTTCAGATTCGCCGCTGTACTTTTGACGCTGCCTGAGTAATATAGTATGTGACAGGGCTCGAAGTGAAACTTTATAAATATCCTTCCAGTTTTAATCAAGCGAAGGATGAACTCCACAGGCGACGGTGCGGGGAGCGTTGCCTTCTCGTGGCCCTCCTGCGCGAGCAGCCCCGCTTGGTGATGCGGATGGAAGGGCAGCGCTGTGGGAAGGCGGCAGGGGGTTGTGCAAAAAGCCTCCTCCACCCCGTGTTCTGCAGGTCCTCTTTTGGCCAAGCGTTTCAGGAGCCAGTCTCAAACCTGCTGTTACATGACCAGTTATTGCAGTGGCAGGGGAGCCTCCCTTGGGAGGGAGAGGGGCTCCCAGGTGGGATCTGCTAAACTGAGCTCTTGGCTTTGCTTCCTTTCCTACCCTTGTGGCACACAGGAGCTGTTCTCGTAAGAGGACAGTCTTCAGAGGAAGGTGCGGTGCTCATGTTTGTCACTGGTCTTTCCAAGAACCAAAGTAAAATTCTGCTCAGCCTATGGGGGGGCCCAGTTTTTTTTTTTTTTTTTTTTTTTTTTTTTTTAATATTGGTAACCTTTGTTGCGCCTTGGCCTGCGTTCAGTTGTAGCACCTAAGGATGTGACCGAGGTGCAGATGTTGCTGCTCTGATTTGGTGCTTGCGCAGGCAGGCAGTGGGGTGCCCCTTGGCCGTGCCCTTGTTCTTGTCCTTGCCACGCTGCTCGGTCTCGGCGAGCACAGCTCCCTCGTGCACCTTCTCCTGCCCCTTGGCTCCATGCAGCTCCATTCTTATGTCCTTCCTGAATCCCAAATGAACTTCTCCTTGTTCTTCAGCTGCCCCCCTTATAAAGCCTTTGGTACTTTGTTATTGCTGTTTGCTGAACAGCTGGAGTCATTCTTGAAGGTAAAATCATTTCTCCTTTCTTACTAGCAGTCAGTCTGTGATGCATTGCCACTTTGCTAAGGCAGTTCCACATTCTAGATCAGGGAATTCTTCATATTGGGCTCTTTCCTCTGGAGTTTTTCTGGGAATACATCTCAAACCTGTGTGAGCATCAGCTACCAGGACAGCCCCAGTTCTGGGAGTTTTGCTTTGAAGCAGCATCATCTATTCTGTGCCAAGTGCCACAGCGTATAAAAACTGTCTCCTGTCAAGCTTTTTACTCCAAAGAGGATTGCTCTTGGAGCACTGTGGCCACCTCTGCATTTCAGCATTTGCCAGCAAAGGCAGCACAGGGTCTCATACATCTTCCCTGGGCCAAGAGAAAAGGGGATTTGGAGAAGTTGTGTATGAGGAATAACTCATTTACTTTTTTTTGTGATCTTAGCTAGAAAACTCAGCATGACTTACAACAGTGCTTACTGTCAGGCTCCTCACAGTGCCTAATCCTGGCAAGAATTTGAATAGGAAGGAAAGCACCTACGTTGCCCTGCGCTCTGGCTGCCTTTTTGGCTTTCTCCCCGAGAAGGGAAGGGTTCGAGGTGCCCGGGGCACGGAGGAGCCTGGTCGATCTGCGACCGTGCAGCTTGGAGCCTGCAGCACCCTGGGCAGCTCCGGGACCATCGCCCGCCCCTGCGGTGTCTGCATGTTCCTCACGGGCCACCGAGCGGTGAAGGAGGTGTCATTAGCTGATGGGGACAACCACAGGGTCCAGAGCTGTTTGCTAAGGTCTGACTTTATTTATTTTAAAGCATTGCAATGCCCTGATGGTTTTCCCATCCTCAGGATGGCTTGCTCCATGTGCAGAAAGGCTGGACACTTTTCCTCTTTGCGTGGAGCTTTGTCTCCTGCCCCTTCGGCTGCTGTGCAGCCATCCGGAGGTGTCACCAGCAGGCACTTGCTTGCCAAGCTGTTTCATGCAGAGAGCAGATAACACCTGCAAACTGTTTTCTGTGCAAACTATCAAGTGTTTTGCAGGTGGCTCTTGATGTGTTGATGTTCACCTGCCATGGGCTAAACAGTTTGTACCGAGCCTGCCCCAGGAGCCTCTCCTCCTGCTTGCACGGCAGCACGTGCTAAGTCTTGGGTGCTCTGGGCTGGGAATTGTAACCTCTTTGGGGAAGAGTGGTAGCACAAGCATCTGAACAGGTCTTGCCAAAGCTGATTTCCAAAACTGTCAGGATTTGCTGGATTAATCTTGTACCGATGAAAAAAGAAGTTAACTTGTTCTCCCAGTTTGGAATTTGAGGTTGAAGCTGTGGCAAGAAGTAGATAAAGGATCACTGGGACTGTGGTAGTGAAGGGTCGGTGTGTATAAATCCGGGTATGTGTTTTGAGATCCAATGCATTTCTTAGCTGTGTTGGTAATTCCATGTGTCTTGCAGAGGTGGTGTGCTATGAGACAGGCCAAAGGGAAATGCAATAGGAGATGATGGAATTTAGTATCCACCTATGGTATAAGAAACTAACAAAATGATACTTTTTCTATAACAGATAATTTACATTATGCTTTGGTATAATGTAGGATGCCTTATGAGTCTCTTCAGTAGAGCCTTTCCACTAACAGTAAAAAAAAAGGAATATTTTTGGGGAAAAAATGTGTATTATCAGTATAAATCTAAGGAATAATAACTGGGAAAATAACTTTTAAACGATGTGAAAAGTCTTAGCCCTACTGCTTCAATAGTCATTGCAGTCTGAGTCTCAAATGATCTAATTGAACAACTGTCTCGTGTATGTTCACGCAATCCTAGTGGGAGTTGAAATAACAGGTGTTGCTTTCTGAATTTTCATAACGCTCTGCTTATCAAATAGCATGCAGTAATTTGCACATACCTGGCTTTACACAGTGCAGTCTCTGAACTTGATCTTGCAAAGATCTGGAGATTTGAAGGTAAAATGGAAATCGCAGATAAGTTACTTTCACTTGAAAACTGTCCTGCTCGTCTGCTGATCCACGATAACTGTGTGTCTTGTCTGCTCTAAATGGGATGTTTGTGTAAGCCACCTCCCTGCCACCTGCATCTTGGTCTTATCCTTAGTAGGATGGAGAAAATTCTGCCCTAGATTGTGGAGGGTGTTGGAGGAGAAAACTAATCTCCCACACTTTGCTGCCATATATAAATAGAAACCTCTGAGATGTATTGAATAATTGCAGTGGTTTAAATGCAGTTAGGCTAGCAGTTTCTCTTGGAGGAAAAAAATTAAGGCAATATTTTAATTATATTTAATACTAGTCCTGCAGAGATACAAAAGCTAGCAGGATTTACTTAATTTAGCAGTATATTCTTCTCAACTGAATTATGTGTAATTGTGTGGACATGGTCACTTTAATATTTTATGGGTTTGTATAATGTAAGGCAGTGCAGCTTGTGGAGCCAGCAAGAAATAACGCCTGTATAACTTTTTCTTAATTTTATTTCGGCTGTTTAATAATTCATTTTAACTGGATTTTGAGCATCAGTATGAGTTCATGGCTAGAGTGTGGTCTGCTGCTGCAGTTATTGAATAGAAAAGTCAGAAGAGTGAGAAGGAGTCTCGAAAGCGGCCGGCTCAGACGCAATATTCAGCCTTGAGGTTGTTGCCTAAGGAGAAGCACTGGTCTTGTTGGCTGCTTCAGGGGCAAAGTATGTTGGAGATTTGAGCTGGCTGGGGACTTTGTGACATGTCTCGTACAAAAGGCACGCTTGCCAAAAAGCCTTTTAGCGGGAGAGGAAGGGTTGCTCCAGAGACTTGCCTTGTAAACCGTGCTGCTGAACTAGGAGCAAACGGGAGAAGCAAAAGCTTCCACAGCTCTGGCTGCAGAGGAAGATGAGCAGGGAATCTGCATCTGGGCAGAAGGCCGTGATGTGAACAGATACATACACACGCTTTTTGTGCTTTCAGGGGGACATACGTAGTCTCATGAGGCTGACATTATCATCGAATGTCTCCCGCTTAATAAAAACCTTTTATTGTCAATGGCCATGATGTAAGTGTGTCTCACTTCAAGTGTCTCATTTTAAGGCAAAAGATAATTAAAACGTGCACACTTCATACAAATGAAATGCTTTATGACCTGAGTTTAAAAATTTATACTTGCAGGTCTTTGCTTATTAATGGTATGTTCCCTAGAGGGATAGAAGCAATCATAACTTGATATAATGTAGCCTAATACTTTTTGCTTTGCTCGGTAGTAAATGTCCAGATTTTGTCAGTTCTTTCATTTCTCTGAAATCAAAACTGCCTCTTGAGACCTGAGATGTAATTGCTGTGAACAGAGGAACAGCAATTGCAGAAAGGCAGAGAGACAAGGACAGGCTGAAATGAACCCAAGCTACTGCTGAGGGCTCTCCATGGGAGTAGCCTTTGCTTCCAGAGATCTTGCATCCTCTTTCCCATCAACCTTGATGCCCAGAAATCCTGGTGGAGAACACTGCTTTGGGAAATGGTTTAATCCTCCTGATGGCCTGCTAGGAGCCCTTTTTTGGAAGGCCTTGTTCTCCCTCCATGGCTTGGAGCTGGGTAGTAAAGTCCTTCAGCTTTGGATCTGTGGAGAACACTGCTTTGGGAAATGGTTGGCTCTTGATGCCTCCGATTGCCTCCTAGCAGCCCTTTTATGGAAGGCCTTGTTCTCCATCCATGGCTTGGAGTTGAGTAGTGAACATCTCCCAGTCCTTCAGCTTTGGATCCGATGCTCACAGAGGCAGGAGTCTCCGTCCCTTTCCCTCCCCTTCCTCCTGTCCTGTGTCTGTGGACACCATCGGGCTGTGTTACCTCCGCATCCTGGGTCTCCTTCAGCTTTGGATCCGATGCTCACAGAGGCAGGAGTCTCCGTCCCTTTCCCTCCCCTTCCTCCTGTCCTGTGTCTGTGGACACCACCAGCCCATGTCACCTCTGCATCGTGGCTCCTTCTGCCAGCAATGCCCCTCATATTATGGTCAAATGAACACTTGGTATCTTGGTTTGTGGACTGAAAAGAGAAAATGAATGCAAAGGGAGATAAGGGCATTGGATTGAGTAGTTCAGGGGAGTTTCCAAATAAGAGTGAGTTGTTTAAAAATGTTCTGAAGAGTTAAAGGAGGTATTTTGCATAACTGCAATTAAATCTCCATTTTGGGCTATTCCTAAAACAAATCTAGAAGTATTTCAAAATTTTAAAATTTTAAATTGCAAAAAAATCTCAAAACTAAATGTCATTTTATTTTCCCCACTCAAAACAATCAGAAGAATTCAGTGCAAGTTTACAAATAGTTCAAAGTTAGAGGTATTTCTCACTAAAGAAGTTTGTTTGAAAAATATCACCTACTACTTGCAATGCTAGACAGCATATTTTGAGACATTTGTGTTTTGACAAAGCTAGCTCTGTCGTACAATTTGGTTATGAATATTTTTATACCAGCACTTAAATGTTGAGGTTGAACTGCTCAGCTGTAAGAAAATATATTTATAATCTCTTTAGTTGCATATTCTTGCATGCCGTGAAAGAGTTGGTTAGACTCAGTTGTAACTCTTCCAGATAATGTTAAAAATAAATGCTTTGGGAGGAAAAAGGAATTTCAAACAATCTCTGACAGCAGCTTTTCATCTGATGATGCCAAAAGCAACTGCAGAGCTCCCTGTGAAGCTTGCCAGTAAGCTAGATGTTGCTCTTGGAAAGATCCCACACTTGGGTTTGAATACATTGGCCTCCTGTGTTGTATAGGTGTCCAAAAGAATGAGTTCTACTTTTAGACAAAGCACCTGTCTCTTCTGCCTCTGGTTTTGTGCCTCATATTCCCTCTGGCAGCAAAAAGGGATAAAGCAGCTATGCTCTGTTTTGAAAAGTGGTGTTGGCACTGCAATAGTCTGCTCTTACCTTCCAGAGGGGCCACTTTGTGTGTGTGTGTGTGGTGGGTGTTTGATGTGTATTTTTTTTTTCCTCTCTGTCTTTCCCTGAAGCCTGTGTTTTTACCTCCTATGTAATTTCCAATATTTTCATCCTTGGCATCGTTCTGACTGAGGCAAGAAGGAGCTTTGCAAGAGTGATGCTTGGGCCTGACAGAGCTGCAGAGCGAGATTGCAGCACCAGATGTGCTTGGAAACTCTGCCCCAGGTTAGGAGGTAGAATAGAAACATCATGTCCTTGCAGGAGGTTGCATAGTTATACTCTTCCGTGGATGTCTTGACAAGCAGGAATTGCACGTATGCCTTGGCATTAGCATTGCATTGGGATGGAGACCCAGATGGGCAGGTTAGCTCCTGAGTGGGCAGATGTTTGTACTAAAAGCTCTCCTTTTGCAAAAAGGCTTGAGAAAATTATATGGGTTTTGTTCTATAGAACACTTTTTGATAGAGCTTGTGTGATGACTCAACACGCCAGGAGTCATGAGGAAAACACTGAATTCCTGGCTACATGTTCTATTGTAACACACAGGAGTATGCAACAGAAAAGCTTTCACCTTCTAAAGCAGGTGTTATTACCGGGCTAGTTTGAACCATGCTCGTTATGATACCACGGGTAGTTGGCATGTTTTCCAACTGCTGGAGCTGGACTCCCATTAAACACATTTTGAACAGAATGCTCAATGTTGCAGAGCAAAGCTCCCTCAATGAGTTTGAATCTCTTGTTTGAGCAAATATTTATGCCCATCACTGTATCATCTAAAAGATTTCTGGAAAGCAAACATGAGTACAGCTAAATAAATTGAATAAATTATTTGAGCAGATACTCACAGGAAAGTGTACTGACGCTCTTTCAGGGACTGGAGTTTCTGCAGTGCAGAGACTGGTTGAAGAAGTTAAGGCTGTAGCTCTGTCAAGGAGAGGCACAGGGTAGATGAACTTGCTTGTTTTTGTACTTTCCTAGGCTTGAAGTTAAGATGTTAACTTGTAGCTTTTGTATGTGAGTGCTGGGAGAAGGGTAATTATCATAAGTGATGAGAATGTTGATTAAGGCATCCTAGCCCGGTAATAACACCTACTTTAGAAGGTGAAAGCTTTTCTGTTGCATACTCCTGTGTGTTACAATAGAACATGTAGCCAGGAATTCAGTGTTTTCCTCATGACTCCTGGCGTGTTGAGTCATCACACAAGCCTCCATTCCCTCTCCGGTATTCATTTATTTCATTACCTTATTTAAAATGACATGGAAGAAAGGGTATTGAAAGCCTCTAGCTTTTTATTCAGTGTTTTTTTTTTTTTTTTTTTTTAAAAAAAAAATAACAATAACCCTGTATTTATTAAGCACTGAGCATCCACACAGTGCCAGAGCTGAGCTGAAAATAGAACAGTGACTTCACCAGCTAGTTTTATAATGGAAAAACTACAGTTAGCATATATTTTGCAATGCATGTGGTTGATAAAGCAGTGTGAACAGCTTTGCAATGACTGAAACTTCATAATTATATCAACAAGAGGGATGAGTCAGTATTTAGATACGGAGTCAGTTCTTTGGTTCTTTTTTCTAAGAAGTCTTAAGGCCATAAGAATGTAACAATCTGTGAATAAATAACTGCTATTTAGCTCATCAGCAATGGTGTTGCAATTCTTATTGCCTTTGAACTTGCTTAAAGCTTCTAGTTTTAATAGGAAAGCTGCAATTGCAACTACATAATTGTCTGGATAACTGTTATTGCATGTAATGTCATTACTCACAGTTTAGTGTAGCAGAGCGTGTTTGATTTTTGGGTATAGCAGTAGCATGTAGAAGTACCCTCTTCAACTAAATTCTAGGAGACAGCAAATTTTTAGAAGGTTGGAGGAAGTTATTGCGTAAGGACAAATATTTACCAAATGTAATCAAACTCCTTTTAAATCAGAACAATGGTGGGAGTGCAGTTACTATGGTTCTGTGTAATTTTGTGCTATATTCGGTGAAGTTTGGCAGGACTAAAGCTGCAGCTGATGATCTGATTTTGAGAGGGAAGATGATAATGTGGCAGGTTTGCGTTCCCGGTGTGCCCTGGGCTGCTGGCTCCCTCGGTACCGCGGTCAAGGAGAGCAGGCCCCACGGAGCGTGTCCTGGCCGGCGTGGCGCCCGCTGTGAGGCCGCCGCGCGATGCCGAAAGACGCTGTGTGTGTGAGGAGCATGGTGTGGTGTCCCGCACCCCACAGAGCGCGGCGGTAAAGCTCCCCGTGGCCTCCATCCTCACCGCCACGGAGACCTTCTGCGCTCCCTGAGCAGGTTCTCTCCTGTTTGGCCTGGTTCAGTGAAGAGGCACGGCTCTTTGGGCTGCTGTGTGCCTGCCTCTTCTGTGTCCTCTTGCTCCACAGCGCTCTGGTTCTGCCTCCCTGGTGCTGTTAAACTCTAGGAGCTGTTTTCTGTCACCTACCCGCCTCGCTGGCAGGAGGTACCTTGCGTTGCCTCAGGGCGCTGATAGGCTTTAATGGACCTGAGCTGCCTCATCGCCAGCAACTTGCAGATGATCTGACTGAACTTGCTGCTGTCTCCATGTGCCTGGACCCCTTGTTGGATGCTGTGGGACAGGTCCTGGCTGGGGTGTTGGGCCCAACTCCTGACTCCCTGTCCCTGAGGGAGCAGCTGGCCCTGCAGTCCCTGGTGTGTCCCCGTTCTGGGGGCCATGATGGTGGTAACCTTGGTTCTGGAGGTAGCCTCGTACGCTGGTGTTGAGGGTGAACCCGGGTGTTGCCCGTGCGCTAGCTGCAGGACGGGTGGATTCTCTGCCAGGTGGCAGTGCTGCAGTTGTCATCTTCCACAGAGCTGCACATCCCCAGCTGGTGAAGGTGACGGTAAAGCATGCTCTGAGTCATGGCCTTGGCCTTGAAATGTGATTTACCGCCCTCCAAATCCGTGCTGGAGAATGTCCTGTTACCCTGAGTGTTCTTGGGATACCCAGCTGTGTCAGGTAGAGGGAGATGCTGAAATGGGAGTGGGCTGTTGTTTGTGCAGTGAGTCTTTCTTTCTTTTATTTTTATTTTTATTTTTAATTCTTGCAATTTCTAATTGTTACTCAGGACTTTAAACACAAGCCTGTGGTGATTAGTAAGAGCTAATTAGCACAATCTCAGTAAATCATCCACCAGCTTGAGCCATCTGATGACACAGAGCCTTTGCATACTTCATAAGTAACCTTTCAGAGTGTTTCATGCTTCAGCAATGCAAAAAAAAAAAAATAGAGCAGAAGAGAAAACAGTTTCCTCTTGACAACAGTTGATATTAGTTTTCTTGTCTTTCACTCATGATTTATTTGTCGTACTCACTGTTCCCAGTTGCATTAGAAAGACACTGAAGTTACGGGAGGCTTGGAGAGTGCAAGGACCGTGTGTCAGGGCATTATGCACAGCAGGGCTGTGCTACACGTTTATGTACTGGATGGTCTGACAGACCAAGTATTGCAGCTGGCGGATAGTTTGGTAAGGTAGAAGGAAAAGATAAGGATAAGGTATTGCTAAGGATATGATTATTGTTCAGAAGTGGCATCAAATGCTTGATTATTTCAGTCTTCCTTTGAGAAGAGCATACCTGAGTTGTGTTTATGTAAGCTCGACACTGCTAATACAGTGATCAAAAGAGTCATCTCTAGTACTGTGTAAAACTGCAAGGAGTGAAATCATTTTTCTTTAGGAGCATTTATGGTTCTAATATATTTTTTTCATGATCTTCATACTTTCTTAGCTGATCATATTTTTTCTCTTGTTTCATTGTGACTGCATTTTAACCTGTTCATTAAAATACTTAATTTAGCAATACGGAAAATAAAGGGAGAAATATGGACTTTTTGAGCATATAGGCAGAAGAATTGCCCTAATGCATTCAGGCATGTA
>NW_010579473.1:128595-140719 GCF_000705375.1 Tinamus guttatus | reverse complement strand
ACAAATGCTATCACTCTGCTGAGGATGCCTAATCAAGACAATAGTGAACTCCTTATTTTTATTGTTTTTAGCACTAGTTAGTATTTATCCTGGGTATACAGTTTACAAGCTTTGTTGTCACAGCTTTTGTGCCTCTCTTGAGGTGTGTATGTGTATAATTATGGGCATTAGTACCCATCTCTTCCTGTTCTTCCCAGAGGGTTATCAATAGCTGTCTGCCTAAATGTGTCATTTTTTGATTGGTAGTCACTCGCTACACTTTGGGATATATTTTATCCCTTCTTTGTGTGTGCTGAATAGCATGGTAGGGTGAATTGAATCTCGACATTTTGAAGTGAAATAGGCTTGTTTTCTTTTTCGAATCCCTGAAGTTGTTTAGTGAAATGCTGCAGACTAGGATTTTTTTTATTGATATATAAATAGAAAGAAGATTAGTATTGAAAGCACAATGGCTTCTTACAGACTACAAAACAGCGGGAAAAAAGGGACGAGCATGCCTTGATGTCAGTAGCAGTTTTCAGGGAAGCGGGGGCTGGTGGGGAGAAGGAAGAGGAGCAAGATTCAGAGATGAAAGGAGATGGGCCACAGACTAATATCTGCGTTGGTGAAGTATGCCGTTAAGGGTAGAGGAATGGAAGGTCTTGTGGTAAGAAAGGTCATTATTCTGTAGTTCAGTTAAAACTTGTCTAAAACTCTGTCTGAGACGGCTTCAGAGTAGTGCTTGCACTGGGACATGATATCCATACATTGTCTTCAGCTGATTATGCCATGTATGTCCTTTAAACATTGTTTTGTCCTGAGTTATTACTTCACATTCCCTCAGATTCTTCCTTGTGATCTGTAAAACTCAGGTCTAGTCATGGAGAGCGACCTTGTGCTTATAAAGATGGTATAAAAAATTAAGAAGATAGATACATAATTTTTGAGGCTGCTTATAACATGTTCATAGGGAGGTTCAAGATGTGTAGGACAGATGAGCAGGCAAGTGAGATGGATTGAGAACTAGCTGAAAGGAATAGCTCAGAGGGTTGTATCAGCAGCACAGAGTTTAGTTGGAGGGCTGTAGCTAGTGGTGTCCCTTAGGCATCAGTACTGAGTCCAGTCTTGTTCTACATATTCATCAGTGACGTGGGTGAAGGCACAGAGTGCTCCCTCAGCAAGTTTGCTCATGATCCAGGGGGACCTTGACAGGCTGAAGAAATGGGTGGAGAGGAACCTCATGAAGTTCAACCAACAGAAGTGCAGGGTCCTTCACCTAGGGAGGAATAACCCATGCAGCAGTACAGGCTGGGGCTGACCTGTTGAAAAGCAGCTCCGTGGAAAAGGACCTGGGGGTCCTGGGGTGGACAAGTGGAACATGAGTGAGCAGTGGTATCCTGGGGTGCATTAGAATGTTGCCAGCAGGTCGAGGGAGGTGATCCTTCCCCTCTACTTAGCCCTAGTGAGGACACATGTGGAGTACTCTGAGAGTAAGAGAGCACTGAGCAGGCTGCCCTGAGAGGTTGTGGAGGCTCCTTCCTTGAAGATTTCAAAACCCACCTGAGTGCCATCCTTGGCAACATACTGAAAATCTTTTGAGGCTCCTTCCGTCCTCTACTCTTCTGTGATTCGGATATAACTGTACTGCTGCTTTTGTAGAGTGTTTTCTTGCTGCTATTGACCAAAATATTGTCCTGTTAAGTGATTTCAGTCTACTTAATTTGCTTGTTGGTGACACAGGAATTCTAGCCAAAGAGCAAAATACATCAAGTGCTCAGAAATGCTGACAGGGTGTTGTAGCATTCGGAAAAAAAAAAAAAAGATATATAGAGTCCATTTAAAGACTAGAATGTCTCTAATGGAGGATTTTTTTTAGATCCAAACTTATACAAATTGGGTTCAAAATTGTTGAAATAATATCAGTGCTCCATTTCTGCCATTCTTGTGAGATAAAACCATCAAAAAATAGAGTTTCTAAAATTTTTGAAAAATAAATAAATGCTTATGACTTACCTATTGCTGGGATAAATGTCTAAATTAATCTTGCTGGAGTATAAATGCTCCCTTGAGAGTCTTTTGGGCATTTCACACCAGCTTAAACTGGTAAGTCGTGTTTTCCGGGAGGAATATGAGAGAGAACACGGAGGGCTCTTTCAGTTTCTAAATTTTTAAAATAGATTGATAAGTGGGCCCAATGAATAATGCAGTATTGTGAGGACAGTTTAATAACATGTAGCAATTACAAAAGCAAATTTGATGGTAAGGGATTTGAAGTACATGCTCTTGAAAGGTGTTGAACATTTACATGCATAGCACCCACTCACATTATTAGAGTTACCAATGTAAAATTTTCATTCATTCTCCCCAAATGTTAATGGTAGAGCAGATTCACAAGTTTACTTTTAATAGACTTTTGAGAAGCAAAACACAATTTACAATACAATAATCTCCTAGAGCACATTTAAGTTTATGGAATGAATTAGTTGTGAAAGATTTTAAAAAGAAGCCCTGAGCATCATCAAATTAAATATATAATAGTAAAGTCAGTTAACTGTGGCATATCCTATTTGCATATAATGTGAGTTTATTGTCAGAAGAGGTTGGTTAAGAGGATATACAACAAGAATATAAAAAGACATATTATATTATATTGCCCTGTACCACTAGCCTGGGGATGCAAAAAGCCTGGGGATGCACGCACGCTGACACATATTATACATACATTGAAAAATAATTTGACACATCAAAAAAAGACATCTTTAGCTGTGATCTAAACTGCCAAGAATGAATTCTTCTGTTTATTCAGTTAGCTTTCATATTTAATTGCCTACCCAGTCATCTGTGGACTAAATGTTGGCATATTTTGTATAATATGATATAGTCTCATTTTAGGAATATAATGAATTTCAGTTTCCTAAGTGGAATTTATATTAGGTGACATTTTCCTGGTTGAGAAAATTGCATTTCTTTGAGAAGAAGCTTTATGGCAAAAGATTAGAAATCTGAGTTAGTTTTGTCAGTTTTAGCAAAACATTTGTGATGCTCACAGTTAGAAAGCATGCTGAATGTTTTGATGGTAGATTCCCACAGATTAGACTAAAAAGATACTATCAGTTAGAAACTTATTGTTTCTTGAACTCCTCTGATTTCTGTTGATTGTACCTCAAAAGAGTGGCACAGTTAGAGTCAAGATCTTCTTGGGTGGCTCAGGAAAATGCAATTTTTTGCTGTCGCCATTGTTTAATTTAGTCAAAAGGAGGACTGTGTGTTATGTAGAACCCACCACACTGTTCTTGATAAATTTGATCTCAGCATTTAGAGCTCAAATGTTGAACCAAACCTTCAACATCATTCAAAGATAGGAGTATTCCAAGCAGAACCTTCAAACAAGACGTTTTATTCAGATTTTCTGTCTCTTCTAAAGACCACTCTCATCTAAGCTAAAGGTCTTTTGATTAGAGCATGTCACTTACTTAGAAGAGCATGAAAATGCCAGAGATTTAATTATTGCTGTTCCTTTGTCATAGCAGTTGTAATGTATTTAATTTCCCTCTTAAAAGTAGGGCAAGGGGGAAAAAAAAGCAATTGGTAAATGCATCCGATCTATTTTTTTTCCTCTTCCTCTCATCAAGCTATTCCTAAGTGAATAAAATGCAGTGGGTTGGTTTCTCTAGCCTATTTTAGCATTATCAGAGAGAGGAAGTTTAAGGAGAGGTAAGGCCCTGGAGGGTCCAGGCAAAATAATTGTAGGTGATTTTTTTGATACACAGAGCAAATCTCACTACAGAATTCACAAAAAGAGCCAAATAAGAACATTTGTAGTCTCCACATTTGAAGTCTGCTAGACTGACCCTTGGGGCAGACTTCACATGGCAAACAGACAAAGCAGCTCTGAGTAGTTTATAGAAAACCTTGTGATCTCCATGCTGGCCACAGATACATAACAAGCCCCTCACTCTCAAGGAAAGCAAACACTGGGCTTCAGTTTTGACACAGGTAAGAAAGCTGGGAGCATTGTCTCTATACTTGTTAGCGTTTCCAAATGAAGGTCTGCCTTTCTCATTTTCTCCTTTATTGGGAAGGCGTTCACAATTTGGTGTCCTGAGGATTTAATAGATTTTGTGTCATTCTGGAGCTCCCAAGGGAGGAAGTACCTCCCTCCTCTGGTGAGGCTAGTGCTGAGCCAGCGGATCACACAAATTGCATGTGAGGGCTACCAACGTGGTTTGTATCGCGTCACTTTCCTTTGCAGGCCATCTTGGCTGAACAGTTAACTGGAAGACGAAAATCTAACTGTTCAGTCAAACATTGCTGCTTAGGATTTGGAGTGAAATGCAGTGTCCGCAGTGGGAATTTGTCTCTTAGAGAGTTCCTACAAAATCCAGCCCTTGTTTGTTAGACCATTTCAGAAAAAAAAAAAATCAGAATTGACCTTATAAGGAGGGGAAGGAATTTGAGCTAGCATAAAGCAGTGAAAGAATTCAAGCTACAAGGGGCGATTGTGCAATACAGTTGTACAACTCCAGAATTGCTCTCAATTTGGTTAGGCGTCATCTGAGAGAGTTTTGAAGAGGGAGAGAAGTCTCAGAGTCAGACACTGAAAATAGCTATGAAAGAAAATGCAGAGATTCAAAGACTGAGCTTTGGCCACTTCATGACAAAGATTTTTTTAAAATGCAGTAAAAATAAATAGGAAGTGGTGGATAGTTCCATGAATTCTTGTGCCCTATAAGTCAGCTAATATAAGCACTAAATGAACAGATTTTGGAATTAATATAAATGTAAGATAGAGGAGAATACTCCATCATAACATATAATTAGACTAGGAAACTCATTGTTATTGGGTGCTGTTTGGACTAAGATTGTGGTAAAATTCAAAGGCAAATTGGGCGTCTCGGTAGGTTTGAAGGATATGCAGAGTTAAAAGAGTTAAAATGCTGCATTGAAATGCTTCAAAAAAGCACTCTGGAAGGGTATAAAACTTCCTATTTTAAAATTTAAGTCAAACTCTTCCCATTAGGCATTTGGGAATTTTTTTTTTCACATCTGCCTTTTATGGTATCCCTAATATTTTCCACAAAACATCTGGCACTGGCCATTTGCAGAAACAGGATATTAGAGTAGTTGGGCTCAGGTCTAATCCAATATGGCCATAGTTACATTATGAATAATGAGATTCCCTTTATCAGCAGCTGTGATTCTGACCTTTGTGACTCTGCTGATTATCTCCTGATTTATACATTTTCATAAACTATTTCTCATTTTGAGTAAAATAAAAATCTAAATATCTTTCCATTCAAATGCTGTAACCTTTTCAAATATTTGCTCTCAACAGGGACATTCCCATCATCTGTTCACAGAATCTCAGGCTGTACCTGAGCCAAACAGCACCCTCTTGAAGTGTAATACTACTATTAAGGTCGTTTTTGTATGCAAACATACATTATGAAAGAGAAAATATCTCTCAGAAAAGAGAGAAATGATTGTGCTTGTAGTAACCTCCTTGCATCTAAAATCTGAATTGCGGCCCGTTCTGGAGACCCAGTTTTAGCAGGGTACGTCTCGCATGCTTGTTGTGGCAGGGTTAATAATATTCGTAGATGCTCTTCCCGGCCCGTGGTGCTCGTGCGACTCAAGACAAGCTAGCTCGATGTGCTATAAAATGAGCCCGCTTATCTTCAGTTTAGCCTATGATCCGCAGGGAGAGTGCTTTTCCTTTGGGAGCTGCATGTAAAATAACGGAAGCAGATTGAAGTTGGCAGTGACTAATGAAGTCTTGTGAAGGAGTCGGGAGGCAGTGGGTTACCACATAGGATGGATTGAGAAGAGAGTAACAGCAGCCTCTTTGTTGAGTTTATGCTTCTCTATTTTTTTTTTTTTTTTTTGGCATCCTAAGTGCTGCTGTGAAGAAAATCGCTTGGGAAAAAAAGAAAAAAAAAAATCCCTGATGTATGTCTGCAAAACCCGCTCACTCGCGCACACATTTGTTACAGTGGAGATAATTCCAGGCTTCCATGTTTAATGAGGCAGCGTGGTTGCCTAAAGGTGCTCTTGGCGGTAATCACTTTAATCAGTCACACAGAATTTATGGAGCTGGAATGCCATGGGAGCCAGCACGCGCCGAAGCGGCAGGCATTTATTTCCCTGCGAGCTGCCCCCTCTTTGCTGGTTCGATAATAGGCCCAGCTGTCGCGGGCCCGACGCATGAGCTGCAGAGCAAAGAGCACCCAGCAGCCTGGGGAGGCCTCGCACCCAGCACAGGCCCGAAACGAAGGCGGGAAGGACGGGAAGGCAGCGGGGAAGGGGGAGTGCGAGGCACAACCCAGCCCAGCCCCTGCCCTTAATCCGACCCATCACTGCGGATGTTCCTGGCTCAGCCAGGGCTCCGAGCGTGGAAACGGTTGCTTGGGCCCCACTCAGCGTAGAGCAAGACGTAAGGGAACCGAGGGACATGTCGCTGGGCTTGCTCCCATGGATAAGACCACCACGTCTAAAGTTTCCCGGCAGTTGCTGCAGCAATTGAGAAAAAGAACTGCTGTGGTGTCGCAGAATTTTTGTTCTTGTATTTGTAGCCCACTGTTAAAAAATGTCTTTGAGAGTTTTCTTTTTTTAGATGCCACTACCTCACAGTAATGTGGGAATTTTGACCGAAACACTGTGAAGCAAACTGGTTCAAGTTCTCTACAGGCTTAACTCTCCCATCCTGTGCACACAGAGAGCAACAAGATTTGTGTTTTCCAGCTCATTAAACTGACAGCAGAAATTAGTTTGTGGTATTAAAAACTAAAAAGTTAAATTACAGCTACACGTGTCCTTTATGCAATGGCGCGTGTGGAAGATGTTTGATTTTAATGTTTGCTATAATGGAGAATTTAAATTGCAGTGTTTGTCAAATCTCTAATCTTTGTTTCAGAGTGGAATATTAATTACGCTTTTAACTATGAGAGGTAAATAAAATGAGCATCCACTGCCAGCCTAAGGGTAAATTGCAGATTAGTGACAACGTGACATGGCGTACTAAATGTCAGTTTTGTCAAACAAATTTAGGGGAACAGTTAAACTATTAGCTTCCTGTTGTTAGAGGGGTTTTTTTTTTTGCAATGAATGACTGTTGCAGACAGCGGGGGCACTGTACCATATGGAACACTAACAGAGCTAAATTGAATAAGCGAGATGAATGAGGAGATAGCACTACAGACGCACTCAATTAGTTTATAACTGTCTATTAACTTCTGTTGGTGGTTTTGAATAAACAATAGATTAACCATTACATCCCTTCTTTTTCTTTATGAAACCAGTAGAAAGACAGTGGGATGAGAGCACACACACAAACCAGAGTTTCTTTTTTATTTTTATCTATCTCCTGCTTCTTAATGACTCAACCTGTGTGGTGTGGCAGTACCAGCAAGTAATAAAGCATGTTATTGCCAAGAAGCAGATCAAAATAATTCAGAAGTGCCTATGCATGCAAACTAGTTGTTTAGATAAAATTTCAGAGGTTGCTTTCTCTGTTGCTTATGTTCTAGTTTTATGGCAGGGAAACACCAGGATGACTCCTAAGCCAGTGATGGGTTTATTTGAAATAGAAATATGGGTGATATTTGTCTGCCTATCCATCTGTGTAAAGCCCGTAACCACCTTCAGCAACTGAGAGACACTGCATTTGTCTGCCCTTGATTCAGCAAACTTAAAGCATGTTTAATTTTGTGTGCAGGATGACATGCCACCAAAGTCCCTAGGATCAGATTCTATCTATTTCAAGTATTAAGTAAATACGCATCTTTCTTACTTTATATTCTACTGTTCTTTATATTCTTACTTTATATTCTACTGTTTCAAGTTCTTTGCTAAATGGTGACCCACAACGTTGTTTTGAATCATTGTCCCAGTGTGGTGCTAAGGGGACTTTTGGAACTCATTAAAAAGAGAAGTTACTGGTATTTGGAGACTGTTAAAATTTCAGTACATTTTTAACTTCACTGCTGTTCAGTTACTGATGCTGCTTACTTAGCGTTACAGGCACGAGGGGTATCTGGGAAATGTTGGGGAGCAAGTGCTGGGGACCCAATGGAGACCTGGGAATAATGTGAAAGTAGACACAAGACTCTAAATCATGGAAAGCTTGATTTGTTAGTTATACTGCTGATGAAAATGCAGAGCTTCTGTTATCTGGATCAACTCTCCATTTAGAAATGGAGATTCAGTGCAATTTCCCACTGCAATTATTTCTGCTGTTGGATGAATGCAGTGATCTTCTTCATTTTCTGCTTCAGCTTGTGTAAGAAGTAACACTGCTGTCAAACTACTGCTAACTTCCTTCCCAGAACCGTTTCAGTGGTGAGTGAGACACCGAGCATTGATCATAAGGTGCACGTGCCTGCCAAGAGAGCAGCAGGAGCAGGACAGCATCCTTCGCTGTGCAGAAAGGAGGCAGAGGATGGTTGCTGACGGCAGCTCCGCTCCTCCATGCAAGATGGAGTTGGACCGAGCACGGAGCAGGGTCTGAGGGTGACCGCTCGGTGTCATCCTCGCCAGGGCCGAGCTGGGCCAGTGAGTCCCGCAGTGCCAGCTTCAGGGCACGAGCAGCCCGTCTGGCAGCGCGGCTCCGCTGCCGGGTGCCTGGTGTCGCCGTGCCTCCGTGGGACTCGCATGGCTTAGCTGCCTTCCGAGGCCCCGCGGAGCTCCGGCCTCCCGGCTGCGAGCGCGGAGCCCCACTGGGTGAACGCGCTGAGGAGAGCGCGGCGCTGAGCAGAGCCTGGCGCTGAGCAGAGCGCGGCGCTCAGGCGGCATCCAGGGGGCACCCCGCCGGTCATCCAGCACGGCCCATTTCCAGCACTCCCTGAGGGAAACATGAGTCCTGGTGTTTCTTTCTTACATGACTGAGTATTGCCCATTCTGGGTTTTTAGTCAGTGACTTTTGGTGAGATAAATCTCTCTTAGGGGAAGAGAGGGAAGACAGACTTCTCTACAAGGCTAGTTAAAAACATGGGCAGTTGGGTGTTTTGAGTTGCTGAGGTTTTGCTTACAAAGAAGTTCTGAAGGACAGAAAATGGATTTGAGGAAGCAATTGCATGGAAGGCACATGATGGAGATGGAGTGAAGATGGCATGGAAAAATTCATACATGAGTCAGTGAATGTTCACTGCTGGCACGGGCAATGTGTTGCCGTAGCTGTTCCCTGTGCTGGGAGAGAGGTGAAAATCAGCTAAGCAGGGGAGGAGCTGAGAGTAGGACTGACTGTGATCAGAAGTCAGAGTGAGCAGGAGTGTTGTCTTGGGTAAAAGGCCGGATGCACAGAAAAGGCAAAAGCATCTCTGACTGCAGGAAGTGCGAGTACCCCGGGAGGATTACTTATCTATGTACTAGAACCTGTGTATTGATAAAAGCCAAAAACCTCTGACCACTTTTGACTAGTAAGCAGCAAATAATAAGTCATACAGATTATGCCTATCAAAACCTATGCTCTAGGCTTTGCATTATGCTATTACCTTTATTTAGACACCAAATATGCTGAAGGGAGTTTCCATTTGGAATGTTTAGGAGTGCTTTAAACAATTTATTTTGACTGTATTTTGTGTTATTTAACTGAAGGCGGATAGATACTTCAGTTTCTGTCCATTGTGAGAGAGAGGTCTATGGAGAGATCTAAATTTCCTTGAGAGAAAAATATTCTCTATATGTCACAGTTACTGTCACAGTTACTATTACTTTTACCTGAGCCTCTGCAAGCCTAGAAGAACTTGGTGAGCCTGTATACAAAGCTGGAATCTGCTTCCTCCTCTGGGATTTGGAAGACCAAATTTCTTATCTTATAGTGAAAGCTCCAAGATATTTTACTTTTATACAGAAAACACTCATCCCATACCCAGGTGGGCCTCAAGTAGTGATGCACTGTGGGTGTAGGAGTTTCTGCTTGTGGAAGGAATTGCTTACATGGCAGATTTACTTTTAATGAATGATGAAGCGCACCCCTTTTTTTTGCTTAAGGAGCCTGGAATACCATAGCAAATCTCCAAGAGGCCGGCTAGTGGGCAGAGAGGGTGCTGAGACTCTCCGAGTCCATAATAGATGTCTCCATCATATAGCCCTGTAGTAGCTTACACTGAGAACACCTCTGAAAACATGGAGAAATTTTGGCATGGGGAAAATTATCCCGGAACAAATTGGCATCCGTTTAACAGCACCTCCTGTCTAGGTTTGGGAAAGCAAAGGAAATCTGGACACGTGCAGCATGTTCGGCCCCTAAGTGTTTGAGGCTATACTTAATACTGAGCTCCAGGGTGCGGAGGGCTTCACTTTCATCATTAGCCAGACTGTTCTAAAATTGTAATTAGTTTCAGGAAGAGAATTTCAAAATCTGTCATGAATGTGTTTCTGTGAAATGCTTTCATGCTTATGTTGTCTGGCACTAAACATCACACACCTACCCCCTTCTGAGTAGGTCTCAGTGCTGTCTGTTTATTTCTTTATTCAGCTCATAGGATAATACTGTGGGGAGGAGAAAGAAAAAGTAAAGCTGTTGAGACAGAGAGGAAGATTCTTGCAATGTCAAATGCAAAATATATTTTTTTAAACAAGATGTTATGAATATGGTATCCATGTGCACAGTCTTAGTACTCAACCTGCATAATGTTATGAAGGAAATGCATCTCTCCCTAAGGCTGATATGACATACACATTTTTCATTCCTTTCTATTGTTTCTTTTATGTGTTATCTCTTAAAATGAATTGCATATGTGTATTTATTTGCATACAAAAGAATCTAGGTATTCTTATTAACTGTAGCTAAGTAAAATGACATATATGCTAACAAAAGAGAAAGCTCAGGTCTCTTTGTAAATTTTCCTATGTTGGTTTTTAATGCAGTTAGCTAGTAAAATGAATTTCCTTTTCATGGGAAAAAATATTCTCAGTCAAATGGAAAGATCAGGTGTGGGATTTTTCCTGTGAACATACATTTCAGAAAAGAATCTGTTCAGAAGCTCCAAACGATTCACTTCAATGAAGTTTAAATAATGTAACAGAAAGCATGTAAGATAATATAGTATTGTACTACATTTATATACAGTTAACATAATATAAATTAATATAAATCAAACTCAATAGAAAATGGATCATTTCATCTTTCTTAAAATAGAAACAAACATATTATTAAAACATTAAAAAACTAAACATTTTTTTTTCCTGGAAAATGGTCACATTGTCATTTTGCAGGTCTATTTTTTAAAAAAGTAATTTTCCAGTGAAAAATACTCATTAGCAAAAATATTTATGCAAGCTTCATTTGTCAAATTAGAAAGGTGGTTTGGTACATGTTGCTTTAAAAGTGAACAAAAAATAAAAAAAAATAAACAGAATCTGTATCTAACATCATCTTCATTATTTCTCTGCATGTAAGTTTGTTAGTACTACCCCTTGGTTAGACTGTGGGTCTCACAAGAAGGACCTCCAAAAAAAAGATGGGCACAGTTTAGGATTGTGTTCAGAGCTATATTCCTTTGAATCCCTGCAGTTTGCAAAGCCTTCTTACTAAAGCATTTAGTGAGAAATCATAGAATAATCTTGGCTACACTGGTGGTGAACATTTTTTCCTATTGTTTGATGGGAATTTCTTCAATGGCAACTTCTGTCATAGAATCACAGAATGCTTGAGGTTGGAAGGGACCTCTAGAGGTCATCTAGTCCAACCCCCCTGCACACACAGGGTCACCTAGAGCACGTGGCACAGGACTGCGTCCAAGAGGGTTTTGAAGATCTCCAGAGAAGGAGACTCCACAACCTCTCTGGGCAGCCTGTTCCAGTGCTCTGTCACCCTCACTGTTAAAAAATTTTTCCTTAAGTTCCCGTGGAACTTTTGATGCTTCAGTTCCCGGCCGTTTCCTCTAGTTCTGTTGGTGGCCACCACTGAAAAGAGGCCAGCACCATCTTCCTCACTCCCTCCCTTGAGGTACTTATAGACACTGATTAGATCCTCTCTCAGCCTTCTCTTCTCCAGGCTGAACAGGCCCAGCTCCCTCAGCCTCTCCTCATAGGGCAGATGTTCCAGGCCCCTGATCATCCTTGTAGCCCTGCGCTGGACTCTCTCCAGCAGCTCCACATCCCTCTTGTACTGTGGAGCCCAGAACTGGACACAATACTCCAGATG
>NW_010579473.1:89914-128240 GCF_000705375.1 Tinamus guttatus | reverse complement strand
ACAGGCCTCCAACTAGACTCTGCACCGCTGATCACCACCCTCTGAGCTCTGTCATCCAGTCAATTCCTAATCCACCTCACTGTCCACTCATCTATCCCACACTTCTGGAGCTTGCCCAGGAGGATGTGAGGGGCGATGTCAAAAGCCTTGGTGAAGTTGAGATAGATAGATGACATCCACCGCTCTCCCCTCATCTATGCAGCTGGTCATTCCATCATAGAAGGCTATCAGGTTAGTCAAGCAAGATTCCCCCTTGGTGAATCCATGCTGACTACTCTTGAGCACCGTCTTGTCCTCCATGTGCCTGGAGACAAAGGCCAATATGAGCCGTTCCATCACCTTTCCAGGGATGGAGGTCAGGCTCACTGGCCTGTAGTTGCCTGGGCCCTCCTTCTTGCCTTTTTTGAAGACTGGTGTGACATTGGTCTTCTTCCAGTCTTCCGGCACCTCCCCCGTTCTCCAGGATCTTTCAAAGATGATGGAGAGTGGCAGTCTTACAGTGAGTGGCAGTCGGTGGTATCTTGTCCTTTTGCTGTGCATGCTGAGCCTGGTTCCCACTGAGGAAGGTAGGAAACCATTCCCTGAACGGAAGCGGAGACCACATCAGAGGCTGGTGGTGGCAGCAACAATCCTGCTGCAAAATCAATCTCCCATCTTTGAAAGACGAGGCCTTGCTCTTCTTGCTCACTCACTGTGAGTGAAAGGAGGGTGTTCATTTCTCCTGCCTCAGACCATTCAGTTGAGTAGAACTCAGGATTTTGTTGCCTGATCTGTTTTTTACAGTAGTCAAGGTCCTGGTCATAGTTAGATAATGATCAATTTGGAAAAATATCACTGGTCATATCTCATTACTTTTTTATTTTTCCATTTGGGGTTGTTTTATTGACTTTCTTACCTTTTTTATTTTTATTTATAAGCATATGGGTAGATTTCTCTAAGGACCAAGACCAGGGACTGTCTTGAGCCAGAAATAGTGCAGCCAGGAGTTTTGCAAACATATAGATCTGCCAAAGCTTCTCAAATACTTTTTACTGTTATAGCCCCGGGCCTTTCTTGAGTAACCTGTCAATCATGCTAAAATGCATTGAGGTCTTCTTAGGTGGACAAGCAAGAACTAAACCATGACCATAAAATTAATTTTCTCTGTGACCTAAGACAAGAATCAACCCATTTCAAATAAATGTCACTATGCTAATCTGATATGCCCCATAGCTCCAGCTTGTACTCTTCCTGACAGTTGGTTGTTCACCAGTGTTCCCGCTGAATACTGCTCTAGCAATTAAACAAAATCTGTCAAAAGCTTCCGTTGACCTCAGATGTTCTTGGATTTAGTTTTAAAATCCTCACTTACAGACATACAGGTAGCCTGTGGTAGAGCTCATGGAAGCAGAAATTAGGAAAAAAAAATGAACAGTTTTTAATTATGACACTATAAGCAAATCTCAAACATGTGTTGAGTACCAGAGAAAGAACCCTTAGGAGAAACCATAGAAGATCTAGCTGTATGTGTGTAACCTGGCCGTCTCTTATTTTTTCCAATCTTTTCCTTTTCCCATTCCTCTCCGTATTTTCTTTCTTCCTTCTGGTACTTCTGTCTGTAGTCATGCCACATATTACCTGTGAACTCCCCAAAATGTTTGAAAAATGGAACATGGCCAAGTAATTGTTTTTTATGTGATTCTAATGAGCCAATCTACTAATAAAAACAAAGTGCAGAAAGATGACAGAATCACAGAATGAGTGAGGCAGGAAGGGACCTCTGGAGATCATCTAGTCAAGCCACCCTGCTCAAGCAGGTCAGCTACAGCATGTTCCCTAGGGCTGTGTCCACACAGCTTGTGAATATCTTCAAGGAAGGAGACTCCACAATGCCCCTGGACAGGCTATTGCAGTACTCAGTCACTTTCACAGTAAATAAGTTTTTCCTCAAATTCAGGTGGAACTTCCTGAGCAATAACATCTGCCTGCTCCCTCAGCACTCATGGGTGCATCCCATCAGGATCCATGGGCTTAGGGATGTGAAGTTTGTTTAAATGATCTATAACCCAATCTTCCTTCACCTCCTTCAGTCTTTCTTTGACCAGATTTTCTCCCTGAGCCTGGGACTTCTGAAGGCCAGTCTCGGCAGTAAATACAAACACAAAGAAGGCGTTCGATATCTCAGCCTTCTGTCTATCTTTTGTCATCAGGGCCCCTGAATATGCCTCCCTGGTATGCGACCAGTAAAAAGGCAAGTAAGGAGAGTCAAAATTGTCTTTGCTGAAATCAACGCCATTTTAATTAACTTCAAACTTCATTTTAAAAGTCTATGTTCATTTTAAGTTCAATTCTTACAACTCTGTTAGTTAAATGAACCCCCCCACCCCACTTTTTACTCATCTTACTTCTCCACTCCCTTCCGCTCACTCCAAAATAGCGTAATAAAGCACCGCTTTGTAAAGTCAGGTAGAAGGGCTTATGCACCAAGGGCTATCGTCACAACTTCACCGTCTCTGCCAGAGTCTTCCTTAATGATGTAGCTTTCCTTTGTTGTAACGTCAATACAAAATATATGCTGGACTTCTCAGGGAAAATTTAAAAAAAGGTATTTCCATAATCTAATGCAAGCTTGCATGCTAGGAGATCCTAAGCAAGTATCAATGCAATTCAGTAGGATCCTGCCTATCTTTTTTCTTTTTTAATTTTCTTGACAATTACTTTCCCCGTGGTTGTCTTCAGAAATTATGATTTCCTGAAGTCAGGAAAACTTGTAAAGCATTTTAGAAACTATTCACTGCTCTTCCCACAAAATGTAGTGCCTTTAAAAATATTTCTCCTAACTTTATTTCTTGCCTTATAGAGTATTGACAGTACACAGTTTAATGTCACTGTGAAATTGGATTTTTGAGCACATTACATTTAGATGTAAAGTGTATAAAAGTGGAATTGAGCAACATAAGTTTGCCATGAGCAGAACTTCACTATCACTGCTATCATATTATTCCAGTTTTGCTTCTTCACTTGATTTCAATTGCTTCATATTTCTGTCTCCATCCATTCAGGGCAGATGGAAAGGGCTGTCTCCTAAGCAATGTAAAGCAGAATAAAAATATTTATTACTTGAATTAAAGTTATTGAATAATGCCTAAAAATCTTTAGCATTTTGCTTGAATTGGATTCGACAGTCAGGTTTCTATCACTTCCCCCCCGCTACCCCCAAGAGGACTGTCTAACAATTAAAGGTAGTATATAAAAAATACAGATGAGGAGTATTACAGCATTCAGGGTGTGTTCGGGGTTCAGGAGAATAACCTGGATGATTATTCTCAAGTAGAATTTTGAGTTTCTTAATGCAGGGTAGAATTGTGCCCAAAGTTACCAATGTGCATTCAAAAACAGAGGTGGCTCCAGCATACAGATGTAATTCTCATAATTTTTAAAGTGCATTTTTATCTCTTACGGGAACCGTTATTGAAGATAGGAGAACAGTCAGAGTTATTAACAAGAATCGTTTTGCCTTTAAAGCAAAAATAATTACAACATAACAAATAAAATGTAAAAATACAATAAACAGCAACATTAGCAGTCTTTCTGGTATGCTTCTTGTGGAGAGCTTTTATTAAATGACATCTTCAGACTGAGTGTCCCTGAGTCCTGGTATTCTTTAGGCAATTTGAGATATTTGAGATTAGAGTATTTTCCCCAAAGTAATTATGAGGTGTGTTTTTTCAGCATATCATAGACAGCCAAAGTAGATCAGTGAAGTAATTAATTTCCGGGTTAATTAATCTTGCTCGGAGTACCATAAGTAGACAGTGGATAAACATTGCAAAAAAAAGGTGGCTAATTCTAGAGTCTTAGAAAAGCAAATAAAGTATTTACAGTCTGTTAAAAAAATAAGCAAGATTAATTAAACGAATAAATATAAACTTCACTTGTTATCATCTTAGGCTGATTTTAGTACTACCAGTAACCGAACGGAGTAAAGAATACTCTAAATCCCACGCAGAGTTTGGGGGGGAGTCTTTATGGTCCTCTGCTCTGCATTTTACTGTGTTGTTACCGCTGTATCTGATCATGTTTCACAATTTCTTGTGCCTTAAAATAGCAACAAAACAATCAGATAATTCTGATTATAAGGTCTTTTTTGAGACTTGTGTAGTATTTTCTCTTTCCTCATGGTACCACTGTTTGTGTAGCTAGTTTGTCATTTTGCTTTCCTTACATAAAGAATTGCATCCTAGAGTGAAATCTTTTTTTCCACAATTACTTCAAATGATGGTGATGGTGGTGTGAAGCACCACGGGTTTCTGTGTTCCTTAAAACATTAATAGCTTAGAGAGTTGAGACATCCAATGAATGGAAGAGTTGCAAAGACTCTAGCACTAGGCAGTATCTGAAAACTAGGGATGTGAAAAATGTTATATTCTTCTAAAGTTTACTTGGCTGGGTCCAGTGGGTGTTTTTGTTCACAGTACAGAAGTCTGGCTGGTATCTTTCTCTTCCTGTAACAGTTGTTTCAGATTTGAAGTTTTCCCACAAGACCTATTTCCAGAATTAGATTCAGATTGAGAAGTACTGTACAGTTGTTACTGTCATAAAAAACAATCTGCTGTAGCTCGATTATGGGATAAAAACCAAAAATGAAGGAAATCAGAAAATGTTGGTGCAACTTCTTTAAGAAAATTACCTGGCCTGTTATGAAATCTGTGCTTCATGGTGTTGGCTTTCCTGAGGAAGGGTGCTCGTAGCACTGCAAAATAAAGATAATTCCCTGTAACAACAGGTGCCTGAGATACTCCTACAGAACATGTCCTGTTTCGTAATCCCACTGGAAGGCTGGAATCGTATGTTTCACCATATTATGGATTTTCAGATACGGATCAGTATCACTATAATGATACTCAGAGTAATTCTCCTAGTAACTTTTCTTGAAAGTTGTTTTGAGGAAGAGTTGTTACCTGTTTGTCAGCACACTGTTCGAACATAAGATCTTGGAGAAAGTGCTGAGCCTGTGAACTGCACAGCAGCTGGGGCTAGAGACAGTGTCCGCAGGCCCGCAGGTGGGGAAGGAAAGGGAGGTCACTGTGCTCTCAAAGTAGGGTGCTGCAGTACAGTGAGGAGCATAAAATATTCAAAGGGATTGATTATTGGTGACTTTGCAGCTGACTCTGGCCTAAAACAACACAGATGTTTTGTTTTACTTACTTATGTTACCTGGTGAATTTTATTGTCAGCCCAGAGCTCAGAGTAGATTATCTAATGGTCCCTTCTGGTTTTATACACTAGGAAGTAGTGAAGCATCAGTTTTGTTATCAAGTCTAGAAATTGAACCAGCTCTTTCACATGATGTCTTTACATTAAATTAAAACTCAGAAACCAAACCTTTGTTTAGTGTAGGTTATTTTTGCTGTCCACCAAAGATAAAAAGAGGAAAAAATCATTGGCTAAACTTAATCTATAGGAAGGATGTGTCATGTTATTGGTTATTATCTTAACAAAAATTTAGATTCTTTCTTAGCTGTACTGTAATATTATCAATAGTAAGGTTGCAAGTCCCTAATAATGAGCATTTATGGATGAGTCTTTTTAAAAAATACCTAAAATGCCCAAATGTTTAGTGTAGGACAGAGGCCCACAGTTAGAAGTGACTGCCGTCCACTAAGTGGTTTTAACTGGCCACAAAGTCTCTTCTTCACTGAATCAGTCGCAATATACGGTGCATTCATGGTGGCTCAAGCTAACACAGGTAACTGCAGAGCTGGGAGCAGTTACTGTGTCACGTTGTTAAGGCAGAGTAATTCAAATATTTAAGAACATGAGGACATGGCCCATAGGCAGAATTGCAATCCAACAGTTTACTGAGACGCAGATGTGACCCTTAATACCTATGTGTGCACTGACCTAATACAGTGCCCCACACTTACTACTACTATATGTAAGGAGAGTTTAGTATCAAAGGCTTTAGACCTTCAGTCATGGACTAAGATGCAGCTGAGCTCACTATTATGCAGACAGAGAACAAACCATAACTCCTTCACAAATAGCTTATTATTTAAATGTAAGATAAGAGGTGACTGGTAGATAGGTGGGGAGTGCAAGGAGACTTTTAACCAATATTGCTCAGCATAATAGGCAGCAGCATCAGTCCTTTGGAAAAGGTGCCTGTAGGCAGTGGTTCCAGGGAATATCGTGAGCTATCCGCAGGGATTTGTAGAAAGCTCTTCCCATGCACTGCTGGCAGCCCGAAGGGAGGCACACATGTGCTTGTTTGAAAAGCTAAGCACACGTGCCAATTTGAAAATCTAATGGTGGCTGTATCAAATTGTTTGATCAGTGGTGGAAATCAGGGGTGGAAATCATTTTTTTTTTACCAAGTGAAAGTTAACAAGGAGAAAGGTTTTGAGAGTTAGCACAAGTTGGTTATGCTTGATGCAGTAGGAAAAGAGCAAATGGAAGGAAGCATAGATGAGATAATAAGCCCCTCTAAATTTTTTTTTTTTTTTGGAAGATATGTGAAAGACCTTTCTGGATGAATATGAGCTGGTACATTACATTTTTCACAGAGAAAAGAGTATTGAACTAACCGAGATATGAGATAATGAAAGTCTGTGGCACACTTATTTCTGTGTAAAAGCCATACATTTAAAGATGTTATGCAGAGGGAATCTGGAAAACTTAGATGAAAACTGTAGGTAAGACCTTAGAGAAAGGTTTGGTCTAAGACAGAGTTGCAGGCCGGGGAAAGAAGTAAAATGGTTGGGGAACCCAGTACCTGTCAAGAATCATGGATGCCCCACAGGGCTTGAAGGAAGAATCAAGAGCTCTCCCTTGGCCATGTTATTTTGAGATGGCAGCTAAACACGCTTAGGTGTGGGGGGCACTGAGTGAGATTTTAGTTTAGGCAGAGAGGTGTATGTGTCCACAGCAGTACTGCAGCTTTGTAAATCCCCATTACAGTAAAAGCCTCAGAATCAAGATCTTGACGCCAGCATTTAGACCACTCGAGCTGAGTAGCAAGTAAACTCTTAAACCCTCTGAAGTCAAGACAAAGGTGATGGAAAATTGTCTTTATAAATGCACATGATTGCACAACGTGGCCAGGGTTCAAACATGTAGTGTATAGGATGATGCAAACCAATTAACTGTATTTGCTGTCTAAATGAAACAACTCAAACAGATTTGGCAATGGAAAGTGAAAATTGTTACTGGTTTGTCAGCTGCAGTGAAATCTTGTCTCCTGTCATTTTATTAAAATATTTCATCAAGTTTAGTCTCTGCTACACTTGTTTATAGCACCTTAGCATACAAGTATTCTCACTTAATTCAGGGGTGTTCCCCAAACAAGGATTAAGGTGCTCTTCAGCATAAGTCAGGGCACTGTCAACTGCCCTTGATTACCAACTGTTAATTAATGACATGAGTGAGATAACAAGGGAGGTTTCTGGAAAACAGGAATAACTGTAAATATGTTAATTAATAATATAGCTACAAGCTATAATGCTTCTCTAAGCAACGTGAAGACTATGTCTGCTCACTGATTTCTGTGTTTTTTTGTGTGTTGTTGTTGTTTTGTGCTTATCTCAACATTCATTTCTTAAGAAAATTGGCTAAAAAGCGGAAGGAGACATTGAGCAGCACACGGCAGGAAATGACAGTGATGGTGAATTCAATGGATAAAAGCTACACTGAGCAAGGCACCAACTGTGACGAAGCTTTCTCTTTCATGGACACGCACAATCTAAATGGGAGATGTAAGTTTTCATTCTTTTCTTTTCTTTTGTAAGGTGGAAGGAGGGTGTAAATGGTTTTTAAAATATTCTTCATTACTCAGTCATGGAAAATCCATGGGACCCAAAGTCTCCCACTGTGCAGTACATTACAGTGTATATTCTAATGAGCAGGACAGTCAGACATCAAGAATAGACTTCTTTAAAAATAATAAGGATAATTGAGCTTTTTTCTGTCTGTCTTTTTTTTCTGTAGAAGAGCAAAGACATTACCAGAACAGATGTAGTTTTACCTTTCCCCAATCTCTATTATGTTAAAAATTTTACATCTCCCACGCTGTCCCAAGTCCTTCACCTTCTTCCCCTAGTCCCTTTTTTTTTATTTTTTGGTAGGCACAATTTATTTTGGAATGTCATAACTTAATAATGGTGATCTGATTGTCTTATTATTTCCACTTCTAGATGGTGATCTTTCTCTTGCTTGTGCAAAGCAAGAATCGGTGGAATTATGCAGTCTGCAATTTTCATGAGAGATTCTGTAATATTCCACATCTTTCAGGGTCTATCCTGAAAATAAGTAAAATTTGTGATATACAATTTCTGGATTAGAGTGACTCAAGAACTCGCTCCCTTTAGAGGGTTAGTATGTAAAATTTGTGATATACAATTTCTGGTATTAGAGTGACTCAAGAACTCGCTCCTTTAGAGGGTTGAGCTAGGACCACAGTATGTTTTTTGTAATTGCTAAAAACAAACAAAATCAATATGTTCACACAATATTTTTTTTTGTAATTCTGAACGAAGCACAGTTTTTCTTGGATACTGGTGTTTTTGAAGAGCTTCAGAATTCATGAAAGATTGAAATTTGTTTCAAGTGCTAACAGAATGCAAGGCCCAGTTCCCACTCTTTAATAATATGCTTAAGAACTTATCTTTAAAGAGCTCTATTGTACAAACACTCTCTGTGAGGTTTATACAATAAAGGTTTCCCTCGCCAGCGTTAGGCTGAGAATTTGCAAATGTTAATTTGCATTTGACTCACTTTTGAACTTGCTTTGAAACGGATCTTTCAAAATCTGACTTGCCTTTCTGCTGAGAGTGTCCCATTGCAGTAAATGAGGTGGCTTGCTTTGTGAGGGGATCAGGAGGTCTGGCTTCATCTTCAGTCACCGTGATGTAGTTTTCCCACGGTGCTACCGAATGGTCATGGCAGCCAAAGGGGCTGCAGTGAGTTCCTGGGGCCACATTCTCTTTTCCTGTTACCATTTAAAAACAACTCGAAATTAATAGACATGGCAAACATTTTATACTGATGGAGGACTAGAACCATTAATTCAGATTTTCCACAATAAATGTAGTCATCAGAAGAATCAGGTTGACGGTCTTTAGGAATAATCTTTGTATAAGGCCTTATTGTCAAGAGATTCCTGCCTCTTACTGAAGTTGATTGTCACATGGTGCATCTAAAATGCAGCTTTAGAAGCTGCAGCAGCCCTTACCACAGCCAGTCTCTGCACTGGCATCCAAAAGAAATGCCACTCTGCCCTTTCCATCTAGCGATTCAGCAGACATAATCAAAGGAAAGATAGATTTATGTGTAGGATAAATAACTCCCAGCATCATTTAAAACTGTTTTGACATATTTCCATCTTACAAGGGGCTGCCAACTGAATCCCCTAGAAGATTAATGAAAACAAGAGAGATTAAAGGTAGCAGGACTAATCTTAGATCTACTCATCCAGCAAATCCAGCAGATCCTGTCATCTATTTTTTTTCTTTTTTTATTTTTTCCTGTTAATCTGTTTATTGATATGCAGAATATCCTTACATTCACTGATTTGAGTGTATAAATAATCAAACCTACAGCAACTAAGGTTGAATTAGCAGTAAGCTTTGCTTAAAAACCTTTAATGACTGTTTGGCTGAGCATCCTCTAATAACTTTGTGATTAGCTTTCTCTTACCTGCTGAATGTATCTGTGCTTACAGTGGTAATCCATGTGATCTTTGCATACCAAGGAACTGATTGAGCTGAATTTGTTTCATTGTGCTTTCCCATAGCTTTTACAAATGGTTAAAACATTAAATACCAAAGCCGACATTAGTCTATGTTTTACTGCCTGAAAACTGCTGTTAAACAAAGAACAATATACAGGGCATAATAGCAACTGTCTGAACAAATCAAAAAACAGTAGAAGAAAAATGAACTATCGTCGAATATTTGCATATGGGATTTGCAGTATTATTAGGTAAATTTACTAATGATCAAAGCTTCTGCCAAAAGCACCTGTTGTCATCATGATGTCTTTATTTAGGGATCAGTATTCAGTCTAATCTTGTGGTTTAAGAAATGTTTGTCATCGTTGATCAAAATATTTTATCAGATGACATTTCTTTTTAGGGAGCTGATCCAATTCACTGAGCTGTTTTCCTCACTAGAGGCTCTTGGTTTCCCCTAGGTCTTGACAGTGCAGCAAACACAGCCGAAGAGGCTGGAGACCAAGCCAGTCACCCTGCCTGTGTGACCCAGCTTAGGTAGCCACCTACCACTGCGCTGCCTCTAACCAGCTTTGTTTCTCTTTGCAGCTGTATCCTCACCGTCTTCCTTTACAATGAAAACTAACACACTGAGCACAACAGTGCCTAATTCTTATTACCCAGGTAATCATTTTTTTTGTCTCGGTTTCATCCCTGTATAGACCTTTTTTATATAATAAAAGCATCTAAATTTATGTTTCAGTGCACCTTGTCATAGATAATTAATACATGTAACCAGTTGCTTACAGTAGCATTCTTCGAGAAAACTGGGGAACATTTATCAATCATTTACTGTTCTCTCTCTTTTTACCTTTCCTGCATTGACCTGCTTATGATGTATGACAGATCCATTTGTGCCAACTGCAATTTTAGGTGAGAACATTTCCCTTTATCAAAGTTTATTGCTGAAGTAATGTAGAAAGTCACAGTTCTTGGGGTACAGATGATGATAGTACGCAGGAAGCTTGAGGGAGGGTAGACTTGGCTACATTGAGAATGCTAAGGACGGTTGTCAAACCTGATTTATCCTGTCAGAGTGCAAGTCAGGGGAGAAAAAAGAGAAATAATTTCAACAAGTGGTTTTATGGGGAAATAATTATTCAGGTATTTGGAGTGACACAAAAGAATTCTAGCAAATGAAAGTTTTCCTCATTTTTTTTCCATTTTATCTCAGAATGGAAGATGTCCCTTCTTAATAATAAGATTTCCTAATTAGACTATTCATGATACAAAAAAAGGGTCAAAGTTTTGGCCATCTACCAGCTATCATTCCTTCTCACACTACCACACAGTTCCTGACATGCTTGTCAAAGTGAAGTTTTAGGGGAGAAATGGTGTTTTAAACAGTGAAATGACAACATGACTTTTAAGAGTCATATGCTTTAATGGTTTGTTGTGCATCAAGTGTCATAGGCATGTAATACAATGGTAGAGCTATAGGCTAAAAACATACACAGTTAAAATATAAAGCATCCCCACAAGTGTGGCTTGTGTTTATTTACACCTTCTTCTCATCCTAACTTTAAACTAAACGGGAAGACTTTTAGAAGACAAACAATAAAATAATAAAAAAGTAAGATAAAACACTGCACTGTAGCAAGAATTCAGGCTCCAATGTTTAGCCTGTCTACTCTTTTTACAGTGATTGATGCATTTACAACATGCGTTTTTCATTCTTCTCCTTTTCCTTCAAATAACTGTGCCAATATGAGAAGTTAAAGGGACTTAAGAGCAAAGTGAAGCATACAAGCAGTAAAAATTTAGGAAGGTGATTTTTTTTGCAAACTTGTTCTTGTGAAAGAATAATTAGCAAAGCGTATTTCAGAATGGTAACTTTAAGAAGGGACCTGTTCATTTTTCTACGTTATGTAAATCTGAGGGAAGGTAATGGTAGTGACTGTAACAATGTAATAATCTGCATGCAAATGGAGTTTTCAGCGCCTTTTAACTGCCTGAGATGTTAGATTTTTTTTTGTGTGCTTTAGCATTCATTCAACACTTCATCCAGTAGATGTTCTTCCCGACCTTGTGGGTGGGCAAGGAGAAAAGTACTATTATCAGGAGAAAAACTTTGAGATTTCACATTTTGATTATTAATTTTAGATAATGATTTCTCAGATTTTTTTTGATCCTTTGTTATACAGTAATGATGCTAAAACTATTGGTTCATTTTTATTTCTCAAAAAATAATCTACACGCACACAGTTCGTATATCAGGCCAAAATACACACTGAAAATCTTTAAGCTCTGTAAGACCTTGAATTAACTAGACGTGTACTTGACCATCTAATACAGTAACATGTGCTTATATATCTCAGATTTTTCAGGTACTTCGTGGTAGAAAAGAAATATTTTTGTTAGCTTAGTTAAATGTTTAGTATCTTTATGTGAGTACTGTTCTGCTGAGACAGAATTTATCTATCATAAGATGTTAATAGTTATTTGTATAGGGCTAGTGCTCCATCTGAGGTGAATCAAAGCAGCTCTGTTTGAGTCAGTACAGGAATATAGGTTGTAACAAAAATCCATTATTTACATGATGGATTTTTATTGCAATTAGTTCTGCTTTTGATGTGTTTGAATGCGCGGCGAAGTTTCTTTTTAGGCTGCAGGATCAAACCTGTGGTCAGAACCAAATAAACCCTTCATTGTGACCCCCTGGGAAAGGAACAGGTCTGGTGAATGGGTGAGTTTAGTTTTTGAGATCAGAATATACCACAATATACTTGCCCTTTCCAAAATGTGATGCAGCAAGATCTCTGGAATATTAATGCAAATTAGGAAATTCTTAGGCAATTGAAACAAATAAATCAAAAAAGACTGATCAATAATAGCAAACTCTTTTAACGATGCAAGGGGCAACAACCTGACTCCTCAATTTCAGGTATGTGGAGTTGTTCATGCAGTTGATACTTAGTTCATACTAAGCTTGATAACCTAAGTGAAAACTGGCAGCTAAACAAGTGTTCTACATAATAGTGGATAAATTGATAGTTGCTGAGCATCAGTGTAGGTCATTTTTGTCAAGTATCAGTGATTTGCACATTTCTGAGACTGGAGAAACAAAAAATTCTTAGCCCAGATAAAATATTGAGCTGGATTTACAGATATCTCCCATGCCATAAGGTCATATAACTGGTAAACAAATGTGCTATTTAACAAACTTACAGAACTTTATAGGAATCAATAGGTGGACAGTAGAATAACTCCAGGATTTAAATACCAAATTCATAACACAGGAGCCCAGCTATCTCATAACCTTGCATCCAATATAGTTACCAACAATTTGTGGAAAAACAAAACAAAACAAAAATCTTCTTCTAAACTGTTTCTAAAATTAAAGTAAGCCACACCAAAATCATGATCAACTTCCTACAATTTTTTTTTGTCTTTTGTGTCTTAGCCACCTTGTAGTTTCCAGGTGCCATTTCAGCAGCTACATACTGCACCTACACTTGTATACCACGTTTCATACCATGCATCACAAGGTGCTTCACAGTACAATTTTATCACACGTTAGACAAAAAATGTCGAATTTAATGACTAAATGAGGAAGTCAGTTTCTTTGTGGATTGGATCAGCCAGCAGGAAGAGGAGTGAAGTGCCCATACCCATAAATACCCATAAATTGCTGTCTCGTGTTTTTACTTGAGACCTAAATGCACAGTTCATATCAGCCGTATGCCCCTGAGAACCAGATCTGAGACATTTCTGTATCGCTGTGAACTGAAAGAACATGGTTTTCTTCTTGAAATATCCCACATTGAGCTTTGTGGCCTAAACAATTTCCAGTGAGATAACTGAGATCAGAATTTCACCTTTAATGAGGTGTGATAGTAGTTTTAGTGTGTGTATGAGAATCTTTGACTTTTTAATACAGCGAATTTGGGGAACTTTCTGCTGTAATATATTAAATTTATCAAAGTAGAACTATATTTTTCAACATATTTTATATTATAATCATTTTGCATAAAGATATTACTTTGGTGAACCACTTGCGTGGTTAGTGTGCAGTCAGTGAAGAGCAGTTTGACCAAGTCAGAGCACTACATTTGCAATGAAAAATCAAAAAAAAACCTTTTGAAATATCTAAAAATATTATTTGGTTAAAAACAAAAATATCTCTGATGATATCTGAACCTCAGAATTGGGTTGTTTTTCTCTTAGCAAGTTTGAACAAATAAAAATTTCCATCTAAACAGCTTCACAAGAAACTGATACTGCTTCCTGAGGTAGCATGCTTTTTCACATCTATCTATTGCTGAGAATGAGTTTTGATCTCAATTAAATCTATGTGAATTAGCTCACAATAAGATAACTTGGATTCAGTAGATTTAATTTAATTTATACTGTGAAACTGAGATCAGGATCCAACTAATTTAGGAAATCACACTGTAGAAACTAAATTGCAAACATAAAACTACCTGTAATTATTAATGTAGTACTGTTGCTTATGCCCTGTTTCCTTTTTCTCCTCCTCTTTTTTTCTCCTGATATGTATCTTCTTAAAAGTGCCAATCAATGGTAAGTTGCCCATTTGCCCCACGGAAGAGATGTGGAGGGTTGGGAGAGTATGTGTCTCGTACAAATCTGAACCAACCCACTGGGTTCTCTTGTTTGTTGGCTTGCATGTTAGTTCACATTAAACATTCCATGCCTACAGTGGTGGCTCATCCTAGACCCTGGTCCTAACGCATGTTCAGCAGCCAGTCAGCACATCCTTCCTGAGCAGATGACCGTTTGCATTTGTCCTCCTGTAGTTTGTTTTCAGATGTTGTATCAGATCTCCATTTCCATTGCAGTCCTAGCTTGATGAAACCATAAGCCATTTTGTGTGTCTTTTTATTTTGCTCACTACAAACATTTGCTCTAAATTTGCAGCATAAAATATAGCAGTTCACTAATCTAAGAAGAATACAAGTCCCCTTTCATCCCATGGGACTTGATGAAGTTTCAGAATGAAACTTCTATGTAGTTTAGAAGCACATGCCTGATTTAGAGCTTGTTTATAATCAGCTAGTGTTATTTAAAGCAATGTTATAGTTTGGACTGCTCTGCAATGCTTCCATTGTAGAACCATGGACTTTGCCTCATTCCAATCAGTCTTGCAATTTCCCTGTGTAAACTGTTCCATGGATTTACCTTTATCTGACATAGTCTTCACAGACCGAAGCAATACTGAAGATGTCAGATTTCTGTCATTCCTCTAGAAATCTGTGTATTGTATATTTACATTAATAAATAAGTGCAGATGAGCTAGTACATTATGAGATGTTCTTTTCCTAGATGAAACCCACACGATGGTCAGTGACACAAGCAGCCTGGTCCAGTCCCATACTTACAAAAAACGGGATCCAGTGGATGTACCCTACCAGACTGGACAGCTTCATCCAGCCATCCGGGTAGCTGACTTACTGCAGCACATCACCCAGATGAAGTGTGCAGAAGGCTACGGATTCAAAGAGGAATATGAAGTGAGTGTCCAGTCTAATGATCTCATTATTATGTTTCCTGTGCTCCTGGCTTTATCTATCTATCTGCTACCTGTACCACAGAGCAGGAAAAATAATGACTTGATCCAGTAAACTAGTAGCCCTGTGAAGGATGACACCAAATGGAAAGGATCATCTCTAGAGTGAGCAAAGGCTCTAATATTAACAAGCCAGGATGGGGAGCTGGAAGTAAAAACGTTTCTGGGAAATCTCTGCCTAATTCTAATTGCATAATGCCATATATTAAAAAAGCAGCTCCTTGAAAAACCTTTCTCCTTGATCTTGCTATACTACTGAAATATCCAGCCTTTTTTCCCCAGTGTTTCATCACAGATTGTCTAATCACAGTTGCCTGGTTACATGATACAGATTAGTTTGAAAAACAAAGTTTTGCAAGCAGAGTTACTTGGAATAACAGCATTCACCATGCAGAAGAATTATGCAACTCTTCAGAGAGCCCCATAGGGCTACAAACCTATCCTGTGGTGCCTCAACATTTTCACATTAGCTGGAGGCTATTCCTAATCATTATTTTTCATATATACTTACAGCTTTTCACTTTTTTTCTTTGCTTGCTCCAACTTCTGTTTCTTCATTTCATGCTACCGTGACCTGTTCCTTCCTGTTATCATCTTCTTGTTTTAAATGCCATGTCCATTACACCCTCGTAAAGACTATAGATATGCAGTACATGGGGCTAAAGTTCCTGTCTTCCTTGGAAATAAATGTCCTTTTCTCTCTCTCTTTTAGCTCTGAGTTTAAAGGGTTTATTCATGTAGGTAGTTCTCACATACAAGGATATGGGTAGGATATCTGTAGTGAGTAGTTTCCTGCAAGATTATAGCTCAATATGTTTGAAACTAAAACCCAAGTAGCATAAAAATACAAAAATACATAGGGTTAGTGCACAGGATTGGACTATTAATTTTCTGGAATTTCTTAGGAGCATGTGAGAACTCATGGGATGATTTTTGGTTGCTTAGGTAGGAAGATGCACTGCATAAGAACTTGTAGGGTTTGATGCGTATGATTGGAAGCTCAAAAATACCCTGTTAACTTTTAATACATAATATGGATTGTGATCCCAGATAATGTGACCAGACAAAAAGAAAAAAAAAATTGTATCATACCATGTGGCCCAGGAGGCAGATAAAGATCACCAGCAGCCCATCTCTCCAGTTCCAGAAGAAGGCTACATCTGACAGAAGCTAAATTTGCATCCATATGCTCTAGCATCTATTTATCCAGTTGAGGGACCTGTCCGAATTATACTGCATCTCCCACCCAGACCACAGTCCTGAGTAACCTTTCTGTGAAAAACAGGATGTGAGAAATGAGAGAAACCAGGATAACTGGGTCTTGTTCTGGTGACTCTTAACACAGCCAGTGAAAAGAAAATACAGATGCAATTTTAATTCTGTCTTCTTGAAGCAGAAGTCAACAAGAAAGATCACTGCTCATTCTTTCATCTGATTGAAGGGGGAACGAAGAGGGACAGCCTACAAAAGTCCTTAAATGGCTTCCAACCTGTAGGGCAAGCAACAATTTCTGTTCTGGGCATGCACAAGTCTGCACTGCCCTAGAGGCTCAATGTATCAAGGTTGAGTTTTAAAGATCTGGACTAATGTATTCACCATTGGAGGCCCTTTAGCTGGTGAAGTCGTTATTAGGACAGTGTACAAGTGTTCAGGGCGCTTGCGTTTGAGAAGAGACAGTGGCTTTTGGGAGTTTACACTGCTTCGTCATGCCAGCTCCATGTTAAAAGAATCTCCTAAATATGTCATTGTTTAAACTGGTATTTGTTGTATTAGACTTTCAAAGCCCATGCTTCAGGCCTCTTCCTAAGTTACTGCTGGCAATTTCTTCCCCAAAATGTGGAAAACAATTAATTCCCAGAAGGAACTAATCACTTGTCAGCTTTCATTTGTGCAGCTGACTTAAACAAGTTTGTTCCTGTGATTTTTTTATGACAGTTATTTAAAAATGATAGAATTGAAAATTCTTGTCTTTGGAAAAGATTTGTTCATCAGCCAAAACCCTTTATTCCAGCATTAAGCCTAGAGGAAAGCTACAATTAACAATTAACTTACAAGAAAAAAGACGACGATGACGACGACAACTGTAAAAAGGAATTTATAATGGAACCACCGACATGGCTTTTTAACTGCAGCGGATCAAATGATGCTGCTGAGAAACAATTTCCAGGAAAATCACTTAATTTGAAGCTTACCAAGCTGATGAATGGCAGCCCATTAGAGACAGTAGGTGTAGTCATGACTAATGCCAGTAGTTGCAATACATCAGGGTGCAGTGTAGTAGGAATAGCAGGGAAATAGAACTGAAAATATTGCAGCTGCATCTGAGAAACTTCTCTTTATATATAGCAATTGTTTATAATCAGAGTGAGCCATAACAAACCATGTCTTGCATGTCTTGGAGTGTTTTTTTTTTTTTTTCTGTTGAACTACTTCAGTCTTGCTGTTTTTCCTCTAAATGCAAGGAAAAGCTGCCCAATATATTTTAACATTGTTAAGATTGAGGATCTCTTTGTTTACCTTGCTGTCACACTGATACTTTCCTCATTGCAAGGTTGGACTAGGCAGTGGAAGAGCTTTTTTCCTCATAAATTACCAGAAGGATAACTGTCCAAATGAAAAGGAAGAAATAGTTTGGCAGGGGATTTGTTTTGAATGAAGTTTCATAGATGATTTTTGCCGTAACAAGACAGCAGGACTACATAGTCTCACCAGGGAAACAGTTTGATTTCAAAGAAATTCACACAGGATTCACTCTGAAAATAAATCTGTTGAAGGGAACAGAAAGTGAAGTAGCGCATTACCTGGTAGCAGCACTTCGGAGGAGTGAAAGGATACAAAGCACTTGCTGCCTTGCATAGTTATAAGTGCTTTAAAATAAAACATAATAACTGGCACCACAATTCAGAATAATTAGGGCTGCAGCACACAATCTAAGCACACCTGTGTAATTTTAAGACTTACTGGCTTCATGCAGAAGTTTTTTAACAACCAAAATGAAGGGAGAATGTTGAGAAACCATCTGTAAACAAGGGCAGGCTGGTACTTAATCACTTGTTGCTCAACTCTGCAGGGTGAATACCCCTTGAGATACTGAGTATCCTCAGCTCTCAGCATAACGACGTCTGAGAGAACATCGTATTCAGGCAGGATTGTGCCCTTTTATTCTTTTTCTCTCAGGATCTGAGAGTGTTTGACACGTTATTTCAGAAAGTTTTGGCTGAGCATTAGCAGGGAAGCATCCCACAGTCTGGCACTGTTCCTACGATGCTTTGAGGGAAGATCCCTGTTTTCCAAGGCAGGATCAGGCTCTGAATCTTAAATAAAGCTGTACAGATTTTGATTTTATGTCTATCTGTGTCTGTGGAATGAGAGCAAATACTGGCAAGTCCTTAGCAGCACATCAATAACACCTTAACTGCCCATTTTCCCATGTGCTTCTCAAGTGTGGAAATAACATGGATACACTTTTGTAAGCTGTGGACTCAAATGTGAACCTCCATTTATGGTCTAGTGGAGTGTGAATGATTGTAAGGGATTGCACAGGCAGCTTTAAACTCAGGGAAATTTCCACACAGCTAGGCCACAGCAGATCTTTAAAATCCTTTTTGATCTCCCACCGCACCCTTAAGAAAAGAAAGACTTGTGGCCTGGCCCAAGCGATGTGAGACTGACAGAGTAACCTTGGCCTGATTTCACAGGCACCCAACACTAATTGTGCATCATTTCATATGCCCCCCAGTTTGAAAGGATGAGAGAGCTGGTATGGATCAAGCAGGATCACTAATACACTCATCTCCTTTCTGCATTACAAAAATAAAAAGCGAAGGAGAGTAGAAAGACTTGTGGCCTGGCCCAAGCGATGTGAGACTGACAGAGTAACCTTGGCCTGATTTCACAGGCACCCAACACTAATTGTGCATCATTTCATATGCCCCCCAGTTTGAAAGGATGAGAGAGCTGGTATGGATCAAGCAGGATCACTAATACACTCATCTCCTTTCTGCATTACAAAAATAAAAAGCGAAGGAGAGTAGAAGTGATCTATTCATCCTTTTTTTTACTTTCCTTATACCATCTTTTACTTTTAGACTTCCTAGTTTCACAGTGCTTTGCACTTAGAGGGTGTCTTTCACAAAGTTTTATGTCTGTGAAAAGGCTTGTGTGCATCGCTGTAAAAGAACAAGTTCACCTCCTTCCTTAAGAGATGGACCAGGCTCCTGGAACCCAGCAAAGCTTAGGGTAGAAACAGAGAAATTCATCAAAATCTTACTATTTTAAATAGGATTGATTTAAACTCTATTTTTGGATCTTTGAATCAACAAAAATTTGTGCCTATTTAGTGTAAATTGATTCTTTGCCAAATTAAGCTTCGTTGACATAAGACAGTCTCAAATCGATTCTGGAGTGTCCACGCAGGAGCTTGGACTGGTTTAACTGAATTGATTTAAAAACACACCTTTAATTAAACAAGGTCTATCTGGTGCAGCTAAAGCTTCAGAAAATCAATTTTGCATTACGTTCCATGCCAGGGAGTTTTGCACTTCCATTATTTCAAAACCAGAGGTTCCTTAGAAAAGCCAGGATGTGTAAATGGCATCCTCCTCAGCTCTGCCTTGCTCCCTATCACTAATGGGGCTCCATCAACAACAGAGTTTACAAAAAGGTTCTTCCATGTGGCTTAAACTTTAAGGCCTTTTCTCCCGCTCTTCTTCTTCACTCTCCTCCCTGTCCCACATTTCTCTTCCCAAAGTTTTGTGGCAGTTTAACTGCTGGTAGCATGATAGCAGTGCTGTTCCTCGTAGGGCGAAGTTATCTGCTGTCAGGATAAATTGCACTGATTATGCCCCTTTTATGCTGTATGGCATGCACTCTGAGAGGTTGCACCAATGTAATCTCTAAATCACTGCAGTTAAATAGATGGATCGCTATGTGGATACAGGCTCAGAGGGCCTATCAAGGTCAGGAACACGAAATATATTATCTAATGTATGTTAACCAATTCATTTTTTTAGCACTTCTTAGCACCAATTATAGATTGGCAGCAGTATTTTAAAACAGGTTATCTGGTCCTGGTCAGCGTTCATTTGCACCTTGGGGGATTGTGGTCAAAGGTGATCGTAAAAAAGAAATGAACAATTTGATGAGAATTTGGAGGTGAGCACTGAGGATAAATGGGGGCATGAAAGAAATCCTGCCTTCATAGAAACATATTCATTGAAAGAGAACTTGCCAAGATACACAGATAGATGTGCTGACAGTCAATAAAAGCAAATCACTTCCCACGCAGGGTAGTGTCGGCCAGTGAAGTATCTGGGGTAAATTAGAAATGGCCTTAAGAACCAAAAAAAGAGAAAAGCTCTTTAGAAACAGCAGAATCGCAGATCTCAGTCTTCAGGACAGAAGGTGCTGCAGGCAAGGAGGAATCTTATCAGGAGAAGATTACCAGACTTGCCGACTTGAGGTTTCATTTTCTTCAGGCCACTGTTAGATAAATGGCTGGCATAGGACAGAAGTCTGATACAGTTCCCACTTTCTACTTTCATACAAATGCAGGATCCTGTGACTGGAAGATGCTCCTCTGCACATGGCTTTTCTTTCTGTTTGGTTCTCGGTGGCAGACGAATACGCTGCCAAACAACACTTCTTTCTAAAAGTGCAGGGCTTCTGGGGTCAGGCTTGGAAATCTTGAAAATAGTAGGAAAAAAGTAAGCATTTTGTTGATGTTGGGTTGACACAGGTACTGACAAGACCCAGCTGGCGCTGCTTTTTCTACATATGTTCATTGTGACAGCAACCTGTTTCACCTCCAACCTGTACATTTTTATCATGCCTTTTTCCTCGTTTTATTTTCTATTCTGCAGCACCAGCTGAGACAGTCTACCACAATCAGGGCAAATTATTCTCTATCCCACAAGACACAAATTACTAAGAAAGCAAAAAGACCCTGAAACATTGGGTGGGAATGGAGCCTTTAGTGAACAGCGCAAATAGGCTAAGGACAACATCTATATCCTTCAGAACTGAGAGCAGGCAACTGCTTGCTCTTCTGCTTTTTTTCTCTTATTTTTATGAGAATGAGAAAACTCTTCAGAGGTTGGAAACATGACAAAAGAAATGTAAATGAGTAAAAAATAAAAATGATGGGAAGCTGTCTTGTGAAAATCACAGAATCACAGAATGGTTGGGGTTGGAAGGGACCTCTAGAGGTCATCTAGTCCAACCCTCCTGCACACACAGGGTCACCTAGAGCACGTGGCACAGAGTGGCATCCAGGCTGGTTTGGAACTCTGCAGAGAAGGAGAGGTGCTGAAAAATGTAGGAAATGTTCATCTTTAAAAATCATTGCTATTGTTCTTGTAGCATCTCTTCTATTAAAATGAGGCCCACCAAAGATGAATCTTTACAATCTCATCTTAAGTATTTAGAAGTTGCAGCAGTCTCGTTATAGGCAGCACAAATGATCCCTCACATACAAAATAAAAGAGAGCTATGGCTTATGGTGATACAAAACCTCCTATGTGATGCAGGTATTCCCCTGTTCCCGCAGGGCTTCTCACAGGCTCGTGGACAGTGGAGGCCTTGGCACTGGGGACGTCTGGTCTGGGGAGGTCAAAAGCAATAGTAGAACTGGGCACCTGCTTTGTCCACAAAATCTGGTTTGGTTTAGGAACACAAAGGTACTAAAATACAAATTAATACCAAATAGTAGCAAATAAAGTCACCCAAAGCCAGAAGCTATCTTTCGTAATAGGTAATTTGCATTATTAGTAATAACAGCATTTTGCATAAAGACAAAATCTGTAGTAGCAAGTTTCTTTCTCCCATCTTGGGAGAAACAATTCCTTCCAAACAGTCCTTAATTTTGCTCCCCTTTCTCCTGACCTATATCCATTAGTAGGACCCTTTATTCTCTGAAGACATTGCAAAATCTTCTTTAATTTCTTCTGGGAAGATTTGGGGCATATACAGTGTCAATAGGAACAATAGACCAAGTAGCTTCCAGGATTTCACTGATTATTGTCAACTTGTCACCAAGTAGAGTTTTTGAAATCTAGCATCCACGTCTGGTAACTCCAAGTATTTAGTACAGGAGTTTTGTACAAATATATATATATATATACGTATATTCATATGTGTGTGAAAAAAGTTAACTTGTTCAACCTTACTGCTTCCTCAAGTGGTTTGATGTACAAAGATGTATATGATTACTTTTTGATATACAAAGGTCACAGGGCTAGTTCAGCATGTGAAATCTGACTTTATAGTCTGACTGGTTTCCCCTCTGGGAAGCCATGGGTTGAGCAACAGTCAGTCTGTTCTAGGCGGAGTTCTCCAAATACTTTTCCTCTGATTATCCATCGAACATTTCATTTTTGCTGAGCAGTGTTGCTATTATCAAATCCATCCTCTGTAGAGACCTTTTGATGCTGGGGTTTGGCTTCAAATTTAGCCCACCTATGGCCCAACCATTATGGGCCCTTTTGGCCCTTTAGCCCAACCATTATGGGCTACTGAACACCACTCTAGAAAACTGAATGAGGCCACTGAGCTTAATTGCAATCTTAACATGAGTATCCTGAATAAATGGCTTTATTGCTCACAACTCGAAGGTGGTAGGTTAAACTTTCCAAATGCTAGTGACAAGTATGATTTGAAAGAAAGAAAAGTTTTTGAAACACTGAGGCTATGTATGCTGTATATTTGCACCGCACGGACTTCTTAATTATTCAGATAAGGCATTTAATATTTGATCAGAATCCGTAATCTCTTCTTCAGTTAACGTATTATTTACTTTTGAAAACTGCTGATGTACTATACTTTTCCCGTTGTACCTGCAAAAATGAATTGGTCCAATTTAGGTGCACAGAATAAAATATTGTGCTTTAATGCTCAAGATATTATTCATTACTTTCTACTCCTATAAACCTTTTTACCTCCTTCATATTTTATTAGTGCCCTTTAAAGAGACATAAAAAATCAGTCACGTAGTTATTCCATTTTAAATTATGCAAATGATGTTAAATGTAATTATAATCTATTCTTTATTAATTATAAATACACTCCATGTATTTTCTATGGATTGCATTTTTTCACTACAAATAATTAGGCATTTTAGTCCATTCCTGGTTTCATGACCAGAACATTATTCTTGGCTGTTTATAAAGTGAGAAGAACACTTTTCAAATCAAATTAGCATAAATTAGCCATTAGTAGTTTTAATTTAGCAGCCGTTTATCCACAGCATACCTAAACTATGCATACATTTTCTATAATGCATTTGTTTTAAATGAGTTAAAACAGCTCTTCTAAATTTTTCAGGAAATAAGTATTTGCATTCGTACGTAGCCCGTGGCTTGGTGTGTCTTTTAAAGCACTTTTCTAGCTGGGACACCAGCTTGTTCTTACACTTTTCCTCAAAACACTTTAGTAAGCATCCTGTTAACAGAGCAAATAATCAGTCTTTTCCATTGCTACACACTGATTTGATGAACTTCTCCGCGGGAAGTTCTGTGGGAAAGTTAAAGCCCTCCGAAACTGCCGTGGGATGTAGCTGGGCCGAGGAGCAGGCGGGCAGGTCACCTTTCTCTCCTGCTTTCTTGTCTCCTTCTCCACCATGTCTCAATGCAATTTAGCTGCTTGCTGAATTACGCACCGTGGTGGCATCTCAGCAGCGTCCCTGTGCAGAAGGTCGTGGGGCTATTGCTCTTCCCCAGCCGCTCAGCTCTCTCACCATCATTTTATTTAGCACTTAGAGGTAGTGCTGGCTTCTCAGCTGCTGGAGACAAGGGGACGTAGCCTGCCAAGCAGCGGTGAGAAGATGCAGGCAAGTTGGCCAGCCAGGAAAAGGGAAGGGGGACAAATAACTCGTTTTATACAGGTGGCAAAGAGGACAACTGTGGGGTGAAATTGCCCCCTAGGCAAGAATCTGGTGGGAAAACTGGAGTGGCCGTGGAAGTAGAGCAGACCAGGAGGTGGGCAGAGAACAGCAGATCAGTTTGGGGGATTTTGTAAGTACGGGCAGTCAGAAATGATGCGATGAGAGCAGCATCAACCATGAAAAAGTTGCTGGAGTCACTGGGTTTCAGATTCCATTCAAGACTGATGAAATTTCATAATACGGACACTTCTGCACAGCAGAGTGAGTGGTTCCTACCTGTGCAGCAATAACAGCAAGAATATATGTAGCAGAAAAGAAGCTGTTTTAGGGACAGGAGACTCTCTGGGTCTCAGCAAAGAAGCTGTTTTAGGGACAGGAGACTGGGTCTCAGTAGAGAGACCTTCCATGCTTACATCACATGCCAAAGGGAGGTGAAAGCAGTAAGGGCCTTCCTTGATGAGCAGGATCAGACTATTCAGAGGCCGATGTCTCCATGGCTGTCCTATTGCCATCCAAGCCAGCACATACAGGAGGCAGAAAACTGTCCTCTTTTTAGAGGAATTACAGGGTTTTGTCTTTGCCTTCCCTCAACAGCTCCAGGAAGTTTCCCTTGTGAATACGTCCTAATTGCCCTGGGATGAAAGGACCTTCCTCCAAGTGCACTATAGGATCCTGAATTAAGCATAAAGTTTAAGCATGGGATTAATCCATGTGAAGGCAACAGGAATACTTTGCCGTTGATGCTTAAAATGCTTGGCTGTATTGCAGAGCTTTGAGTTTCAACATTAGAAACTATTGGCATTTAGATTGTTTATAGGAAACAACTACATATGAGTGACCCTTGTGCTTGTCCTTGCCAAGAATGATGACACATCAGCAACATAATTCCAGGATGACATAGCAAATGCTGAAGAGGGAGGGCCAGATCCTGTATCTCTTACTCAGGTAAGAGTATTAAAAGCAACTGCCTCTGACCCCACGTGAATGGTTAGGAAAGAAACAGAGAGACTTAAATAAATGGGGAGTAACTTATAGTGAAAAACTCTTTTTAGCCTTTTATGGCCTTCCAAGATTGAAGTATGACTGTCAAGCTGAGACACGTAGTTTTTGTTGTTGAGAGGGAGCACATACAAGAGTTTTTCTGTTCATTGTGATACTAATATTGCTCTTCCAAGCACTGCCAGCCATTATTCACTAGCAGGATGGTTTGGTGCATTGTTTGCATGGAGGATATTTCAGAACGTTGTTCTCTGCGTTTGGTTCTGATGCCAGCTGAGCTTTTGCTTGCTTAGCTTTGATTTTTATATGCAGCTGTTTCTATTTGTTGTGGGTGCTGCTGGTCGAGTTGGACAAATAATAACTATCATATAACTAAGTGTTTTATTTTTGTGATTTTGCTCCTTCAGCCACTCACACTTCAAGTCTAGCTTTTCTGTCCTACATAGTAGTGCCAGTACAGAGCTTCTGCAAAGTTGCCATAAGAAACTACCTATGGCTTCTAGGAGTAAGGAAATCCTTAGAGAGGCTCAGAACCACCTTATCAGCTCCCATACCGAGTCTTTATATTGTGTCCAGGATGGTGAAATATCCCTCATTCCTGGCCGCTCTAATATCCCCTTAGGATATTCTAAGCCATAAGATCAGTGTTACCTCTTTAATGCTAACAACAATTATTCATTATTTCTTATAACATAGGAAATCAGGAGCACCCAACAAAGCTATTAAGCAGCAGGTTTAAAGCGAACAAAAGGAAATATTTTTCCACACAGCACATAATTACCTTGTGGAGCTCATTGCCGCAAGATGCTGGGAAGCCAAAATTATAAATGTGTTCAAAAATGGCTAGACAAATTCATTATTAAACACAACGGCTGTGTGCAGTCCCTGGCTGAGGAAGAGGCTGCTTGGGAAAGCCACTGATTGCCAGAAGCTCGGGGAGTGTGCTGGGGGAAGGCTCACCCTCTATTTGCTCTATTCCTCATGCTTTCTCGTGAACATCTGCCACTAGTCGCTGTCACAGAGAAAAATAATGGGCTGTGTGGACCTCTGGTTTGACCCGGTGTGCCTGTTAACAGATGTAGAAAAGAGGAAGATAAATCAGTGCTTCTGCAAAAAGTGTGATGTGAAATAATGGGGTTTTTTTCACATATCACTGGTCAATGTTATAGGCCTAACCACTTTGATTTATAAAGAAAATGAAGACTTCTTGAAGTTAGCTAGCCTCCTGTTTTAGTTCTTTTACTTTAGCCACTCTTCTCATGATTTACTGTCTCATTATTGGACTACAAAATTCAGGACAATGTTTTGGAAAGAGAAAGAAAGAAATACGGTTAGTTTACATTTGTAAACCAGGAATGTTTTACATTTAAAATGAATGGAACTGCTATGCAAAGTCCTAATGCTAGAGTGAAATGCTGAGCAATTTTGTTTTTTCTTTTTTTCTTTTTTAATTTATCTTTGTTCTGCAAATAATCTTGTTTACATTAATTAGACCCTTTCAAGTAAGTGTCTCAACTTCCAGTTTATAGAAATAACGACATTAAAGTCTGGTATGGGCACTTCTTGCCGTTTGGAAAGCAAAAGGGAGCAGTTGTATGAACTTCGAAATTAAACAGGATGAGTTTCCAAACCACTGAAAAGTGTTTGTTTGATCTTGTTCTGGGACAGACTCTTCAAATCTAAGCAAGTTGAATGTCTCGCTGCCTTGCTAGTCATTTTATACACATTTCAATTTTACAACAGAGTTTTTCATTGTCTCTTCTTTTACAACATCACCATCTTGAATTTTACTTCTTGATGGTTGCATTGTGAATCAAGTCCATAGAACTGACAGCAGGTAGAACATCCAAAAATATTTACATTCAAGAACAAGTCGTGTAAATTATACATACTTTTTTGTATGTTTAATTGTAGATTTTGTTAGAGATTGACGTATTTCCCCTCTATTTGTCAGTTCTTTGCACAGCATTTGTGTTTGTTTTACTGCTATTTACTAAGCACGTGTATCTTCTGGCGTACAAAACTAAAAATGGTCATGCTGTCTGCAGCATTCAGGGCTTCTATAAAGTTTAACTGCTTTGTGGATTACTTTTTGGTTTCTCGTCAACTGAGTCTATGCATTTACTACTTTTTTTGTGCCATCTTTTCTTCTCAAAACTATCATTTTCCTGTAAATTGATTTGTTCCATTGCTGAGCTAGAAGTGGCCTCACTGGGAAGACAACATAATTTTCTTTTATCACAAATATGCTTCAGTGGAATTGCCTTGAATATCTTTAAAAAGAATCAAGCTAGATCTTTTTAGCCCTAATCCAAGGGCCAGAGAACCAGGGAAACTAGGAAACGTTTGATCTTTCTAGCTACGTATGGGCAGAGTTCTGCTTGTACTTACTGAGTAGGAGCATTCCTCACAGGGAGGACTTTGCCTGTTGCTCATCCCCTTCTAGGTGTGGAGACGCCAGTTCTCATCTGTTGACCACCATAGGTGGATGAGGTGAAAATATTTGTAGTCCCGCAGCCATCGCATGCATAGTTAAAAACACTGAGATAAGCTGCAACTGTGATAGATAATTGTTCATATCACAGGTACCTTCAGCTTGAGTGATTTCAAAACGGTCATGCTATAGTTTTTCTGTTTCCCCACATGGTCCTGCCCTTCCCTGACCTGCTTCTTCTTTACCCATGCACTGCCAAGGCCATCTAACGCACAGAAGAGTGTGGAGCAGGAGGTGGTCCCATCAGCTCCCATCAGCTGGCAACACTCTTTGTTTCCTCCCAGAAAACACTTCAGCAGATGTGCTGATTTTGGGGGCAGTGTGTGGAAACAGATGTGCGAAGGGGTTACATTAGGATAGGGAATTCTGCATCTCCAGGATTGAGGGAGCATAAGGTCACCTGTTGATGTGTCCTAGGTCCCCACTTCTGCAGGAGAGTAACAAGCCTGGAGTTCCTGAAATCTGACTGACAGATCCAGAAATTTAATAGTACTATGATTTTTTATAGTGTCATAAAAGATTCAAATGTTGCTATCCACATGACTGTTGTAGACTTGAGGAGCCGTATGCCGAAGTACTCAAGGTTAGAAGGCAGTAATAAAAGCGAGGGGGGAAAAAAAGGTTGCTCTTCTCTCTACTTCCTCCGAAAAAGGAAAAAAAAATTATGATGGAGTATAATAGAGACCACATTTTATAAAGATGAAGATGCACATGCTTAAAACAATAAAGTACTCGCTTCATCATGCAGTTCTGCCCACGCCTGGAAAAGTTTATGCATCTTCTAATGAAAGACAGAGGAACTACCTTGGTTTGTGCCAAAATTCATGTTGGTGTCAAATCAAATAGTTTTATTTTACTGACATGGTACATTCAGATGCCAGCTATAATCACTGCAGTGAAAATACTGAGAATGACAATTTGCAAATCCCGCCACTCAATAAAATAAAAGCAATCCATGCTTATTTTGGATATGCTTTTAAACAGATACCTTACGGAACTAAGCCTCAACTTAGAGGCTGACTTAGGGCTAAGCAGGGAGCTAGTGCACCCACCACCATGTTACAGGACAGACTTGCACCAAGCCCGGCAGCCTAAGGCTGCTGAATGTTTTTTCTTAGTACCTTAAATGCTGTTAGCAGTGGGACACCGCAAGGATGGCCAAAAACATGAATTCCAGGTTCGCTGAGCCTGAATCAGTTTACCGAGCCACCCCAGCGTCCCAGAAACATATTTCATTTTGAAAGACAAATCATTTCTTGCAACTTTTCTTAGGCAGACCGTTTCTGGGTTTTGATGCAACTCAATGTGAATCCTAAATTTAGTCTGAAATCAAGTCTGAAACCTTTAAAAAGAGCGTGTCTGTATCCTGTGAATCACTGTATCAGGAGGGTGTCATAATCATCAGCCAGATCTGTACTGAAATGACTGCCGTCTTCAGCATTAAAATGACAAATGTGGACTCAGTACCCAGTTCCAAGAGAACTAGCCACTTCTGAAGGCCCTCAATAGAAGCAGATGCTTCCTTGTTGCCTAAAATTTGATGCTGGCAGCCCTAGCAGAGGCTTGCTCATAGCCCATGCTCTCCCCAGCTCCAGCTGGCAAGGCTAGTCCCTGGTGAACTCACATCTCTGGACCTCATAGCAGTAAGTCCTCTCCGGTTGTCACATGCTCATCACTAAAGCTGGGACTTCCACCAAGTGTCAGCGCTGCGGTGCTCCAGTGCCAAGACACTCTTGTCAATCTAACTCGCTCTTCATGGTTTTCTCTGGTTTCCCTGGCAGAATTTGGCCTACAGAGTCTAACAATGCTTTTATTAATAAGAAATCTGATAAATAGGGACTTTATAGATTATTTTAAATGGCTAGTAATTGGTTTAATGAGAGACAGATGCCTGGGATCTTTGTATTGTCTTATAAGGGAAATATTTATATAGAGACTCAATTTTTTAGAAGTTTTGTTTTATGGAGGGATGCAGAGAATAAAGGCATCTGCTGCTATTCAGCAGAGCTTTTATAATGTTGGCTTGCCTCAATTAATCTAGCTTGAGTGCAGTGTTCTAGTGAAAGGAAATGCAGAATAAAAATGTAGAGCTGCAATGTATATAAATCTTGAAATGTCCGTGGAGAGCTGATAAATTGCTGTATTTTGCTCAGTTTATGCAAAAGAGAAAATGAAGAAGCAGATTGCAAAAAAAAAAATTATACATGAAGTCATTAAATCTCACTGTTCATTACTGAAGAACTGTTTTGATACTAAGGAAGATCAGGACTGAACAAAAGACTAGCTAGGTGACATGTTTGTAGGAGTCCTTCTTTAGAAAAAAAAATCCGTAGCATAATGTCATGGGTGTGATATAAGTACAGAACAATTGTTATTCCTTTTCTTGAGTCTCAGATTATGGATGTTTTGCACTTTTTTTTCTTTATTTTTTTTTCTGTAACTGACCCTTTATTTGTTTGTCAGGTTTCTTGCCGGATCTCTTAATCTGGCAACATTATAAAATGGAGCTTGTCACTTCAGCCACACAGTTAGCCCCTTTACTCCATAAACAACTCATGTTCATGTCTTCGTGATTGAATCAAGGGCACTTTTCTCCCCCTTTTTTCTTTTTTTTTTCCTTTCTGTTGTGTTAAACTCATTATTTTCCTAAACCATGCTGTTACTTGCACATAGCAAAGTAGATGGAGAAACTAGAGGAGAAAAGGATATGCTTGCTGCACATCTGTCCTGTAGTAACTGAGAGACTCAAACTGCCATCACCACTACTGTTGCTGGATATTTTTTTTTTCTGTTAGTCCAATACTGATTTCACTTGCAGAGTATATTTTCTGAATGGATTCTCTGTGTGTGGTATCCAAAATGGAGGAAGAAGAGAAATTTTCACGGGGATAGTCAGAGATCTTCATTATATTTTACATGGTCAGTGTCGGTAGAAGATTTCTAACAGCTCTTTGAATTTTCTTTATCAAACATGAGGAATATGATTACATTAAAACAGAATTGGATAATCCAAAAAGCAAGTATTTTTGAGGCTGTATTGAAACCCTGCTGTCCACTAGTATGCAACAAGGATGCCAGAAATGCTTAGATTAACAGCAGATAGCAGCATGCATCAAAATCATCACTTAGCACTTGTTTTTATGCTTATAATCTTTACATATACTTAAATATCTCTGCATTATACTTGCAGCAAAGTCTATGAAGGAGATAGGTAAAGAACTGTGAGGACCAACATCATTTTTTCAAAGCTTTCCTCCTCCTGTTCAAAATGGAAAATGTTTTTTGCAAGGAGATGACACAGGACAGACAGTCTCTGAAGGGATGCTTGGGAAAAGGGGACAGGTGGAGACAGGAGACAGGGGGTTCACGTAAGGAAGCAGCAGGAACTCCCAGTGCTCTGGGGCTTTTGGGCAGCTCTAGTGTCACCACTGCCACTCTGCCCTGGGCTGAATAGTGCTGCCAGTGACAGTCACTGGAACTGCATGCCAGCCAGGGAAATGGGTGAGTAGACACGTAGCTTTAGATAGAAGGAGATCCTTTTGTTTAGAGGCAAGGAAAATGCTGGGCCACAACATCAGTCCTAGAAGAAGGAATAAAGGATTCTTTATATATGAGCAAATAGTGTATTTGCAAACACTGAAGTGGACATTGATTGAGGCCCCCAACTCCCTGTAAAAAAGGACAAAGAAGGTAATGACCCACCACAACGCAGGAGTGTCATTTCTTCTCAAGGACTCTGAAAGTACGCCCTAGTCTGCATTCATCTACCATAGTCCTCTTATTTCTCTTGAGAAGTGCTGTTTTATCCACTGGGAAAAACAATAGTGTGTGGAAGATCTGTGCAGGCCGGTGTATGCAGGTTTTTATCTTGTAGCTTATTAGGATGTCAGTGTCTCCTCTTAGCAGAATTAAAATCTTATTATGTGAGCTTTGTTTCTTTCTTATCTTATATCCTAACTATATTAACTGGAGCGGCCTAGATAGACTCATAAAAGCCCTTGAGGCTCACTTAGTGAGCAGGCTCTGAGGGATGTTTTATCACTTCTGAAAGGTTGGATCAGCTGCAGGTACATTGCAGCTTAGGGTTTCTTCACTTTGCAAATTCACCTTTTCTTTCCTTTGCTTCCTTTTTCCACTTTTTTTTTTTTAATTCCAAGGAACTCTATCAGTTTGCAGATTTTTCCCAACACCAGTTCTAAATCAAAAACAGCATGTCTGTACAGAGGATTTTAAGATGTTAGCATGTTTCCTACACTTGGGTCAGCTGATAATGTAGAGAGTTAGGGAGTTTGGGTATATTCTGAGCTCAGGCTATCTCACTTATAATCACTTATTCATGTGAAATTAGGTAAAATATTACTAGCATAGCTAGACATGTAAGAAACCACCTTTCTACTCAGCTTATGTGCCTACTAGGTTGGTGTTGATGAGCTTTCCATAGAGACAGTCCTCAGCAAGCAAATGTCAGAAATGCACAGATACTAAAGAAATAGTACTTACTCAAAAAATATAGTTACTCAAATGTAAATAGTAGAGCCCTGGCCTACAGTTTTGATCAAGCCCTATTGCCATGGAAATTTGCTGTATTTCCCATTTACTTCAAAGTGAATTTCTGGGAAGCCTTAAGTCTTGTTTTATGAACTACATGAAGTACATAGGGAATGAGCTGGCTTCTTCTTATCAGTAACTACATAAAGCGTGAGTGATCAAAAAGTTATAATGACTACAACATAAAGGTTACTACTTCAGTGAAATGCATATTTCTTTCTTCTTCTGTTGTTAAAAAAAGCTGTTGTCTTTTCTTCTTTTCATTTCTTTCTTCATCTCTTTCCTTTCCTTTCCATTCCTAACCCAATTTCAAACACTTATTTTACTGTAAGAATTAAAAAAAAAAAAAGAATTCTTGCCTACTTTTTTTTTCCACAGCACTTTGTATCATTATGTTCTCATTTAATGACATTTCATTAGCTCTTTGAAACCATTCCCTGGGGCAAGCTTTTATTATTTGTAAAGTAAATCAAACATCATAGTGCTAATCTTTAGGAAGAAAAATAGACTACAGCCAGAAAACAATATTTAGATTTTCTATTAAATTTTCTTTTGGAATTAAAACTTAAGTTTTAATTTGAGTGCTTTGAGCACTTAAGTTTTACGCTCAAAAAGATCCAAAATAGTGTTCTCAAAAGAGGTGCTCTAGGTATCTAAAACCTTTTTCTAGAATCCACATGTCAGTTAGTATTTCTGAGTACTTTGGACATCTGTGTTAGAGATAAGAAAGGCAGTTTTTTGAAGATGGGGGGAAAAAAGGCCCTCATTAAAATGTGAGTTTTGTCCCCTCACTAACAGAAGAAAAAGTCATCATTCCATGTTTGCAGTGGCAGCTTGGATGCCTGCATTAACTCATGATGTCTCTGCCTTCATCCAGTATCTTTAGGTACCTCTCTTTTTTGGACTCATTCAAGCCATATTGCAGTGGTCAGGCTGAGTATTTTCCTTTTGTGCCTATTATTTGACCTATTTACATGCTGTCCTTCTGGAAATGGTGGGAATGTATTAACTTAGAATCTATTAAAAAGAAAGACCTTTATCTGCACATTCAGTACACTTCATGTAAACTTGAATCGTGTGCTTTCTTTGTAAATATCTGTGTCTTGGTAAGTAGGAATTCACATTAAGAAGTAAAGAAAATCTGTACCTTTTTTTTAAATCTGTACCTTTTTTTACGGGTTTAGTGCACAATTGACACATATAATTACATACTTTGAAATAATGCAGGAGGGAGGATAGGATATAGCACAGTTACTGAATAATGAAATGGATAATTTTGTACACAAAAGGATGGATAATGCCCATGTGCTGATCAATGTCTTTCCTATTTCCCCAGAAGATTCCTACCAAAGCACAGAAATAATTGGTATTCAGTGGAGCCTATATTGGCTCCTTTTATTGTTTTACAGACTTATTACAGTCATGAGTATTTCTCAAGTTGACTGCTTTCTTCAAAATGTGCAAGGTGTGATAGTTGTGAACAAAACTTTTCATTACATATTATGTTAAAATGAAAAGTGTGAACGAAATGGGGAGAATTACTTATGAAAATCTCACATACATAAAGATCATTTGTTAAATATTCCAAAAGCAGGAAACCTATTTTCATGAGAGGAAATAAGTACTGCTGGAGAATAACTTTAATTTTTTTTACACACAAATTGAAAATGATATATCCTGTACATTAGTTACAGTGCCAGTGTATGTATTATACCCAGAGGGTCCTTTGTATGAAAAAGGATCATAAAATCCCAGCAACAGTCTATATTTTCCTGCTGGATATAAATCTGAAAGATTAATAAGGTTAAATTATTGCTAACTGGTATGCCAGGGAATAAATTTCTAAATTAGAATTTTAATTGTATGTTCTTGTGCAGTCCTCTTTCTTACTAATTCACATTTCACTGCACTTATAAAATCTTTCCTTATAGGAAAGTCTTAGAGAATTTAAAAGGATTAAAACTAATGGAATTCTTAAACTTAAGTAGGTAGAATGCAAATAGCTCTGAAAACTCGTAGAATTTAAGCTGTCTACCAAATTTTGAGGTGCCTCTACAGAATCCAAGGAGGTTTACACTGCATTTTAGGAGATGACTTTTGATACCAAGATAAGAAATTATGTTAATATACCTCATAAATATTTTGTTTTTAAAATTATTTGGAAGGTTTTCTTTGTTACTTACTATAGAAGTACTCTTTGGCGCTTACTTTTACAAGTCATGAATTAAGACTAAATGGACTCAGATACCAAAACATTTTTATCACAGACATAAGTACTTTTACAAATAACGTGATTTTCCTTGTTCCATGGGAGAGTCAACGCGTTCCAGGAGAGAAGTCTCATGGGTCAGGGCAGCGGTTCAAGCCATGCCATGGGTCCTCCTTCAGCTATGAGCATCTCTGTCCTTTTGGACATCTCCAGAGGTCAAAGAAACAGTCCCAAATGCTGGTGTGGGACTCTCCAGGAGACCCCAGGCACCATCAGATTTAGGACTGGGTTTCTCTTGTCTCATTCAAATTCACTGGGCACGTAACAACTAATGTGGCCACCGCTGCTGTTCATAAAGTTGCTGGGCACCTTGGCAACTTCCACAGTGACTGAGAGGTTGTTTACCACTGAGTTACTTCTCTGTTCTTATAGTTAAGTCATTCTCTTACTCAGTAAATTTCATCTGCATGTCTTAAGTACACTGAAAAAGGAGAAAGTTCTCTTTCCTACCATGGGCAACTCTCTATGCAGATCTTTATAAAGTTGTTAATGCATAGATTTTTTTTTAATGAGTTCAAGGAGACAAAACCATGTTAAAGAGCAACAACCTGAAATAATATTAGAGTCCCTGCAGTTAGGACTGTAACTCTGGTTTTTGTTTAAGGCTGATTTATGCCTTTTCTCTCACACTGAGAGGACCGTATGGAAGCTACAAGGCTAAATTTCCAGAAAATTCCTATAAGAATGAGGAAGTTTGGGAGAAGACAACAATATATTCTGTTATTTGCAACAGTCTTTAGTGTGTTTTTCTTCCCTTCCATTTTCAGACCGGGGTTAGAGTGATGCATTGATAAGTGCTTTATAAATGCCGAAGGCAATTTACATTGATTAGGTAGATTTTCACATTGACTCTTGCAACAGAGAATTTTCAAGGACAGGCATAGTAAAATGTTTTTTAAATTCCATTATTTGAAAACTGGACACAATTCTCAGTGATTGAAGCTGACAGAAGAAAAGGCTGATGGTGAGTATATTCTCTGGTGGCTCACTGTCATCCACAAATGCTTTCAGAGACCAAGGCAATGACTGAAGTTATGAAGAGTTGCTTGCATACAGTGGGTTGCCATCAGTGAAATCAGTTACTGTTGCACTGTTGCTCACAAACTCTTATGTTTCTTGCAGGTGATGCATTTTCAAGTCCAAAATCTTTCCTCAAAGTGACTAGAAGACTTTAAATGGTATTTTATAGTTTGGCAGAGTTATCTAACATAATATTCCTTCTCAATTCCTTAAGAATATAACTCCTTAGTAGTAAACAAAAATAATGTTTTTTTTTTTTTAATCCAGATGATGTTTTTAGTAAAAGAACATCCTCATCTGACAGACGTTTTACAGATTCTGAATATTTTGAAAAGCCAATGAACTGGAAGATACATAGACCTTATCAACCTTACATTTTTTCATTAAATGAGCCTAAAGTTCCTTGTCCTCCGAACACTGATGGAATGTCCACATATAAACTGAACGCAACGGTTGTAAACGCCTGTATATATATAAGGTTAAAATAGTGGCATTCCTTCACTATGCAATTTAGGGCATTTTAGACATTTAATTTTGGTGCAATTCAAAGACTGTACATTCCTTAAATAGCTAGCCGAATATAGGCAAGGACCTACCCTAGTTGTCCGTTCCAGCCTCAAGTAGACAGTGAAAGTAACTCTGCATTTAGTTTCAGGAAAGTCCAGAGGCATTTATAAGTGAATATGACAAATAGCATACTTTGTTAAAGTGCATCTCAGTCTAATTACCAAGATATGCCAACAGAAAAATGAATATGAGCAATACAGAAGTGACTTAGTATCACTTCAGGAAAACCAGGCGCCAAAATTGACATCATAAAAAACATTTAATAACAAATCCACAGATTAGACTTAAGACTGTTACACAGTGAAATATGCTTTTTTGGTGCGTGTGAATAATATGTTTGTTTATTATGTAGGCAGAACAAGATTTATGATGTCCTTAACTTCTTATTTCTTTGCTTGCAAAAACTTGCATTTTGTAAATGATATGATAGCAGACTATGCTGTTGTCACCTAGCAACAATGAAGAATTTCTTGAAAAAGGCACTTGATTTTGGATTAATAATAAAAACATTTATTCCACACAACACTTTACATTTGTAGTTCTTAAAGTGCTTATGAAGATGTATTAGTTTTACTGTCCCTAATTTGAAACATGAGAAACTAGGATGGAAAGTCTGATGACAGAAATGACAGTCAACAGAGCAACAAAAAAAGACTTCATCCTACTCCTCTTCTTCCAGCTTCCTCAAACTGTACATTTATGTAGGTCCTTTCCAATATTTTCTATTCCTATGAATTTCAAATGAGAAAAGGGAATGATTAAAAAAATCGGTATTTGCAAAGATTATCTCCCTCTCTTATTTGAGATATCGCAGTTATTTTCTAGTCTGAGGGTCACAGTGAATTAGCCCTTGGCAAATACTTATTTTTTAATGGAAACCACCGCAGTATTGAGGTAAAGCAAGCAAAAGCTTCACATTCATCCTAAGATGATCCTAGCGATGTGTTATTGACCAGTTCTCATGTTGCAGGTACAGCATTGCTGTATATTTCCATTGTTTTCAAAAAGCTGTTTCATTTTAATTATTGAAATATTTTCTGATAACGGAGGGACGATCAACACTGCAGACTGAAATATCTGGTGTAACATCTGGTGAAAAGTGCTTTGTTTTGCAAGTAGATCATAGAGGATAGGTACCCAAGGTCTTGGGTGATTTGAATTAAAGAAATATGTATTTTAAATGATTTGAGAAATGCCCTACGCTCATTTAAAGTTCTCCATTACCCTTGCCAGATATTCGGTGGAATGAAGCTGCTTGGGAGCATATATCTTCCTAATAGTCTGCATTTGTAAGGAACGTTACAGGATGAGTTAGAATGAATAGCAACTAAGATAATGTGTGGACTGTGGTGCAGCAGGGTCCCCAGAGAGTGATACGTCAAGATAGACATTTTAAAAAAATCCAGAATACAACTTGTATTTCTCATAAGTTAGGAAAGATCTTGAAAGATCATCTGTTATAAGGTATCTGCTCTGTTCTTTACTTGTGGGACGAATGGGATTTCTCCTTATAATTCATTGTGGATTATCGTGCTGTTGCAGTATGTGTAATGGTAGCACGTAGGGGATTTAAGAAATGACACGCCAGCTGTCTTTTACAATAACGGTTTCTCTTTATGCTCTCGCACTGCGATACCTCTTCCTTCAAATTATCTTTTCTGTGCACTCTCATTGAAATACCTGTGTGCATCCAAAAAAAAAAAAAAGAAGTAAAATAGCCTGGATCTACAAAATTAAGTTATCGTAGATTTTCTTTCATTCACTGATATATTGGTGGAAAAAAATAAAGAAAATTATATGTATGGAATTCTTTTTCTATAATCTATTTTTTAAAGAAGAAAGTGAAGTCAGTATAGAGAAACTGGAAACTGAAGAATGCCTCCTGTTTCTCATTATTGTGTTTGAAATATAAGTGTTCTGAAAACAGAATTATCTGGTTCGTAGATATATTATTAGGAGGTATTTTTATCTCTAAGGCTCATTAAGCTTATCATTGTGCCCAGAAGTTCCAAGCAGGTGCGAGAAATTGAGCCCGTACTTCAGCAGATGAGAAGCAGACGGGCTGCCCAAACCAGTACATTGCCTATTTTATATCTTTCCTGAATTCAATACAGTACAAATGCTTCCCACTCACCTCCAGAGACTTGCTCAAATCGATTGGTTTAAAGCAATTTCTGTAAAAGTTCATTAGTTGGACAGGAAGAAAGGGGAGGGCCCTGGGAGTATGTTCTGATCCTCCATATTTCAAGGTATAGACTGTACCAGCAACACTCTTT
>NW_010579473.1:58538-89899 GCF_000705375.1 Tinamus guttatus | reverse complement strand
TGCTTAGTGAATCAAATCCCAAACCACTTGCTGGGTAGTATCCTGTCCATCAACTCGGAGAACCAAATCTGTGAACCGGTCTCTAGCGGAGTACTGTGAGCAAGAGAGAAATCTTTTGTGGCTCAGCTTTCGGAAAGGCAAAATCCTGCAGAACATAACCTGACTGGTTTGGGACATTATCAAGAGTTAGTTTCTTTGTTCTACTTTTGAAACTTCATTGCTGAACATTTCCACTTCTATTTTACCTTTAAACAGTGATTAATTATTCATCTTCCAATGTTGTCTAAGAATAAGTGTGAACTTTGCAAGAAACTCAGACACAGATCAATGTCTCTACCAAGGGAAAACAGCTCCTTACTCTGGGCAATCTGGTTTACCACAAAATTACTTTCCATCCAGCATGGGTCAAGAGTGCTCTGGAGCTGGAACACTTGCTTCAGAGACTATTGGCACATTTTTAATCCCATCGCAGATAATGATTGGTGCCCTTTTGGCAAGCTGTATACAGCTGTAATGCATCTTAAGATTTTCAGGGCTGCACTTTCTCTGTCCTCATAGTAATGTACATTTCTCAGAGCCAATGGTGGTGCCCTGTGATTAAGGAGAGGCTTATTTCTGTTAGTGGATCTTATTCATTACAATTTGCAAACATGTAAAAAGGAGATACAGAGAAGGAGAAACAAACTGAAGTCTTCTGACAAGCTGCCTGTTCTTCTTATGTCATCACTTAACAGATTTCTCAGAATCCAGGGAGTCCCAGGGCTCTTCAGATCTTAAGTTGAAAACCACCACTCCAGGGAACTTGTTAGAATTTTAGACATTGAAAGCCCCCATGTTCCATTGACTTCAGCAAGAGATCAAGGGATTGCTTTGAGATTTATGCTGTTTACTAATGCAGATTGTTGGGATTTGAAAAGCAATGTACTTCGATTATGAGGACAAAGGACAGTAATGGTAGCCCATTTTGTGGGCATTTTCTACTTTAAACTACTCAGAATGTGCAGAGGTCTTGCAAGAAACAAGCCTAGTTTCCTCTGTTTAGCTTGGGAACTTAATCGGGGATTCTGTTATCAAAATAGTATTGCGCCTACGCACCCCTCTTGAATCAAAAGATTCAATGTGTGCTGATCATTGACATAAAAAGATGAAAACAAGAATTAAGATCAGCCATCCTCCTGATTGATAGAGTTCTACTAGCTGGTTTGGTGACCAGCCAAGGTTATTATTTCAATATGGAGTGATGAAGTGCATTTATATTACATGACTTACAAATATACTGAATTTGTCAAGAAATTGAGCAATTTTTTGTGTATTTTTTCATGTAAAAGGATATTTTTAGTACCTTCAGATTTCTTATTTGCATTAAGCTTATTAAATACAGTACAGAGGCTGAGTGAATATTAGATACATTTTATTTTTCATAAAATCACATTTTTGTTCACTAACAACATAATCATCACTAAGGGACACATACATGACAGTTGAATCCAAATGTTTTCAAATGCCGATGTATGTTAAGATCATGCAGGTTTGTGTATGGTCATCTGTCAAGAGGTAACTGAAGGTTGTGAATATGCCAAAAATATGCTGGTAGTGCAGTGTGAAATTCTGCTCTCAAATACTGGAGCAACTCCAGCAATGATGGTGAAGCTCAGCTTTATGTGAGTGTAAATATCAAGAGAATTTTGATAGCACAAATGAAGGACTCTTCGTGTTGCAGGTGTGCGGCTTTGGAAAGGTTGGCTAGCACTTCACATGCAAAAATTCTTCTGACTGTTACACAAATAATCTTGTGTCAAGTTTTCGATAAAACTTAGAGCTATGCATGAATAATATTTAAATAGGAAACTTGTATTTATGTTCGATAAAAAGATGAGGTAGGTGACACTTTAACAACAGTACCCCTAAGTACTGTTTGCCCTTCTCCTTCGTTTTTCTTTAAGGTAACTATTGCTGTATGCATTTCTTAATGTCACTTTCCTTCCTTTTTTAGAGTTTCTTTGAAGGACAATCTGCACCGTGGGATTCAGCTAAGAAAGATGAGAATAGAATGAAAAATAGATATGGGAATATCATTGCATGTAAGTGTCGACAGCATAATTGTGCACTGTGTTAACTTTCAGCATCTGATAAGAATGACCACCAGCCTCATGCTCTGTCTCATATTCCTCTTCTCTAATTAAGAAAATAAAAATCAGGATTTTTTTTTTGAGATATCTGTCAGATTGAATGCTTTTTCTCCACCTGTATGCTATATAGCTTCCTTCCTCTCATCCAAATTTGCCTAATGGGGAATGCTGTTTTTGACCATCACCCAACTCTAACAGCACCCAGACTGCTCCTGGTAGCTTGGTAGGAGAGTACCGATCATCTCATCAGTATCTTCACTTTGGGCTCTGGACACCATAGGCTTGGACAGTATTGCCTAGGTATTGCTTGAAAGCAGAATGACAGACATGATTTGCCCATTTAACTTCAGTTAAAAAAAAATGAATTACTGTGCTTTACTTAATAGTGCCAAGGCTAGATATACTAATGAAGAGCTTCAGGGGATGATAGTGTGTTTTTGTGAATGACCTCTAAAACCGGCGCAATGAGGCTGGTAAGCACTGGAGCAGTAGATGCTGTGCATGGATAATGAGGCAACAAATATACCAAGTTCAGTAAAATTACATTACTGTTTACATGCTTGTGTTGTTGCACATGGAACTGTTCGTTCCCAGTCTATACGTAGGAGATGATCCCTTCCTTGATTGCTCCTTCACAATCTAAGTGATTTAGACATGAAGGGTAAGTGCATGTACGAGCTAGGCAGACAACCATGAAGCAGTTATGAGCAGGTCTATAAGCAATGGTCACAGCATGTGAGTGATCGTTGTCATAAACATGAAGGGAAAGGATAGCCTTTGGGGAGAGATCATGTAATGTACCTAACAACTCAGCAACCACTACTGCAGTAGGTGCTGTGAATAGCCCCTTTTATCACTGTGACCTTGGTGGGCTGAGACAGTCTAGGAAGAATAAACAGATCTTTTATTTGATGCAGAAAAAGAAGGAGAACTAGCAAGTAGGAAGAGAAAACAGATCTCTTATTTGATATAGAAAGAGAAGGAGAATCAGCAAGAAATACTTGTGCACACAAGATGGCTTGTGGGCCAGGCACAGGAGGCCTGGCAGATGATATCTGCCATGTCATTTTGAATGGATTGGACGTGACTGCGTTGCTGTGTGTGTGGATGGCATATTGTATACTGAAAATAAAGTGTGCTAGGGAAATGTGGACATCATGATGGGCTAGAGCACATGTAAAAGAAGGTAGATTAACTAGACATGGTTACGGTTGTTTCTCACCAAGCAATCTTTAATGCCTCACAAACTTCTTGTTTTGTGAGCATATAGCTCAATACATTGTATTGCTATCATTATTATGTAAGTAAAAATACTGAAGGCATACATAAGAATACCAAATACTTTTATGTTCATTTTTCCTTTGTGAAATTTTGTTTCCTGTCTAAGGCTGTGACAATAGATATGCTGTTTCTGGCAGGGTTTAGCTTTGTCAGTCCCCTCTTTAATGTCATGTTATACGCAGCCTGTCACTTGGACTCCCTTTGGTTGAAGTAAACAGAAGACTAATAGTGCTGTATGACTGAGGTAATGAAGTGACGAGTAGCAAAGGGAAAGCAAGTAAAAGATATTAGATGCACAAATCAATGGCAATTACAAGTAATACTGCAGGCTCACTGAGAGGGCAAATGTTACTGTGATCATTTGGATCCCAATTTACTTCTAATGTCATCAGTATTTAGCAAAAGGAAAGAGTTGGATGGAGTTGTTATCAATAACTCCCTATTATGGAGCTGTGAAAACACAGAGAATGCAAGTTAAAATTAAAACTCATTATAGTAAAGGGCAATATCTTGAAAGAGAGGCTAAAACAACCCACAGTTTGTCATCTGTTAAATAGATGTATGCAAATGGAGAAGTTAAGTGTATAATTACGTTTTTCTACTGATGAATGTTTGCTTGGCCCAAGAGTTGGTGACTACAGTTTTGGAGGTCCACTTTTGAAAATTTTCATGAAGTAGTTGTTAAAGCAGTGGCTTTCACTGAAAATTATTTGAATAAAATCCACTCTTATGCTCTATTTAAAGAATCAAAAATACTGCAGATGGTTTAGATACCTCCAATTATGGGTACCCGATTATAGTGAGATGTGTATTTTTTCCATGGGAGTTTAATGGATTTTTTTCTGACCGTTTATCCTCTTTATTTAAATTTTCCCCCAGACACTACTGTTACATTATTGCTTGTAGTCATTATTGCTCTCTGAGGGAACCAAAACAATAGCACCAGGCTGCTAGCGTTGCAGGAGCTTGTCAGAATAGCAGCATGCTTTACATTACCCAACTGATGTGCATTTAATTGGCTACAAGCGTGCCCTGCCCCGCTGTATGAAGGCAACTACAACTTGTGAGCCTCTATCAATTAGCTCAATCATGGCCACAGTCCAGTCACCCCCAGAAAATGTATTCCTTCTGTATTGAACACAAATGCACTTTTTTTCTGTTTTCTCATTAAGAACTAGGAACAATCTGCATCTGCTGAATGAACTTTTTTCACCTAAGAAAATCATGTGTCTGTCCTAATTGTGTAGGGCTATGCGTGGGGTTTGGTAAAATCTATTGTTCTTTTCCTCAGGAGAGACTGGGGGGGGAAGGCTTATCTATGTATTGTTGCCTAACTCAGCAGTGACTAAATAGCATATAGACCACAGCTTTTGCAGGCAGCTCAAGCTTTTAGCTGAGACTTCTGTAAAATGCCAATTTGCAAAGAATTCAGCAAGACAGCCCCCAAGAAAGGCTCACTGCTGCTCAGGTGGCTGCTCCAAGCACATGTTAGTGATCCCAGCCTGCAGACTGATAATATGCATGTTGTATGTAACATGAGGGAAATGAGAATGAAATGTTTACATTCTCTATCTCTTATCAGTACCACAAAGGCAAATAGATTCTAACACAGCTGAAAGGCATAAATGAATAGTGCAAAATTAAATCTGATATTGTAATAGGAGGATATCAAAGCAATGAATTGGACAAGAGTGTATTTAAAAGCTACAAGAAAAGTTGTTAAGAGAAAGGTAAGGTATAAAGTAAAACAAAACAAAACAAAAAGCCTAAAAAACTTGCACAATTAACCTACAGTCTATTTAAAAATAAGCATGTGGATGCATTTGTTTATATGTGTATCTCTTAGGGTAAAATTGGTCTACTGATGTAAGCACGGGAACATTTTTCTGACTGACTAAAGAATTTCTTCAAATTAAGGAATGCTGCCATGCTGCAAGGAGTTAACACATTTTTAAAGTAATCAACGAAGGGAGTTTCTCCACCTCCACTGCAATTTAATAGCATTGAACAGTCCATTGCCTCCAGAATTCCATGAAACTTGGGTGCAAATGCAGCATTAGAAAAGATTCACGTGAGAAGAGAAAAGGACAGAGAGGTCATATGGAGATAGAAGCCTGGACCTATGTATTTAGTTTTGCCAAATCTGAAGGAAAAAAAAATATACAAGGAAAGAATGGAGCGAAGGAAATACTAAAATAGCAGCAGAAATAAAGAAGAGGTAGTGTTATTCATTTGCATGATTCAGTCTAAAGTAAATAACAGGAAGTATATTTTTAGCATTACATTTTTAAATTTGACACTAGGACCATGTTAAGGAAATTTAAGCTTTGGTGGTCCAAATGTGGAACTCATTGGCATTCAAGCCATCAAAGTCAGGATTCATATTTTCCAGAATGCCTGTGCAGGACCAACAAATATAACACGATACCCGTATAAGACTGTCCTTCTGCAGTGGCAGCTGAAGACTAAACAGTATAACCTGGCATGTGTAAAGTGGCATTCAGTGCTTGCTTGTGTTTAGACAACCGAATCCTGCCCTGCATAACTCAAGAAAGATAACAGTGAAGATCTTTACTAGCATGACTTGTTCTGTTGAGAATGCTTTTAAGGAAATGATGCATGAAGTCATGGAAACGCAGATGAAGATACACCATGAGTCCAAGCCAGCTTGACTTCTGGAGTCCTTAGACTTCAACAGAAGTTGGATCAGATCCCAAAAGCCTAACAGCAGCAATTGAAGATTAGAAAGTTTCTAATGCTGTATGTTTCTTATGTAAGATGGTTTCTAAGATTTAAGGGCCTGCAACCCTAACCTCTGTTCTGAATAAGCTAACAAAAAGCTTAAATAAGCAGAGAATAGCAGAGCACTTGGGTAAACATAGCTTGATATGGACAGATGATCGTGGTTTATGTAACAGAAGATCACATCTCTATAAAACAGTTAGTCTTGGAAAAGTGAATAAATAGGATGAAAAGGCTGACTTGATCAACATAACTGATTTCAATATATCAGCATCTTTGGAAAAAACTCCTCTTCAAAGGCTGTTAAGTGCAATAGTCACAGGAAACTAGCAAGATATTAGCTGTGGGGAACCCACGGCTGGAATTCTAATTAATTCGGATTTGCTTTTTTGTTTACTACTGTGCCCTTTCTCACTCCCAAGGGAAGGTAATGAGGTTCTGAGATTTATAGTCCTTCAATTTGGAGCATAAAAGAGGATGAAATGAACAGTTTGCCTCTTCTTTTCCTACTCATCCATTCAAAGAGCTCTTGACTTATTCTAAAACAATGTTATTTTAAGAACCACTTGATAAATGACAGTGATGTTGGACATGCTGCCCTCTACTTCCCCCCCTCACAAGGTGGACAACTATTATTCTAATTATGATGAGATCGTACCTTTAAGCCACCTTGTGTTCTTTCCTCACTGTTAAATTTTAGGGGCTGTTAAGTTGAAAATAAATTAGACATTAAGATTGTGGGTTGCAAGTTTCAGATGCTCTAATGTGTATTTTCACTAACAACAAAATGTCAGGCACTAAGGCCTCTTAGTCAGCGGCAAGAAAGATTAACTCAGGTAGCAGGCAGCAGTTAATAACAATAATACACAGGTATCTAATTAACAAGAGTAGCTTGTAAATAAAACATCAGTAAAGTGACTATCGACCATGCCTCCGCCCTTGAGATCATACTCTTATATTTCCTTAAAGCATTATTTCTTCAACAACTACTGCAGCATTCTGGAAGAGCCATCATGGTTGGTCACTTCTGAACCCAGAGAAGCATTTTCCAAATTCTCGCAAGAGAAGAAGCCCTACCAGCATCCACAGAGCTTTTATGAGAGGGATCTGGCTGCTACCACCCTTAATCACTGCTGTGCATCCTAAAGCAAGACAGCTGATAGCAACCTAACTCATACCCGGGTGTTTTGAACTGGAATTTGGAAATTAGAGTTGGAAGAGCTTGCTGATATGTAGGATTCCTGGCTACATATAGAGTGCCACAATGCTGCAAAATGCAGGGGCAAGCCCGCTATTTGACTGCTTATTTTTTGTCCTTGTTTTATTTTGCTTTCTCCTTTACTGAAAATATAACAACTTTCCTTCAGAAACTGTGCGGTGGGAGTATATTGTGTAGAACCACTCGAGTTTATTTTAAGGACAGGCAGAAACGTTTGCAAATGACCTCATCTTTGACAACTTATTGTTATTTATTTTTTTGACAAAAGGTGTATTATTGAGAAAAAAAGGACATAATTGTGCATTAGATATACTTAAGGCATTCAAACTGAAAACCAGAGGGAATCTGGAAAGACTTATGAATGACTGAAATGACGTGTTTTCATGGACAACAATATAAAGTTGAACTTTAAAGTCCTGAAATTTTAGTTTGGCTCTAACATAATATTTTGATGAAGGATTTGTTACTGCATGTGTCTTTAATTGCTTTTTTCTTCTTTCCAATGTTGCCATTTCAGACGATCATTCTCGAGTGAGACTGCAGCCCATTGAAGGAGAGACAAACTCGGATTACATCAATGGAAATTATATTGATGTGCGTATGCTGATGTAGGCAACATAGTTAACATGGTGTTCAATCAAAGAGGCAGCTTTTATTATTCTCGCATGTTACTCATAATTTGTAACAGATATCACAGCTAAACACCGTTGGAAAGTGCTGTCATAGGAGACTAGGTGTACACTGGCAGCAAAGAAAAGCCTCAAAGTTTTTGCCAGTAAGCCAATGAGAGGAGTCATTTCCTCAAACCGCCGCTCGACTGAAGCCTTGCCAGGATCACCGTATGGCTACTTTGCCTGCTGGTGCTTATATGGACCAGCAAAACGTTATTTTCACTTTCTGTCAACAACTTGGCATCATTCCACATTCTAAAGGAAGCTGTTTGCATATTAATGTGACAAAACTCTGTAATGCCTAATGCAGAGATTTGCAATCTCTTGTCATCTCTGCGCTTTTAAGTCGCCTTCAAAGTATATTCTTCAGCTGTTAACCAGTACTTCTAATGCAAGCAAGACATTTCATTAAATATGTAGGCTGTTTAATTATTGAAGATGGCTTCTTTGTTCATTCTGCATCATGTTAACTTAATGTTTTACATTAGAATAAATTCTTTAAGAGACAGAATGTGTTTGGTTGAAAGAATGAACTCAAAAGTAGAATTGAAAATCGTTAGAAAGTCAATACTATCTAAAGCCAGAATAGGAAAAACAAAGTTAATAATTTTTTTATTTACATGGCGTACTAGATGTTAGTACAACTGTTGCTTCATAAGAAGCAGGTCTGCTAAATATTTCTTGTCTTGAAGTGACATCTTCAAAATAATGTGCCACAGTTTTTGGTTCAACTTTAATAAACGGTGTGAGAAAAGAAAGATAATAGATTATTTTCTCAGAATTTTGAGGAAGTAGAGCTGTACAAAAAAGGTAGGTTTATTTCAGGTACAATAATAGTCTGAAAATACTTTCTTCTATTGATGTTCATTAATGTGTTCAACAGCCATTAGGTTAAGCCTAGATTTCTTTTCAGTCCCTTGCTGTCTGAAAAAGTCTCATGTTTACCAAGAGGAAAAGGCACAGGTGGAAATATTTTTATTTAGGAATCTCACGACACTCTGAGGTGAGCAATTTCTATCATAAAAAAGTAGAGAGTTCCTGTTGAAGAGTTAGGTTTGAATTCACTTTTAGATTTCTCTAAGATACAGAAGCATTCGGACTGAAGATTTTCATTTTAGGCGCCATCACTGAGCTCTGATTTGGATCTGACTGTAAAATGTTACAAAAAATGAGGAAGGAAAATTTGGAGCATATGGTCTCATTTAAAATGCTTATAAGGTACTTCATAGCAACCATTTTTTGCTTATGGAAAAACAGAAGGATAGAGAGAATTTGGCTCTAAAAGAAACAGGGGGTGAGGAAAAAACTTCACCCTCATTCTTAAGCCTCAGGAGATGGCTTCAGTGCAAAGCATGGAGAGCTGCAGATATCTTCAAAGGACAACACATCCATAAAAAGCAGCATTTTTTGTTTATAATCTGGCTAGTTGGTTTTCCTTTGGAAATGCTTGTTTTTCCACTACAGAAGCAGCTGTGATGTTTCTCTTGCATGGGGTGATTAGTACAGTTTCCTTGTTGTCAGAATAAACATGTTAATATGGGAATGGCACCATCACAAACATGATGAAATTTGCTTGGATAGAAGAGGGAAAGGGCAAGAGTTATGTTATAATTTTTTCCCTTGGGCCTCACTGTGCTGTGTTGCTGAATCATTTAATCCCAGCAGCTAGGGATATTTGATAACTTGCAGGAGGAAAAATGCAGCTATATAGCTATCTAAACAATTCTCAGTTCATAGACTTTCAAATTTTGCTTCGGTGGCACATAATGGAATCAATTCTGTAATTCATGTTACATTTTCTGCATGATTCAAGGTGTCTTCAATTATTTCCAGTCTTTCTTACCCTGCATTGCCTCTTAAAGGGAGTCTCTTATAAGGAGATATAGAGGGTTCCCCCTGTAGGGGGGCTCCCTTATAAAGAAATTGACAGGGTGATCTGCACCTTTAACCACTTGCTTTTGATGACTGGCACTGCAACCTAACCATTACTGAGAAAATAGTATTGGTAGCTGGATTTGTCAGCATCCTGGTGCATCTGGTGGTCTAAACCTTTGGTAACACTCCCATCACATCAGAAAGTCAAATACTGTATAAATGGTATTGTTCCCTCTTGGCTTCCTATTCAATATTGCAAAGAATCCATGGAGTATTAGTCTTTATTGCACAGCTAGCCTGTGATTAAGTTGTTCTTCTCTTTAGAGAAACATAGAATGTCTTATGCTCTTCCTATTTATAGGTGAACAAGAGTATTCTTAGCAAACTATTTACTCATAGAGTTACCATCCCTTTTACTGTTCAGAAATAATTCATAAATCCCAGAGGGCAGAGTGGACTTGCCCCCACTCTTCCCCCAGCCAAACGCAAATCTAGCATTGCTTAGCTGTTAAAAAGGGGATTGGCTTCGCACGCCGCAGCGATAGCTCCGAGGTAAATCTCAGCCTCCATGGGCACCCAGTGCCATTAACTGCAAGCACTTGAGAGAATTTCATGCTCTTCATTTTCAGCAGAGCCAACAAGGGACTTAAAGAACGTATTGCCTCTGTCCCCTAATGTGCAAGGCTGTAGCTTAAGCATCTTGCAGAAAATGTATTTGCTTCGCATTCCCTTCTTCCTTCACCCTTCCCCCACTACAAAGCACAACTTTTGCATCTAATAGGATGCCTTTATTGTTGTGATTTTTACTGGAGTCTACTCTAAATGAAATTTCACACATAGTAACATGACCAAGGTACACATTATTTATAATATTTTCCCATTTATTTTAGGGTTATCATAGACCGAATCACTATATTGCTACGCAAGGTAAGTTTGTTACCTCTTTTTTTTTGGCTATGTGTACCTGAGTGGTTACTTAGATTTCAGTTTATACTCTTTAATAAGCATTTTGCTACAGTTCATATTCTAATTTTCAGGTATGGTTTGTCAGCTGTAATGTTAGATAGCTTTTTGAGTGGAAAAGCAAAATACACTCTTGGTTTAACAGAAGTTACTCCACGTGCATTTGCTTGATTCATTTGGGGCTTTTACAACCTCCTCTTCTGAGGAGAGATGGATTGTTCCTTTAACCTTTAGCTGGTGGTGCTAGTGGGTTTCACTTCTTAGCTGAATCCCAAAATGGAAAGACACACAAGTACATTTGGCATTTTATTTACAATTTATTTATTTAGCTGTGTTACAATTTGTAATACAGTTATTTTCTCCAAGATATTACCCAGAAGATCTTTCTGGCAGCTCTGTGGGATACACGAGAGATTGCCATCTGAAGCAACTTTAGATACAGCTTTATCACCCATCACCACGTGCATAGCAAATACCGAGCATGAGGATTTTATTACTTGGATTTTTAAAGCCAAGCATTGGATGCTATAGTGAACTGAAAGTCAAAGTACCAGTATCACCATCAGGCAAAACAATTTCTTTGCTTCACTTTTTCTTTTATACCATGTGAAGAAATATCTAGTCAAGGAGAAGAATAAAAGGAATAGTAACAAATATGTAAAGGGTTTGTGACTGGTCCAGCTGCCATTGCTTGGGCCAAATCTCACCCATTTCTTCTGTGTACGTGTGGCTGAGACACGCAGGGCTCCCCCAGTGCAGTGAGTCTGAAATGGACTCTCTGAAAAAAAATGAAATCCATTAAAAACGGGCAGAGAGCTTGCCGCAAATCCAAAATTCATCCAGCTGTGAGTCTGTTGATGGATAATATCTTTAGCAGCTTATTTCTAAGGCTAGGTGAGAAATGGTTTTGTAGCTCCATTTGGGAGGAAGAGGTTTAGGTTTCCTCTGTGGCTCTGCCCATGACTAAATGAAGAACATGAATGAGTTTCTTCCCCTTTCTTTTTCTGGGCTGTTGCACCTCTGGAACAGGGTTAAAATTCCTCATCTGTGCTTTAAAGTTGTCTGAAATGTACTGATAGATGCTGCTGTGCAAGGGTTGGTGTGTGTTGTTCTCCAGTACGCCGGCCTCCTGGCAAAGCCTTTGCACACTGTTAGCCCTCCTAGAAAGGCACGTCTCAAATGGAGTTGTATAAACACATAAATGCAACACAGCAGTTTAAGCTGCTTGTTTAATTCCCTGAATGTTTACATCACATTAGTCTTTAAATAACTTTTTCTGTTCCTCCCCACCCCAGATTTTATAGCTGCACATGCCTGTTGTTCTTTGAAGGGAAATATCACTGCATGAGTCAGTTTTAAATCTCTGAGGAGTTTGTATGATTGATATTAAATTGTCCTGTGTTCTTCTTAAGCTATATTCAACACATCAAGTAATAATGTGCAAATATAATTGTTTGAAGTGAAAAAGTGGCAAATTTAATCAGTTTGTAATAGACTACCAATCTGCTTTTAACAGATCTGGGAGTTGCATGATTGCCTGTTTATTAAAGTATTACCAAGTTGCATACTAACTAGATTTTGACATGTAGATTGGTGTCTTCCACCTTGGAAGACTGAAGACTTCGAGAGATTTATTTTTTAGAACACTTAGCAAATGGAAATTTTTCCAACTAATAATAATAAGAAGAAGGTTTTGTTTCCATTCCAGGATAATCATCCTCATTATTCCAGAATGATCATATTATTCCATTCCAGAATGATACATTGAAAGTGTGCAATTTGGATGAGAAAGTGTTAACATCATTTTTCCTTTGTGTGATAAGCACAGTGTGGCTGGTGGACTGAACTTAGAGCTCATAAAGACTTGGCGATCTGCTGTAATTGGTATCAACAGATGGGATATGCACCTGAGGCACCCTGATAAAAAAGGAATCCCTTAGCACAAGTCAGCACGTTGGGTCCTGGAGAAGCAACAAGCTGGTGCAGTTTAAAGCCCGCTACTTTGTTTCATATATCCCTGTTCCCATGGATATAATTCTTTCAAGTTCTTCCAAATGAGACTATTGAACTCTTGTATGAGCTGTACAATTTGCTGGCAGCTAGCTTGTTTCCAGAAGTTAGGTAATCAATGAGTTTTACACAGCTCCTTTGCTGAGAGCATTGTGTTAAATATCTGTGTGGTGCTTAGTCTCACCCACACTGCTGGATTTTGTTAGTATCAGCTGACAGTTGTTATCTTGCATGTCTCACCCTGGTTACTAAGCAGCAAAAAATGAATCTTTTTTGTTTTTACTTGTTCTCTCTCTTGAATTTCGTGTAAGTAACTGAGCTATGACGTAGCCTCTTCTAGCAAGTCTCTATTAAAGCTTTTGTAATGCTTCTTCCACCACTCTACCAGCAAGTGCAGATTATGACTGACAAATGCATGTTAATATAGCACTAGAGCATGGCTCACTGCCTTTTCCACCGGGGCTGGTTTTCAAGCAAATCAATCAGGTGTTAAACAGCAGATACTCCCATGCAAACAGCATGTCTTTGCATATGAAGTACGTTCATTTGTGCATCTCTGACTGTGAACACTCCTCATGGGTCAGGTTCACTGATTCCCTCGGCTTGCTGCAGCAGTCAGAGGAACCAGATCTAAGATGTTTTATGCAAGTACTCCAAAGCGTATCTTAATGGCTGCAAAAAGTTCCTCTTGAAAACAGAGCAGCCCTAGATTTAATAAACCCCATGTAGCCTTTCTCCTCTTCTGTGTATATCTAATTGTAAAGCAGATAGATAAAGTGCTTCTTTCTTCACACTGTATGTTGCTGCTTATGGAGACATCAAGTCAAGTTTCAGGCAGGAAGAGTTTCTACATATGAGTTACAAACTTCTGGAAATAAATATTTACAATGGAAGTGTTTACACAGTCTTCACTAGAGCAGCATAAGCCTGCCACTGTAATAACCCCTTTCATTGTCTTTCTCTTTTCTGCAAAATACATGTCTTTCTTCCACACACTACTGTATATGTTGTGTGAACATTTTAATAAGGGTTTTCAGAAACAAAAATACATTTTCTTTCCAAGTGAAAGTTCCCTTTCAGGCATCTGAAGCAAAAGTATTACTTTGAATAATAGTACTCTTAACTTCCTTGGCATGTTTCTTGTTTTTAAGTAGCAGAAAGTTGTCAGAACTGCAGCAGAGTGGAAGTTGCACACTTATCCTTACAGAGAAACTTTTGCTGCCGTGGTTTTAGCCTTCAGATAGAAATTAACATTTGAAATTATTGGAGAGAGAATTGAAAAGCAGCAGAGCAAGATAGTCCTGCACAATTTTCAGCTTTATACTCGTTGTATTTTTTGCACGTTAAACGGTAGTCAGCCTGATTTCCTGGTGTATGCAGGGTGATTGAATTCCATCTACCTGTGTTAATCTTGGAAATTCAACCATGTTTGATACTATTCTTTACTTCCTAATCATCAAGACATTAAAAAGACAATTGAAGCCATCTGTCTCCAATGAAGGAGATAAAACCGTTCCTAAGCACTGCGTTGAATAGGCAAGACCTTCTGAAACATGTCTTTAACCTATTCAGCAGTAATGATGATGAATGGCAAAAATTACTTTTTTTTTTTTTCCTTCACACATAATGCATACAGGAATAATATACTCTTTACCTTAGAGAGTGATATCCTTAGGCTGCATTGTGAAGCCACATAGCAACTTCACCAAAGCTGTATTTATTACTATTTCCCATCAAACACTGATGATAGCATTCCCTACTTTTGAGCAGTTTTCTGAAAATTATCTTCAAATAATCCAGATACTTATTATTCCTACCAAACTTTTAAAAAAAATCTGCTCAACATTTAAGAGGGACAAACATTCCATTCTGTGTTGGCTATGTGTTTTAAAGCTGGTACTTTATTAGTGTTGAGGGAAAAAAAATCACACAGTACATAGTAAAAGCCATAACTATCAAGAAGTCAGCACCTGTAAATAGTTACCACATTGTGGTGCCTGCGAGTACCATGATTTTCTTCTGCCTTTGCTTACCATAGGAAATTCTAGTGATAACTCTGTGAGCACGGTTTGTTAGACATCATTTTCATGATTTCCATATTTTTCTGTCTTCATATTAATCCACCCCGGGGCAGATTTGCCCATACAGGAAATGAAATGCCCCTTTTGCTCTACTTTCAATGTAGAAGGCTGTAAATGCAGAGCCAGCATAGACATGGTAGGGTAGGGTGGGGCAGGGTAGGGTAGAGTAGGGTAGGGTAGGGTAGAGTAGAGTAGAGTAAGGTATGGTATGGGAAGCGGAGGGGAGGAGAGGAGAGGAGAGGAGAGGAGAGGAGAGGAGAGGAGAGGAGAGGAGAGAGATTTACAATATTTTGCAGTGTGTCACTTCTCCAACTCTTTCTGTGTAGATGGACTGGAACAGGAGAGTCACTGGGATGTTACTGATGGATCTACTACTAGACAAAGCCTCATATATTCTTTCTTAAAATATGGGGGCTACATTTTGCACAAAATTCCTCCCTGCCTTTGATTAATATTTGCTAATAGTTTGAAATTATGAGCAAGTATGAAAATGATACTAAATAATTGCTTAATATTCATTTGCTAATATAAATTTTCGTCATCCCATGCAAGCTGCTCTTTCACCTGCTTCTTAATGAGGTTTGTGAAACATTTCGAAAAACTGATGATTTTTCTATAATCCGTTGTCAAAGCCACAAAGAAAGAAAAAGCAGTCCTCCTGTTCTCTCCCTTGCAGAGAAAGAGGAGGAGGAAGCCAGACATATAGGTCTTCAGAGCATTTATAGATTTCTGTCTCAAAGACTAGGTATTGGTTAGATTCCTCTGTTGTGAGAACAGTCTAGAACAGTTACGAAAGACTTTTCCTACCAGAAATAAGTAGTAAGAGAAATGAGAAACTACACTAAGTGGACAAAACAGTGAATCAAAAGGAAATGCCTCAAGGCTCTGTTACATAAAACCAAAGATTTTGGGAAGAGTGAAATATTTGTCCTAATTTTTAAAACACAACTATAAAATATGTGCTGCAAAGAAATAGCTCATAGTTTTCTGGAAACCCAAGAGTTGAGCAATCTGTCCTCGTGAGGCAGAGACACTTTTAAAAAAGAATATTCTCAAGATGCCATTTCTTGGTATATTTGTTGCCCAGACTCCTAATTATTGAGGCACTTGCCCAAGGAAGATTATGCAAAATCAACCTTGGCAAATGTACATCACATTCTGGGGGGAAGCAAATGATGAGTAGCTGATTTTTGGTCATAGGGCTTCCACCTTTGTTAAAGAGTCAGATGTAAATTGGACTTGGTGGAGAAGGCACACGGGCACTCTTGATGTAGTACTGCTAACATGCCTGTCACAGTGACAGTGATGCCTAATGCTAAGGCAGAAGAAGGAGCAGAGAAATGGAGGTTGCCAGGGTAATCGGACAGCCAAAGGATCTTTTTTTTTTTTTTTCTGTCAAGTCTATCTAGTTTCTTGCCAGTGTGCAGCAACCTGGAGGAAGCTTGGCAGCAGGTGTGAGAAGACTTCTGATATATTCCTGAAAAACAAGGGCAGGGCACTTTTACAGACAGAATGTTTTTCCGAAACAAGTATGTCCAGAAACAAATAAGGCAGCTTATTTTTGTCTCTTTGCCATATCGAAACCTTGAAATCTGTCATCTTTTGCCTATTCCACATCCTTCTGTGGCAACTAAAGGCTCTCCACATTGATATTGCCGCTAATGCACGTAACAGCCTGAATAATTTTGAACCACTGCCTTGGGGGAAAAAAAAAAAAAAGGCAGATACAGGCTTATTGGATTAGATTTTTGCCTTATATGTCTGTATTTTCCCGTGCAAATGTAGACTTTGTGGAGATTCCCTCTGCTGCTACTAAATCTCATTTTGTTGTACATAGGCTCATTTTACTGTTTCTCTGCAAGGCACACATCCAGTCCACATGTTAGAATGCCTTTCCTTTTTTACAGTATACATCATATACTGTGATCCCCTCTGAAATATAACCCCAAGTAGAACAGAAAGAATAATATTGCCCTTTTCTACTTGAAATGATAGAAATAACCAGTGGCCTCCCTAAAGTAATGATAGACAGTAGTGCTGAGAAAACTTCATTTCATTTCAAATTTCAGTTTTACTGTATTTATCCTGAAGTTACAAAGAAAATTATCCAGTACACTTAGATTTGTTAATATTCTTCACACATATCTTTCTGAATATGTTTGATTCTGAATATTTCTTGACTTTTGGAATAAATAAATAAATACTAGGTTGACAGAAGAAGAAATTAATGCACCAACATTCTAAAGGTTTATTTCAAAAAGCGCATTGTGAGTGATTTATCTTACTCATGAGGTACCTGTGAGGACAATGAATTATGACAGATTTAGATTCACTAGCATTTTTACTTACGCTTTAATGTAGACTGAATTATCTTATTTTTTCACCTGGCTAAAGTGTTCATCCTAATGCATTTAAACGTGCAGTACAATTTTCAAAAATACGGCATCTGAATATCTTACTCACAAATATGGGCAGCATTCCTTCACAGAAAGGTCCATGGGGAAAGATACAAGTAGTCAAAATGAACTCATATTTTTAAGCAGAAAATAGTGATGATTTTATTACATCCTGATGCTTATGACTGACTCAACACAAAAATAGAAGAAATGGAAAAGACTAATTAGACTCTTTCATTCATTCCCCAAGGAACCTTCCACGGAGGGGAAAATGATCTTAAAATTCTCATCCATTGTCAAAGATGATTAAATATTGCAAATTTAGGGTTGTGATAAATGGGGCCGAGTCTAGTTGGAGACCTGTGGCCAGCAGTGTCCCTCAGGGCCAGCGGTGTCCCTACTGGGTCCAGTGCCCAATTCAACTTGTTCATCAGTGACTTGGACGAGGTGACAAAGTGCATCCACAGCAAGTTTGTGGATGATACCGAACTGGGAGGAGTGGCCGACACTCCCGAGGGCTGCACTGCCATTCAGAGAGACCTAGACAGGTTGGAGAGTTGGGCAGAGAGGAATCTCATGAGGTTCAACAAGGACAAGTGCAGGGTCCTGCACCTGGGGAGGGATAACCTCAGGTACCAGGACAGACTAGGGGTTGACCTATTGGAAAGCAGCTCTGTGGAGAGGGATTTGGGAGTCCTGGTTGACAACAGGTTAACTATGAGTCAGCAATGTGCCCCCATGTCCAAGGCCAATGGATCCTGGCCTGCATCAGGAGGAGCGTTGCCAACAGGTCGAGGTAGGGGATCCTGCCCCTCTGCTCAGCTCTGGTGAGGCCGCACCTGGAGTATTGGGTGCAGTTCTGGGCTCCCCAGTGTAAGAGGGACGGGGAACTTCTAGAGAGGGTCCATCTGAGAGCGACAAAGATTAAGGGACTGCAGCATCTATCTTAGGAGGAAAGACTAAGTGAGCTGGGTCTGTTTAGCCTGGAGGAAAGAAGGCTGAGAGGGGATCTGATCAACATGTACAAATACCTGAGGGGGGAATGTAAAGAGGATGGGGCCAGCCTCTTCTCCGTGGTGGCCAGTGACAGGACAAGGGGTAACAGGTGTAAGTTGAAACCCAGGAAGTTCCACCTCCATATGAGGAAGAACTTCTTTCCTGTGAGGGTGACAGAGCACTGGGAGAGGCTGCCCAGAGAGGTTGTGGAGGCAGTGTTATCTACAACATAAATCTCTTATCGGATTGTCTTCCCAAGCTCAGATGGGCCATTTAGTATGAGTGATTAATAAGTATTCTTATTGCTGTGTTACAAATTAGTCTTATTAAGAAAAATACACAAATAGGAAACTAAAATACCTTTCTCATCAGCAAACATTGCTTTAGCAAAGCTGCAACTTTTTGCTGGGCTCTACTTCAGCAAGGATAGTGTTGCAGATCAAGGTGCAGGCTCGAAGCTCCTGGATTCATCCACTGATCAGAGCTTTGACCTCAGGTTGGAAGCCAAAACCTCCTGTTTCTATTGGATCTGTTTCAGTTTGGACAGGAATGTCAGCTCCCCACATAAGTCTTCTGCTGTTTTCCTGCCTTCGTTATCCTGACATGCTGGACTTGAAGTGTTAAGGAGGTAAATGTCTGTAGGGCTCACTCAGCAAGAGGGAGCATGTGGCCAAGGAGACCATCCTTTGTAGCTAGCGCGTTCTGCTGGCACAAACCAGACCAAGGCCTGCTGTTAAAATTTTTCAGAGATCTTGCTTTGTAAGAGGAAAAAAATGAAAAATGAAAAGCCTTCCCTGCAAGCCTAGGAAAAGTACTTATTTGAGCTCTGCGATGTAGGGATGTAGGATCCCAGATTCAGGCACAAGTATCCCGCATAACCCTGGCCAGGGTTATCCCACATAACCTATGAGAGTCCTACATGGTCTTTTGCTGTTACTGCCATGCAGGATCTGGATGGTCCATTTTGAGAAAAACATTAAGGAGAGGGACAAACCAGTCAGTATCCCTGCTCTACAGGACATGTGTTTTATGAAGGAAGAGTTCTTCAATTGTGCTAGATGAACTGCGTTAAAAAGGAGTTAAATTTTCTCTCAGTTCAGATCAGAAAAAGCAGCTTCCTTGCATGGCCTAGTAACACATAGGTGGCCAGTCATGCTATGTACACAGCTTTTGTGCCTTTTGCATTCAGCTCTGCCTACTCTCAGACTAGCCTTGGAAAGAGCTGGAGCATTTCTGTTGCCAGCATTTCCTCTGTTCCCAATCTGCAGTGCCTCTATGAGTAGTCCGAAGGTGTTATGGGAACGTGCTATTTATTCTTTGGAAAATCGTATGACATTTTCATTTTATTTTGTTGATACAGAACAAACTAAGCTAGTATTGGAAATTCTGCCGTGGAGAAATGTCAATCAATAAGTGTGTAACACTTTATTAGATGGAAAGTTAGCTGGTAGCATTAGCAGTGGTGTTATAAAAATGTCTTAAATAGCACCTGTCAAGACTGCACAAATAAAGTCTGGTCTCAGATTTAACGCTATATTTTAAGTGCAACTCTGGCTTGTTTCTGAACATTGTGGAAATACAAATGTGGAGCAAGGGCAGTTAAGATTATTCAGGAATGGCTAGGGAACTGGCAAATTGACAGCTGCATATTGCAGAGCCCGTTCAGTTCATTTCAACCCTACCTTGCATCTCCTGGAATGGTTAGACTGTGCCTCCAAGGGTCCTGGGCATCTTTTGTATATTCATGTGCATTTAATATGTAACAGTTCCTGTTACAGTGGAGCTGCACTCCGTGCCTGGGATTTCTGGATAGCACCATAACACAGACAAAATAGTGTACAGAGATTTATTTTCCACTTCATTACCTAGTTTTGTGAATTAAGTGATTTTAAAGTAATCAACTCTGTCCTTATTCAAATGATATATTTTGTCTGATTCTTTTTTTTATATGAAATTATTTGGGAGCTTAGAATGGGGTACTGGAAGAGGCTGACAGTGGAATATTTGCATATATTTCATAAAACAATAGCACTGTGAGCCATCACTACTATACATTGCAAAGGCCAAATGGATTGTAAATTATTATTAATTGTATCAAATTAGAGGCCAAATGTTTTGTATTCTCTTTCTGTTTGTAAAAAGATGGATAATTTAGAGAACAGTGTTCTCCTTCATCCTGTGGAAGACCTAGTGCTGACTCCTACCATAATAAAGGAGGAGGTAGTGTAGAAGCCCAGCCAAAGAACTGGTCAATCCCTTGACAGTTACAGATAAAATTTCTGCATGCACCTCAGTCACTTAGTCATCTAAGGCTCATGAACAGCTAGTGGGACTTGAAAGCACTTGGAAATTTTCATTTCGTGAAAGCCAGTTTTCACATACGCTGATGTGCAGTCTTGCTGATTGGCCAGCTTGGAGCAGGTGAGGTTTAGTTTGTGCCTGAAAACCAGCCAGTTATTATTCACTCTCCCGTCCTTGGCCAATAATGAGAGGAGGCTGTTTTTCCGTAAGGAAGGATACAGCAGAAAGCACTTCTGCTTCCTGTGGCTGCTTTGGCCAGGATTTATCCCAGGAAAGCCTTTCAACTTGCTTTATAAGCAGTGTTTTCCTGAAATGTCAAGATAACAAGATTTGGTCAGATCTGTTTCTTCCTGGCAATCCATCTAAGGTTAGAAACCACAAAAAGCCCATTTTAAATTCATAGCTCAGCCCTGATTAACCTGCCCGAGTGTAGCTGAGGTGACCTGAGGTGGAATAATGTTGGTGCATGCTGTTTTCTATTTTTTCCATTGTCCTCCTTTGCAAGGGTACTACCTATCCCTCAAATATAGATAGTGTGTTCTTAAGCCTAGTTTAAAACTATTATTTTTATTCCTGAATTCTATGATAATGTTCCAGTAGAATGGTCATCTATAAAATGGTGTTCCTGCTTGCCCCATTGTGAGTTAATTGCAGCCTCTGCAAACTGGCACCTCTCTATTCCATCTCTGAATCCAGTTCTTTGGAGGAATCCGTTAAAATAAGGTTTAAAAGTAATTGTTTTTTGGTTTTTGTTTTGCTTACCTGAACTGAGGCTAGCCATTGCCTCAGGCTTCTTTGCTTGAGCTGCCTGCTGGCTTAACATACTTAATGTGTAGCAACTTTGTGGAAAGCTCATCAGCAGCTTTGTTTATTTGTGTTTTCCTAAGGCAAGAGAGATTCCCAGGAAAGCTTTATCAGGAAGGTCAGCATAGCTGTATAATTACAATACAGCCCCGGTTAAGATTACATAATTATTAGCATGCTTAAGGCGAAAATGAGAATGTGCGTTTCATATACCATCGCAGTCTGTGTCAACATTATAAATCAAATGAAATAAAAGTCATAAAAGCCAGAATGTGTTTCTTCAGCTCATTATAGGGTTTTGTTTAATTTCATTTAGATTCTTTAGTGCACAAAACGTCTAGGGCTGGGATGTGCAGTAGCAACAAATAACAGTTAATAGTGAATTATGGCACCTAGAAACCAGCGATTAATAAATAACCCTGAGGCTTTTATGGCCAAGCTCTGCTAGTACTAATGACTATTGCTTTTTGGTATGATAATTCTTACAGTGACAGGCCTATATGAAACTTCAGTGACAGTGAATAGGAGCATGGCACCGGGATGCATGTTGGCCTCTGTGCTGTCTCAGCTTGTCCTCTGACGTGCCAGGACTTTCATTAAAGCATTAGAAGCCCCCAGACTTTTTCATCTGAATCTTTTTCATTAAAAAAGATCATCATCTCATTTGTCCGTTGCTTTGTGGACACCTTAAGATATAAAAGATCTCAGACTTGAAAATTATCCAGTGTGGAGGTAAGCATACATGGTGTCCCTGTAAAAATGCATTCCTGTGTAAGCCTTTAAGAAGATCTAAAGTCAATTTAAGTGTACTTTTAATGGTAGAAAAGTATCCAAATCTAATTTGAGAGGAATTATTGCAGAAAGATTGTGATCATTGCCCACATTTTTAGTTTTGCGAACTTACCCCCATGTAGGCAGTAAAATCTTCAGAATTCCCAGGAGGGTGAAGGACATGTAAATGCATATTAGCACATATGTTTAACAGGGATGTAGTAAAGAGAAAGGCTGGTCTCGACAAACAAGGCTATGAGCAACGGATCAGACTGAAACAAAACATCTTCCACTCAGAAACTAGGTGATTTGGGGAGGATGTGGATAAGCCTGCGTACAGCTTTACTGCTGTATAGCAGTAGCAATATGATTATAAAATAATCAGTGAGCTAACACTTTATCTTGGTAGTTGATGTGATTGTTTTGGGCAAATCCACGCAAGATGTATCAGTTTTCTTTCTAATATGCTCACTATTTTAAATTGACTTAAGAGAAAAAGTGAAACCTAATCTTACACTCTTTATTCAACACTTAGTCACACAAATACATGTCGAGGTTTGTAGAGCTGCTGACCACTTGACATCCCAGTGAGATGAATGGGAGGCGCACTGAACTGAGCGCTTGAGAAAACCTGATCACTTAACAAAACGCTCGTAATTCCTGCGGATAAAAACTTGGCCATGGTGCCTCACTGAGTAGAGGAAAATGTATTTTAGTTCAGAGAGATGTTCCCTTGCCTGCAGTCAGTGAATTTTATAGCTAAGATAACATTTAACTGCAGTTTGCTACAAAAAAAAAAAAAAAAAAAACAGTAAATACCACATACTTGCAGATAATCAGATCACTGGGCTGGCAGAACGTTTGTAACCCTGTAATTTTGTTTCTTACTGTGGAATTCTCCATAAGTTATCCTGCTAACACATAGTTTATTGCATCTAAAGGATTAATTAGGGAAAGGAGCATTCTGGAAGTTCAAAATCGAATAGTTTGTAGTCTTTTCTTCTGATAATTGTTTTTGGTTTATTTATCTTCCTTCTAGTATGTCAGGTTCATTTTTAAAGGGACCATATGGAATAAAGAATAAGAGTTAAAATGGAGCACCCTCTTTGGAGGCATATTAGCTAGTTGTCTATGGAGTCCAGATCCTAGGCTGTCATAGGGCTCGTAATAAATTTTTCTTCGGTAAAAGGGAACACAGTTCCCTCTGATCCTGGAAACGTGCAGTAGCTGATAGGTGAAGGGATGTTTTATAACCCCTTCCTCTTACTGGATAGAAGCTAGTAGTGGATGGAAAGAGGTTTATTGCATTCGTTTCAAGATTCAACATTTTATTTTGCTGTTGAAGATTTAAGTGCGGCATCCTCTGCTTCTGTCAGTGTTGTTCCCGCCCAAGCACTATTCTTGGGGAGACTTTGGAGCTTCAAGCTATTCGTTTTCTGCACATTTCTACTTCTAATACCTGTCATTTCATATGGTCTCAGGTAGACCAAATATTATGTCTTCCAAAAGAAGATTTTAGAAGCTCTTTGTTTGCTGTTTAGGCTGTTTTCTTTTCTACTCATAGAGTTACCATTCCCAGTCTGAATAGATGCTAGGGACATTTCAGGATTCAGGATGTACTTGGTTCATTGTTTGCTTGCTCTCTTTCCTAGATCTGTGCATTTTTTTCCTGTATTCTGGGTTAGGTCACCGCTTTCAAATGGTTCCAATAGCTCAGTAGATAGACCAGTTGTTAAAACTTGATCTTACAATAACAAGCAGAAATGGAGGATTTAGAAGGCTCTGTGCACAGAAACAGCTTCTTAAAGGTTTAAGCCATTTTTTTAAAACTGTGTGATTTTCCATTTCCTAATGTGTTTCTCCCAGAGCAGCAGCTAAGAGCCACTTGTAAATACAACGAATGATTGTGATATATTCAACTGATCATTTCTTTTAATTTTTTTTCCAATGATGCATTTAATTAGGTTGGGGGATTACATTTTTCCCCCTTCTTTTCTTCTGCTTCGCACCTTCTGGTTGCAGTAGGCTGTTGATCTTTTTTTTTCACAGCAGAAACCTTTGATACCAACTAGTATGTTGTGTAGCTGGTGGGACATGCCACAGGCTTACTGGTAAGCAGCAAGGTGTCTTCTCTTCAGACCTTTCCTCCTGCAAGGGGGCAGCTGCTGAGATAAACCTTTTTGCCTGTTGGGCTCACATCTGTTACCTTGATTCCTAAACCAATTATAGGCTCTTTCTATCCCCACCATGAGTCTCTGGAATCAAATTGTTCAGCTCTTCATGACAATAAATCCTCCAGCCCTACCTAGCCTCTAATGCTTTTCAATCCTGGCTAGAGACAAGTGACAGAGTAATAATTTATTCATATGTCAGAAAATAATTTGAAAAATGTCAAGAAGAAAAGAAAAATGGGGTAGAAAATAATTATTTTTCTGAGACTTTAAGGTGGGATTTTGGTTGCTTTTTAACTTGTAATGTCCTGAACGTGAAAGAAGTTTGGAGGCAAGCTGTAAGAGCTGGATAGGAAAAAAAAGACACTTTAAAATAGTGAAGGAAAGCAGAAAATACTGTCAAGCACTTTTAATTGTCATTATCATATCCTTTTAATTATCCTATCATATCCTAGTAAAATTGAGAAGAACATACTCAGCACTGCAAAACAGGGCATTTCTTATAGAAGAACATTTGGAATCAATCTTGAAAGACTTCTGAAATCTCAGCCTATTACTTTTTTTCTTTGACATCTTCGAAGGGGAAGAAAACAGATCTGTGAAGATGGACAGTCTTCTATCACATTTCCTGCAGCTTTAACTAAAACATATTTGGATGAACAATCTTGAAACATCACATAATCCTATGATGACAGCATACAGTGCAGCCATTTAGATTTTCTCCATGAAACCACGTCATATATCAGGATTCTTGATGCAAAGATACTGTTATTTTTTCTCCTTAATCAAGCTTAAATACCGTTGGTATGTCTCATGAACATGCAGGCTCCTTTAGAAGCATTGCTCTGTGGAAAATTCTCCTTCTGTGATTGTGATGTTAGTTACATTATTTTAAGGGTGATAGGAGTGGCAATTTTGCTGACTAGTTGAGTTTGGAGAGGAAGGAAGGAGCTATACAGAATTAGTACTATACTTACTGTTATTTTTTCTCCTTAATCAAGCAAGCAGCAAGTAAAATAGTTTCCTTTTACGAATAGGAGGGGTTGGACAAAGATCTATCTAAAGCTGTGTTGTGACTTTACTTGCTTGAAAAGAATCCTTATAAAGAAATCCCAGGTTTAGCTTACACAAGTAAACTAAATAGATAATGTAATGTCCGTTAATTATCTTTCTGTAACATCTGAAAATGCACCTGGACAAATTCCGTGTAAAATATCCAAGACACATACATAAAAGTGAAATACTTACTGTAAGTTTCCAGATGGTGGATAGTGATTAGTGTCTGTCATACTTTAGAACAAAATTTCTCAAAAATGTCATCTGTTTTGTGCTTTACATTTAACAAATGGTCTCCAGTTTTGAAATCGCACATGGAATCTACTGAGAGACCTCCTTGACATTTCTTGTGTTCTTACAGTTACAGTTATGTGTTGTTTTAAAATGCCTTTTCTCCTGGTACTAACGCAAGTAAACGAAAAGTTTACTGACTTTAGGGAGACCACTGAAATTAACTCATCCATAAGTGAAAGTAATGCAATTGCCAAGAATCAAAGTACATGTAGAAAACACAGGTAGAACTTTTAAACGATCTCTGCCTTTTTTCTTAAACATGAGTTCTAAGAAAGTTACTCCATAATTAGAATGTTTTTGGCCTGGCAAGTTGGGTTTGACTGGCTGGTGACGCAAATATTTATTACATTGCTCGCAAGGAGTCTAACTTTCAGAGTGCAAGTTTTATTTTCAAAAGCAAGTTTTATTTTTCAATTTTTATATTTGAAACGAAAATGAAACTTATATTTTCAAGAGCTCAAAGGGTTCATCAATTGGACACTGCCCTAGTTTGTCACTTTAAGGCTTTTAATGATTTGAGAGTGTTGGGTTCTTCACTGGAGGAGAATTTAGGAGAATACATTTATTCGTTTGTCCTCCAATTAGTTCATTCATGACATTCTTCTAGGAAAGCAAGTAATTACTTACTACAGTGCAGCAGTTCAGTGATGGATTCACTGTGGATGTTGAGTTTATAGTAATTAATATTTTACATTTGTTCATTCTTTTTGGCTCAGCGATTGTAAACCAGTGGCTTTGGGGTGGCACACTGAACGTCGTGGAATATGTGATGACAGGCAAGTGGGGTTAGAATAGACAGGACCAGCGTATATGAGCATGATTTGATTATTCACAACATTTTACACTTCTGTCATTAAAATTTCTTGTGCTGCTGTGGGATCTATTCCCAAATTTAGCATAATGCTAGAGGAGACCATGTATTTTTGGCTACAAGAAGCCACAGCTTGTTCAGCGTCATTCTTAGGTAGTTTTGCAGGGGACATTGTTGTCATGTCATGCCAGGGTACTTTACCACTTTCCTTGCTTTTTTGCAGTGTGATATAGTGCAGCAAAAAAACACATAACTTCTGTTTCACTTCAGGAAGAACAGTTTAGGAGTTGGGGTAATTTGATGGATAGTATATACTAAGAAAAATATTAGAAACCAGGAAAGGCCACGTAAACCATTGAGGTTCATTTCATTCCAAATATACCTTGCCTAGGTTATCATCCAATTGTTACAAGAAAGAGTAATGTTATCCGTTTTTTATAATTTGCCTTCTGGGTATTAGGGAGATAAATGCCTAAATGTTAAAGAGAACTAACTTTCCTTCAGAGTGCTGTTTCAGGGAGAAGATACTCAAATGCAGATAGGTGGGATGACAAGAAAAAAAAATGGCCCTGAATGAAAAATATGGTGATAATGATATGAATATGTGTGTACAGACACAGTTTCTCAGAGTTCCCTAGAGACAAGCTTCCAATCCTGAGGCTTTCAGAAAGTAACCTTTCCTTTGATTTATTGTTTTAGGACCAATGCAGGAGACAATATATGACTTCTGGAGGATGGTATGGCATGAAAACACAGCCAGCATCATCATGGTTACTAATCTTGTGGAAGTGGGAAGGGTAAGTGATTTTTGTTCCTAAAGAGATGAAAGGCTTCCAAGGTGTTTACTTTTGGAAATTAAATAGCAGACCAACAATATATACTGAGTATAGCACATAAAATATTTATGACTGCCTCTGCTAAGAGGATCATTATCAATTATTTTTAAACATGCCTTGAATTCCTGTCTTTGATAACATCAGCACAATGCCAAAGGCAACTGATAAAGCTGCATTATGTACAACACAGCCTGCAAAGGGAGCCAAAGAGGGAAAGTGCCATATCTTTGCATATATGTTAGTGATAGAGCTTCTCTTAAGGGAAACAAGGGAATTGTTACAGGAGTTTCTATTTTGGAATGAATCTGGATCAAATTTCTGGGGGGGGAAAAGGGGTAAACTGTGAAATTGCACTTTCTTCATGGTATGTTTCTGTAAACAACCTGTTTTACTTGGTTTTTCCTTCCTGTAACACCTCTGGCCTAAAACAGAAGGAAATTCCCCCCAAAAAACTTACCCTTTTGTGCACTGTATTTCTTGACCAGAAAGTCTTTATCACAAGATGAGTAGTAAAGAAAGCTTTAAGTATCTGGATGATACTTTACTTTGCATAGTAACTTGGGCTGTACCTTGGTAACATGGTCTTTGCTTGGTAGGGCTTCCACTCTTAGTCATTGTGGCTAATTTTGCAATCTGCAGGTGTTGAATGGAACCAGATTCTTTCTTTTTCTTTTTCTTTTTCTTTGTCTTTTTCTTTTTCTTTTTCTTTTTCTTTTTCTTTTTCTTTTTCTTTTTCTTTTTCTTTTTCTTTTTCTTTTTCGGTTTTGTTTCAACAATCAGTAACTGAGGCCTTTAATTTACTGCTTTGTCTATGCATTGGTTTTTCTCAACTGTCGTCTGGAAAGCTTTTTCAGGAAAATTCCTCTGGGCTCTGGGCATCCAACTCCCAGCTGAAATAAAAAAAATAATACTGCTTTTATTATAACCACCACAATTATTGTAAATTTAAGTGCTGGAATAAGAAAGCAAGTACATGTATCTTGGTGTGAGCCACATGATTCTGAGGTGTGTTTTTAATTATATGCTGGTGTAGTGGCTGATATCCTTTGCCCTGTGACATTTTCATCAGGAGAGAGATTGCTGTTTATGTAGTGTGTGTCAAAATATGAGATCTTCTTTCTAACGCGTTTACTTTTACAGTCTCAATTTATTCTTATACATGTCTGTGGTCAATTGTTAATATAAATCCTATCATTTATACACCCGTGGCCCAAGGAAGCCAACAGAGCAAAAGCCGGTGTTATTCTTAAATACCAAAAAGCTAGGATTTGTGACTGCAGTTAATGCTTGCTACAGGAACATATGTACGACTAACTGCGGAGACGAGGAAAGACCGTAGAGGCCACTTCCAAAACAAGGAGGGTAGAAATGGTTGGGTGGTTTTGCATCAGTCCAAAACGTATCAGTAAGAACAGGAGACTCTTCAGGAATCGTCTTCACTAAAGCCTTATACAGATCCCCCCAGCCAGCAGCCGCGGTTCGTGCCACGCTGCAGGTTTCTTCAGGGTGCCAGAGCGCCAGCGGGACACGGGCCCGGAGCGCCAGCGGGACACGGGCCCGCGGCGCCCTCGGCCCTGACAGTGGTAGAAACGACCACGTTCTCCCTCCCTCTGGAGGCCAACGCAGCTGGGATGCGAGAGGAGGAGTTAAAACGAGCTCTGAAGGGCAGTGAGCCGGCATGAGGCGCGGAGCAGCGGGGCGGCCGCGGCCCCGTCCGTGCTCCCGTCGCGTCCCGCTCGCGGGGCTGGAGCGGCAGCCAGGAGGATGCGGATGCTAACGCACCATCTGGCCCGCGCTCTGTGCCACCTGCATTAGCAGGGATTTTATTGGCCTTTCGGTAGCGCTCTGCAGGGCAAACCTTGCAACCTTCCTGACCTTCGGTGTTCCTATTTCTGCTGCTATTGCTAGTATAACATATGAATTTTTTTTTTAAATTTTGTTTTAACCCTCTTGCCCACTGTAGGTTTTCTTGTAGCCAGGAAAATTCCTTTACATTTTTAGAAAAGAGGAATATCTATTTAACATGTTTGCCGCACAACGCGTGTCCTTCATGAATTAATCATTGAGGGGGCGGATGTGTATTTGTTTACCAGGCCTGGCCGGCGAGTCATTAAATCCGTGCTAGGAGCTCGCTTCTTGCCCTGGAGCATTATGCATGAGGGCTGCTTTAATTGCGGACGGAGGCAGCGCCACGAGGCTGTCCCTAACGCGAGCACCTGCTGCAGCCGCCTCGCTCCCTGCATTGCCCTCCAGCAGGGCCTGGCTGCATCTGCCAATATCTGTCATTATCTGAGGCACACTTGTCAAAGCCAGGCGTCCCTTCAAGCTCCCGCGTGTTCCAGCAAGGGACCCTTGTCAGTGTTGCTGGCACCTGCACACTGCTGCGCACCTGGTATTTAAATGGCACCGAAATGTGTTTTGATTGTTTCCTCTCTTTAATGAACCCACCTGAGGGACATTTAGCTCTTTCTGGAGTCGCCTGCTACCCAGGCGCTCGCACTGGCGCCGTTTGTGTGGAAATTTGGGGCTCGCTTGTGCTGTTAGGCTCATCCATCTGCCAGAAGTCTTATCACCAAATCTGCAGGGCTCCCTAAGGAGACTTTTGTACTGGTAATTTACGCTAATGATTTCTAAACATATTTAGTCAGTTTTATGAAGACCTCATTAGAATGTGACTGTTTATTAAAAATCTAAATGAGGTCCCGCAGTCATTTAGAAAAATCATTGCTGAATTCCATGAACGGTTCTTTGATAACAAATGATGAAGTGTTTTTTAACTTAAGTTTGGCCTAGGTTGACTTGAGAACTTTTGCCAAGAAAACACACAAAACAAATAAGCTGCCCTCGAGGCACACAGATAAGAAGTCTCTGTCCTCCTTTCGCTGGGGTTAACAACTTTCCACTCACAATGAAGTTTGCAAAAAGGAGATGACTACATTTAAAGGTATAAAACACATAAATTTTAGTGCAAGAGTCAGAATTCTGTCTCTATTGGCCAAATATTCTTGAAATATTTCAACGTTTGCACACGCTGAAAATATTTTTCCTCCTTAAAAATGTATGCTGGGACGACTGAGAATATAATCACTTGTGCCATCCAGCTGTCACCTCCGTCTTTGCTCTTGTTGGGCCGGTGCTGATCCTTAGCTGGCAGAATCAAACTTGGCATGTCACATCATTTGTCATTAGATTCTGTCAGGAGTCGCTTCCTCTCCCACTCCTTGTTTTTGCTTCAGGCAGGAGGAATTTAGTAGTATCTGATTAATAAATGGCAAAATGTGCTGATGAAATTCAGTGAAGGTAGCTGATACATAAAATGCACTGCTAGGATACATGATCGTCTATCGTGCTTTTGATACAACAAAGTATTTAACAAAAAAAAACGGAGATATAATTATAAAAAAAATAAAAGCTGATGCCACGAGCATAATAATTGCAGTAATTAGAGTTCTGCAATTATTATCAAAAATGAGAAAACAGCCGGTGCTAATAGTGTTAACGAGGACACAAAAGACCCTTTGCGTGAAAGCAGGCAAGTTTGGCTGTGGCAGAGTAGATGTGGCCCAAGCAGGGGCACGAAGGCCAGTGGGAAATAGCCCCGAGCTACGTGAGGTTCCTCTGGGAGAGGAACGTGCACGGGGCGAGTCCGGAGCAGCCTCAGGTGCAGCCACTTGGGCCTTGGGTGCTCTGCCTGTGCCACCTGGCTGCATGCCTCAGGGCCACACAGCATCACACAGACTGGCTGAGGTTGGAAGGGACCTCTGGAGATCATCTAGTGCAGCCCCCCTGCTCCAGCAGGGACACCCAGAGCACGTGGCACAGGGTGGCATCCAGGCGGGTTTGGAAGATCTCCAGAGAAAGAGACTCCACAACCTCTCCGGGCAGCCTGTTTCAGGGCTCTGTCACCCTCACCGGAAAGAAGTTCTTCCTCACATGGAGATGGACCTTCCTGGG
>NW_010579473.1:36518-54012 GCF_000705375.1 Tinamus guttatus | reverse complement strand
GCTCGCTGCGCCGCAGCCGTCGCTGCTGCTTCCCGGCTCGCGTGGCGCAGGGTCCACCTATGGAAAGGACCAGGCGGCAGGAAAGGGAAATGAGCTCCGGAGACGGGGCTGCTTATTCTGCACAGAGAGGCAAAACCTCCGCTTAGTCATAGGTAGGAAAAACCCGTTTCAGGGAGTTCCCAGCAGTGACTGCAAAGGGTGAGCTTGCTGGCAGGAGGCATCTGAGCAACGTGAATAGTCTGGGTTATTTTAACAATACAGCCTAAACAACGAGCCTTCTGTGTGTTTCGTGTGGCCTCTACCACTGTTTTTCTAATCCAAAAAAAGAGAAAATCTAAATAGCAACAACCAGCAAACTGTTTGCAGTTCTTCATGCTTCTGCCTTGGTTGTTCATTGCTCGCCATCAGCAGTGGGCATGGAGATGGACTACAGGCTTGCTAGCGGTCCTGAGGGTTAGGCACCATCCAGATGCCTAAAGGACAGGACTCCCAAAGCTGGAGAGGGGCTCCAGGGTTGGTGCTGATGCTGGCAACCACCTCATCCCTGCTGGTGGCCCCCCAGCTCCCAGTCGGTGCAATAGCTGGGGGGAGAAGTTTTCACAAATTTGTCATCTGGTCCCGGAGCGCTGAGGGGTTCCCCGTGTGGAAGGGGCTGTGGGACCTGTTGTTTGCAGATAGTCCTTAGGAAATGTTAAGGAAAACATAAAGAAGGGCTTCTCAGCCAGTGCTAACGCAGTTACTAGGTCTGCAGATGGGCATGGAGAAAGAAGTGAAATCTTGCTTAGACCTATGTGGACTTCCAGTCTGCTGTAGGAGCTTTTTCTCAGCCGTACACACAGGAATAAGCTGTAAGGATGCTTGCATAGTTTTGTGGATGGGAGCCAGTCCCTAAGATGAAGGAAAGTCTCCTAGTATGGGGCTCTGTTTTTCCAAACTCTCACTCAAATCTCGGTTCAGATTTAAGTCTTATCCTGCTAAAGAGCTTCCTTTGGATCATAATTTGGTGAGGTTTGTGACTTCTGAACAGTTGGCCATGTCCTGACAAATTCTTGGTTTCATCGACCAGCGTTACGTCTTGGTGTGGCAAGAGCTGCCTTCTGCCCAGGCAGAGGTTGATGGTGATCATCAGCTATTGCACAGGAAACAGCTTCTGAGGAAGGTGTTTTCTTCTGCCTCACAGGACAAAGTTCAACTCTCTGCACAGTCCTGTATACATTAAACCTGGAGTTTGTATAAATAAATCTGTTGAATTTACACTTTTCAGTGTGTGCCCATATACATGTTTTTACCTCTTATGCAAGACTAGATGTAATAGTAATCCAAATATTTTGTCATGATAATGGATTTGAGAAGTATTCTTACAGTTTTGAAGTTTAATATATTTTTTAAATTAGTATCAATTTCCATTCAAAATTTGAAGTTTTTTTTTAATACGACCCATTTAAGTGTATGTTTAAGTAACTCAGTCTACTTATGTGTATGAAACAATCAACTTACAGTTTTCCTTTCAGTGGGATAATGGGAGAGAGAAAACATTTCACATAGCAGATGTGTAACAAATGCAGCTCCTAGCAGGTACGACCCTACTGGACGATGGCCAGTTGCAGTGCTGATAGCAAAGCTATTCCTGTAATAGAGCAGAATAAAATGTGGTGACGCAATCAATGTTTTTAGCTTCTCCGCCCACCACCTTGTCCACACAGGCAGGAAGGAGGTGAGAAGTCTTAAGTATGTCTAGCTATCTGGATGCTAATATACAATCTCCTCAGCCATCCAGTTTAATAAAATAGCAGATTAATAGTGCATGCATAAAATACTGTGAAGTCCATCGCACGTAGACCACACCAGAGCTCAGGAAATTTGAGAGAGTTTACAGGGCCCACTATCGTTTTGTCCCCGTGTCTAGGAAAAAAAAAATAAATGTCAAGAAAGCCAAGCTCCAGAAACCTACAGAAGGTAGGAAGAGGGGAAGTCATCTCACCTCGCCTTAGCCACCTACAAGGCAAACAAGGCAGCTCCAGAGGGTGTGTGTCCTACCCACCGCAGCTGCAGCCAGGTGAGATGAGTCCCCTGTTTGGGATTGCCTCAGGGAAAGGCGTGAATGCCCAGCAGTAAAACGCGGCTCTTGACTTCAAGTGTTGGGCTTTGCCATTTGGCCTCTCCATAGCTTCTTGGAAAAGTTAATCTGAAAAAAAGGATATTTTCTAACACTAAAGAGGATCCGTACTGCTCAAAAAGCGCATTTTTATTTTAGAGGACAATAAGATATTTTAGAAACAAATCGATGAGTAGTGGTTGCAGAAAAAAAAAAAGCTTCACGTGGTAGTTTCTCCCACTGGTCACACCCTGAGCTGGAAAGCACAGGAAATGAACAGTTACTGTGACTGGCTTAGGCACAATATAAATATCCCTTGCGCTCGGTATAAATTTGCCTTTCTTTGCTAAATACAACACAAATACTATCTGCAACTCAGAAATCTGCCTAAAAAAAAAAAAAAAAAAAAAGAGCTCATGTCCTTTAAACGCAAGCCATTTGCACATGTAGGAGGTGTTTTGTGCATGATTGAGTTTTTAAACATAGATCACTGCAAAAAAAATAAAGGAGGGATTCAGCATGAGCCTTCTAAAATAAATGAATCTTAATTTCTTTTGTATTTTTAAAAGGTCAAATGCTGCAAATACTGGCCAGATGACACAGAGATATATAAAGACATTAAAGTTACCCTAATAGAAACAGAACTCCTGGCTGAATACGTGATTCGAACATTTGCAGTAGAAAAGGTAAGTTAAGAAAATTCGGTTTTCTCCGTATAATGTTACCTGCCTGAGCAACTTATACACAAGTTCAACGTGGAAAACTTAAATTTGTTGACTGAAAGCTTGCTTTTTTGTAGCTTTTTTTTGAGTTATCACCTGGCGCCCTCTTATGGCAGACTGCGATTTTCTTTAAGCTCAGGTGCTTTTTTTCCCCTTTGCTGTCACCACTGGCTGCTGCTCGAGTTAGAAGAAGAAATGGTCCTTGCCCAGGAGCAATCGCAGCCTCCCTCCCAGCCATTCCTTGCAAACCACCATCGTGCAGTTTCCCCGTGTCGTGCTGGCTGCAGTCATGTTGCCCCTGTACCCAAAGCTGCGGGCAGTGATGCTCGGGAGTCCAGCCCTGCAATCTGCTGGTGCTGCTGTGCAGCGACACTTCTGTGTAACAAACCTACCTTTCTTTTTCAAGCCAATGCCACTTTTAATAGGGAGTCTTCCTTTAGCTAGGGAGTTCCTACCCGCATATCATATTCCTGTTTATTAGAAAAATATGCCATTTATTTACTTTGATGTTTACCAGATCGCACATCTTTCTTAAGCATCTTATAATATACGAACAACAGAAAATAACGAACAAGGTACTTACTTACTAAAAGTGAAAACAAGGTGAGTGTGTTAATATTAGCTGAAGTATGTCAGGCTTTTTGTGCCACTTCAGGGGCTTTATTCAGAATTCTTGCCAAAGGACAGAAGTGTGTTAACTGTACGGATCAGCACTTAACCTGAGCTGCAAAGCAAAGGAAAAGGGCCTCTTTGGACACCAGAGGTTCCCAAATGTGCACTGAAATAATGTTCACTCAGCGTCTCCATGAGCAGACCTTCAACTAATTCTCTCAGAAAACAGCCTTTGATTTAGTAGCAATACCCATCACATACTGATTATTTCTAAAATGAGGTAGCATTCAGTTATGGTCTCAAAGAATGATCTTTTGCATCAAAGACTCCTGAACCGAAGCAAATAAAAACCCAGGTAAATGAAACCTCCAAAGAGGCCTCTGTGTACATACATATATCCATGATAACAAAGCAATTAGTCTTTTTTCCTCTTTCATTCTTCAGTCTAGTAGTTAAATATGCATGAATACAGCAACCTGAGTGCAATGATAATAAAATTATACAGCTGGAGTGATCTGAAATATTGTGGCGTGTATACCACCACATATATTGTTCTTTCGGTTCATTCAATCCTGTTGTTTCCTTCCATTTAGATATTTTTAATAAACAGATGAGAAATGTGGCTACACTTTGAAGTAGATGCAACACTGGTTGATTTCTATTCTGCAGATTTTAAGCCATGCTTTGATGTTAGCTTTCCACTTCTTAACGGGGAGTGGAAAAAAAAGACCTAGAGGATTTTACAGTTACTCATAACCAAACTGTCTTGAATAAGTGCATTAAAACAGATAAAGATAAAAGGCGCTAAACATTTTATTGCTTTAAAAAAATCTCCATCTGAAAAGATTTCATTTAGACACTGTTTTTTTTAGCAGTTGGTAGCTTTTCAGTAAGCCACTGAAAGCAGTGTCAGTGTAGTTTGAGTAAAGTGCATTTGTTTTTACCCCATTTACCTTATTTTCTAGCTGCTCTGGTAGTACTGAAAGGTCAAGGCTGCACATCTCTTACACTTTAATTTTCTGAAGTTTAGGTTTCTGATCTGTTGGGACTGGTATTGCTCAGCATCTTCATCGACAACCCGCGTTACAAGACAGCCCCCACCCTAGAGGCTGCAGATAAGTGCAGTGTCGAAATGCTGAACACTGCAGCCTCAGTTCCACGGGGCCTGGAAATTCAGCCAGGCTTTCAACAAGGAGAAATGCAAAGCTCTGCACCTTGCCCTGTGCATCAGTACAGCCTGGGAACTGCCTGGTAGCTCCACCACCACCACCACTGACAGAGGACCTGGGGGTTACAGTCCACTCCAAATTGAGTGTGAGCCAACTGTGTCCTCCCACCTTCAACATTATGGCAATTCATAACATATCTCCTGATTGGTACAATTTGTCCTCATTCAGGACCCTCCCTACTGAAGGACATAGTAGGACTACAAGGAGAGGCTGGAGAGCTGGCCTTGTTGGCCCTGCAGAGAGGAGGAAGCAGAAGAGTGAGGGGGATCTAATGGCAACAACTGCTCCAAAGACATTTGCAAAGTCAGTGGTGCCGAATTCTTCTCCCTGGTGATGAATGGGGCCCAAAAGTTGGAGCTTAAGAGGCTTGTGCTGGGCATCAGTCCACTCTGAATAGGAGGTTGGACTGGAGCCCTCCAGAGGTCCCTTCTGACAGTCCTTTCTATAACTCTACCCGGTTATGGATGATCATTCTCAAATCTGCCCTTAAAATAAAATTTGGAAGTTTATATGTATGGGGATACATTCTTTGACCTTTTTTTAAATGATTATTTGGATATTTTTGAGGAGTAGGGGAATAAACTGAGAAAGTTGAACTGAAAATTACACTCTGATCCTGGAAAACAGTTCCTAGATACTTTTCATTTTGTGTGCACGCGCAATTCTTTTAGAATTACAATATAACAGTTATCGGATAGTAACATACCACAGCACCACAAGTATTTGTAGGATTCGGGCTTAGATTTCTTAACATCCTAGGAATTGCTGGAAATGTGCACCATTTTTCTGTTTGTTTCAGCCAAAAGAAAAAGTGAAAAATACAGTCTTCAAGCTGAACATATGCTTTTATGATTCATGCAGTTGTGTTGCTATTTTGGGTTTGGAAACCAGCAGGGAGGCTACAGACATGAAAATCGTTCTTTTGTAGGTATAATAAGCAAATTCATTATAAAAGAACCCAATATGCAAAACCTTTTCTAAGTAGCGGCGTATGACCAACAATGACAGACAAAAATACAGTTAGCATGGTAGAGCATTTACAAGACCAGCCCCCAGCTCGCATGGGAAGTGTGCTCTGTGCAGCAGCCGGGCACGTTATTTTGGGGGCACACTTTGCGTTCTGCGAATCGCTTCGTAATCCAGGCCCTTTACAGCATGAGGGATTTTGTGCTGGGCCTTCGTTTTAGCCCTGCACTTGTACAGTCGCAGCACCACGTTTTGGTGTTTTTGCGGTGTTTGTTTCTTGGGGGGGTTGTACTTGGGTGTCCCCACACACACACAGCTCTTTACCGAGTTGGAGACTTTGGCTTGCACCAGCAAAAGGATCTGTTAACTAGCACACATCTCCCGAGGACGGAGACCAAGTTGCATTTGACTGTGTTTGCAATGGTGTCTTGAAATAAAAATCACTTTGTTTGCAGGCTTCAATATGTCTCAAACTTGTCCTTTGGGAATGAGGCCATCTTGGTTACTAGGACATGGTTTCCTCCATCTATACCAGCGTTGCATATGACATCCTCTTTTGCTCTTTGACCTGCCTTTTTGCTCTTTGACCTGCCTTTTTGCATTGGAGTTTCAATGGGAGATGAGCACGGGCAGACCCCGAATCTGAGCAGACCTCCAATCATCTGAGCTGTCAAGAGAACCAGGTCTACAAGAGAGCCTTAGTTACCTCCAGCCCTGTAGTGCTGGCAGGGCCAAAATTTCTCCACCATTGATGATTTCTGACTCTCTTGACTTGCAGGCTATCAATAAACTAGGACATTTTTATTACTTCATTATGCAGAGACTTAGACTTTTTATATGCAAACTAGCTTGAGATAAGAAATACATCTTTAAGAAGAAAAACTGTAAACCACCAGTTATTAATATCATTGACATTTAGCACAACCTAGACATGATATGTCATAATAATGCTATTTGGTTATGAAATATGTATGATGGCCTCTGGTCCATAGACTCTTAATGAGAATAAAATATTGGCAGCTACAATTTTAAAGGGGGAGGGAGAAATACTATCACTAAGAAAATCATACCTAGCACATTCCCTTTTAATATATGGACTGTTCCAAAAAGCCACACGGGAAATTGCATGATCAGCTTCTCATTCATACCTGTCTCACCATATCAATGCCATTGCTGCAGTAAATCACATGATGGTTGAGCATCTGGAGGTCTGCCAATGCAGCCCATATGGTTGGAGGTGCACAGAGGTTTCCTACCATTCAGCTGTTTCTTTTGGACTTACCGAGGAGAAATAATATAAGGAAAATTATTTTGAAATTAGAGGTCCTTGAATGCAACAGCAACATTCCTGTGGAGAAGAGGGGGGAATTTTTCATCTGTGCTGTCTTTTCATGGGCTTGCTGTTGACCCGTTGTGTTATCATAACATGTCTCTTAAGGCCAGAGTTTTCAAAGTGACCTGGTGATTAAATATAGAGATGAGTGTCTATCTTGTTGCCAAGTTTGTAAGCAGCCTACTTCTAAACCACTCGGTTTTACTGTAAGAGTTTGAAACCAACTGATATGTAACCTTTGAGCTTGCTGTCTAGCTATTGGAAAGCTCTTCAACAGACTATACAGAGGGGTATATTGGCAGGGTTTCAGCAAAACTCAGGTTTTTATATTTACAATCATGTGATGCCATTCTTAAAATCATCTTCGTATTCCAACTTGTTCTTTTTCCAACCCTTGTCTTCTTGACAGAGAGGAGCTCATGAGATCCGAGAAATTCGGCAGTTTCACTTCACTGGCTGGCCAGACCACGGTGTGCCGTACCATGCAACCGGCCTACTGGGATTTGTGCGGCAGGTCAAATCCAAGAGCCCCCCAAACGCTGGCCCTCTGGTTGTCCATTGCAGGTAGGCAGAACAGGAGTCTCTCTGCTGTGTTTTCCCCTAAACTCACGGCGTAATTTTGCTCCTCCTGCAACAGGCTGCTAAAGTCGCTGGAGCTACGCACAGTAACTTGCTACCTAGAGTATAAAAAGCAATGGTCAAATTGAGTTTGAAATCCTGCAGTGCTTGGATGCAAAATGTGATTTCAGCAGTGAGCCCACTGGTCAAGTACCTGCAAGACGAACCCATGCACTTAATGTTTTCCAAGGCTCTGCTGAACAGTAACTCTGCTCTTCTTTCACTTCAGCGCTGGTGCTGGCAGAACTGGATGCTTCATTGTTATTGACATCATGCTTGACATGGCAGAAAGAGAAGGCGTCGTGGACATATACAACTGTGTGAGGGAGCTTCGATCTCGGAGAGTTAACATGGTGCAGACTGAGGTACTGTTCATCTGGTGGAATATTGCAATATTGATTTGCAAAAAAAAAGGTATTATCCCAGCGTGTAGGACCAGAGCCCTTTGTGGTAGGCACCATCCATGAAGTATTTCACTGAATCACATGTAGAAAGGGCAACCGACATGAGCAACCAATGCCCAAACAAGTGCATAATTGTCTTACATTTAATGTTTGCAATGGTTTTAAGACAAAAGAAGCTCATGAGTGTTACCTCTCCAGAGGGAGAATGCATTCTGGGATGAGTCACGTTGAGGCCCAGTTACATGTTAGCACCTACAAAGCTGTGCAGAATAAGGAAACTACAAACATTCTGGGTTTTAGTGCAGAGAACTTACTTACTGCACTGCTGTTTGTAACTGCAAATAGTTTGCAGTTAGAATGAATGAGTGGAGATAGAAACCTCTATTCATTTCTGTATGCATGGGATAAAGTTCTGTGAACTGTTTTTGTTTGGCTGGGCTTGGTGCAGTGTCAGTGAAGTCAGTGAGAATCAGAGTGCCAGCCCTATTCGCTGTTTTTTATTTACCAAAATTCTAATAGAAAATGTTCTCTACATCAGTAATTATTTTAATTGCTTTACCAGGAACAGTATGTATTCATCCATGATGCCATCCTGGAAGCCTGTCTTTGTGGGGACACATCTGTTCCAGCTTCTCAAGTTAGGTCTGTTTACTATGAAATGAACAAATTGGATCCTCAGACCAACTCCAGCCAGATCAAAGAGGAATTTAGGGTAAGTTGTGGTTAGCTGTTCTTACAAGCTATGCAGTTCAGGTATACTGAAGGCTTCTGCCTTTAGTGTTTGCTTATGATCGTACGAATTTTGGACCAGATCTGTGAAGGAAGACCTGCCAAAAAAGAGAAAATAACGTGTCACAGTTTGCTATTGAGTTATGTTAAATCAAAAAGAGTGCAATGGAATAATAATAAAATCTTTTCCTCCAGGGAAATGCTATGCCTACTCCTTCTGCTGCCCTTTCTCCAGAAGGCAGTGTACAGTGCAGTTGTCTTTGGGGTTATTTTTGAGATGTGTGTGCTTCTAGGTTTTGCATCCAAACCCTACCAACTGTGATGGGTTTTCATTCCTCCGCATGTTGATTCCCACTGAAATTGTGCCCTGAGTTCATCTGTTCTTAAGTATTCTTAAGTATTTCGGGATTTCACACCTGAGTTATTTTTTTCTCTTGTGTTTATTCTTTTTGAAAGACTTTAAATATGGTGACTCCGACGCTGCGTGTGGAAGACTGCAGCATAGCACTTTTACCACGAAATCATGAAAAGAATCGCTGTATGGATGTTCTGCCTCCAGACAGATGCCTGCCCTTCCTCATAACGATAGATGGGGAGAGCAGTAACTACATTAATGCTGCGCTGATGGATGTAAGTCTCCACCACATCATTAATAATAAAAGGGAATAAGTTGCCCTCCAAACTGAGCAGTGCCAGAAAGTGGAGTCAGCACAAGAGGGCTGATATCCTTCTAGCTTGTTTCCCAAAAACATGGCACAAAATCTTTAAACTCCCAAGCACATTTAAGATCCCACATATGTTCTGTCAGAGCCAAGGTTCTAAAGCCATGCTCAGAGAGCATGTCAGGGACTCTTGATAAATTGAATGTGTCTAGATTTCTCTTCAGTGCTTTAATTTTTAACTGTCTGACCTAGGGAGAAAAGAAAAAAAGTTACCTACTAAGCCACCAGGGCAGTTAAATGGGATAATAAGGTTTGCAGCAATAATTTAGTTTCCTTTGCTTCTAATTTAAACAGCAATTAACAAAAAAAAAAATGTCTGTCAGTACAAGATAGTACATGAGCCATTATGAGCCATTACTTCAGTCTCTGTTTATTTCTGTTTGAATGAATGGTTCCTCTTCACTTGTGTGTGGATTACTTTAAAAGCATCTATGGTAATTCTAATCCTGCTAATAAATATTAGTAAGAAAACACTTAAACCATCTTTACAGTCTGTGAATCTTTGACAATTCAGATCTACAGTAATCATGATTTTAACACACACATAAAAAAGGAGAGAACAGAGGTTAGAAATTAACACCTCTTAAATGGCCTTTTTGAGAAATGAATCTAGAGTATTAATAGTTTATAGTAGCCCTTGCTTTTCCTTCCTCTAAGTTCTCAAAGCATTTTCTTAATATAATCCTAAATTCCAAACACTCCTGTAAAAAGGTAAGTGCGTTATCTTTATTTATATGTCTAGAGAAGCTGAGAACAGAAGCTTAAGCGAGTTCTCTGGGTTGGCACGGTAGGTCAGTGGCACGTTTATATTGGAATGGTGCATCCCTGTTCTGCAGTTTACAATCCTGCCATTGCACTGACTTCTTTGCCACAGAGTTCAGTATGGTTTTGTTCTGTAAATTAAGCGCTGCTCGGAAAGGTCAGAGCCTCAGTATTTGCTTTGAAAATGCTTCCTTTGCCGTGAGTCCTTACTCTTGAAACAAACGGTGAACTGGATCCCAAAGTGTACCTGGACAAAAGGATCCATGGGAGGAAGGGATTTGGGACACTTGCCATCCAGACCAGGTCAGGTCACCTTGTGCAAGCCTTTAAAGATCACTTCAGGCAAAGCAGGTAGAAAGCAAAGTTTTAATATTCAGTACCAGGATTCCACTAGACTGAAGATAATGATTTCCCCCGCAAAAAACTGCTAGTGCTTCTGGGGCAGGGAGTACCAGAGAGCCCCTCTGGCAGCCCACGTCTGTGTGCAACTTGCAGTAGTTGAGGAGCAGCAGGATGGGAGGCAGCTGACGGGTACAGCGGCAGCGCTGATACCTGCTGCTTGCGGTTTGCTGAAACCGGCACAAAGACCTGGAGTCTTGCTTGTCTTCATCTTTACCCCAAAACACCGAATAAGATTCTTGTTCTGTGGCCTATTCAGGAAGCCCTTCTGAAAGATGCGAATACCTGGTAGACTGTAGCCCTGTCGTGATACAAATACTGAAGTTCAGAGGACCCTTTGCCCTCCTTAGTAAAAACAGTGAGAAACCTTCCCAGCAATTGCCCCCCTATGGCCCGTGCCAGCCTTCAACACTCAGGAGGATGTCAGGGAAAACTCTAGTGTGAGATTCACAGTTCACCCCTCCACCAAACAGCACCGTCAATCACACAGTCTGGTATTAAAAAGAAAGAGAGAAGGGACATTGAAATTTATCTGCTGTGTATCCTCACTGTTGTCAGATAGGCCAGCATTTGAACAATATTTCTGGAAAATAACTAGGTATTTCCTTACATAGGAGTCAATCAAATCAACAGCTAAGAGCAGACAGACAAGGTTAATCTGACCATTAACAGCTCAAAGCAAAACTGTTGCTCAGATTCTGTAGGAGTTTCATTAGAGGTAAAGACTTCTGATGCTTTTACTCTATGCCCGTGGCATGAAACAAGTTTCAGAAATATAAACTGCAGAAGTTATATTCTACCGAAATGTGTTTATTAGCTCATAAACTTAAAATATCTCAGGAAAGAGCTAAAACATTGTATGAATTATATAGAAAATAATACGTTTAATTCTGATGTTTTGGGGATATTACTAGCATTTTGCTGAATGGATTTTTGTTTTCTCTTAGTATCTCTTTTTGTTTCTTTGCAGAGCTACAAGCAGCCTTCAGCTTTTATAGTTACACAGCATCCCTTACCAAATACTGTCAAAGATTTCTGGAGATTGGTCCTAGATTATCACTGCACTTCAATAGTTATGCTGAATGACGTGGATCCAGCACAAGTAAGTCTAGAAATCTCCTCCTGTCACCACAGAAGTGTTAGTGCCTGAGCACTGCAACACGTGCACTTTAGAACAACTTTGGGACATAATTAGTTTTATAAAAAACATTAAACACCAACACACTAACAGCAATATTCGTAGCTTGCAGATATACGTGGGAAATAAGAATAAACAGGAGCATCAGCAGCTTCTCCAGCAAAACCTAATGTACACGTGCATGCGTGCACCCCCCGTAATTTATTCTGAATGGAAAAAGTGCTTTGGGAAGAGCAGATCCAAACCAAAATGTTTTGGCTGTAAATTTCTGGCTCAAATCTGAAAGACAGCAGTAAAAACAAACAAACAAACAAACAAATAAATAAATGCAAGCTTTTTCTTTGCTTGCCTGAAACAGGTTACTGACCTTGGTCTGCTTAATAACAGATAGGTGTTTCCAGCCAGAAAATTGGTGTCACATTTGGCACAAAATGATATTGTTAGAAAGGAGATAAGAACTGAACAAGAACAGAAACTGAGCACCCTTCAGAAGAGGAAACGGGGCAAAGAAACACATCGGGGAATGTAATTACCTTACAAAAGAGTTGTTCGTGCTGTACATGTTCTTTAGAAAATTGGAAAACTGTAGCTACCTGTTTGGCAGTTTAATCACTAGCATTAATCACTAAGCATCCTAGATCCTAGCTTGCCACTGTGCAATTCTACATTCCTGTACTGATATAATTTCCTTTACTCCAGTGAATTACATTAGCCCTGTGCTGGAATAATGTGGTGGTAATCTGGACCCCAGATATGTAAATATTTGCTCATTACTGCTTCAGATAACAGTGGATTTTTTTTTAATAACACAGTTCGTGTCATATTTTTTCTTGATATGTTCAAAATCTTTTTTTTTTGCTTTGTTGAGTACTGTTCATACATAGAAAAATATTTCATGTTATTTCTTTTTAATGTGAAGATTTTGTTTTAAAAACATAATAATCTTCCGTTTTGTCTTTCAAAGGAATGTCTATAAATTCTACACTTTGTTTTGAAGACTGAAATGCTGAATACTAGCCCTTAAGTCTCTGTGGGGAGAAAAATAGAAATGAAAGAGAAAACTTTTATTCATGAATCTAAGATTATTTTCTAAGTGAATGAGGAAAGACTCAGGGGAGTCAGACTGCTAGGGACTGTTGAACAGAGCTTTTTTAATTTGCAAGCTGTGTTCTGAATGTACAATAATGCTTGGCTATTTCAAGCACTTATTAGCCTCACAGGCTCTTAAAAGCTGTTGGGATATGCAGTTAATACACCTGCTGCTGCAGTATGTTAAACCTTTTCCCTTTAATGCAAGTAACAATCTTTTCATTAGGAATAAATCTCAAAACCCTCAGAGCAAACAGAAGTGGAAAGAGGGCAGAGTTTATTAAAAACATGCATTACATTGAGATTTATTAATAATTACTGTTATTATTATTTATGTATATATGCAGTGTTTGCATTTCTGTATAGAGATTACAATTTGTGTGGCTTTTTATGTTCTTTCGGGAAATGAAGCTCAACCCTTCCCAGTGACTCTGACTTGTGGAGAGCCACTAGCATCACATGCATGAAAAATGCCCAGACCTGAAAGCCTCTGCATTTTGTTGGAACTTGAAAATAGTGGCTTCCTAAAACAGCTCTGGCAAACAAACAGCTCTGCTTATGATCATCTGCGCATTTTTCAAGGATCTCTTAGAGCTGTATTCATACGTTCATTCAAATCTATTCTGAATTGTGTATGTGATGAAATGATGTGAGCACTATCACGTGCATGTCTCTATGGTATTTCGCTATCCCATACACTATTGTATTTCATTAAAAAAAAAGGTGTAAGATTTAGCCAATACTTAGAAAGTAATTTGTTCAGCCGGCTGATCCACTTTTTTTGCTTTTGTTTTTAATAAGTGAAAATATATTTTCCTATTTCAAAATTCTGCTTTTAACTAGTTAAAATGAAAACCTGTAAGTCAGAGTCTGTTCTCTTTTTTACTGATGTGGTAAAGGACTGTTTTTATGAAATGTAATCATCTCTGAGTAGCTTTGCTGAGAAAAATGTGTTATAAGAAATGCAAAACAACATCTGGGGAAAGTGTGTTTTGTCAGCTCAGCTCTGGATCACCAGCAGCAATACAGCACAATGAGGACCACAGCTGTTTTGCTGAATGAATGAAATAAAGTTCCACATAGGAGATCAATGCTCCTGCAGGCAAACTGAAATTTCCTGGGTTCATAATAAATTTTGGAGAATGTTTGTGAAAGCTACATGCTTGAATTGCCCTAGATGCCTCTGGAAATCATTAGGGTCTTTATGGGAAAATGGATAAGCAGAGTTTTCCAGGAAAGGTTTGATTTACTTTTTAATGTATTAACAGAGATGACGATTGGTTCCAGGATTAAGCCACCATGATTTTATGAGACACTAAAACTGGGCAAATAATACTAATATATTACTTTGTGGTCTCTAGATACCTATAAGTAATGTTTTCTGAGCACAAAGGAAAGCATAATTACTATTTTCAACTGGCAATCATAAGACGAAGTGGAGCAGTTGTTGAAAATGTGAAGGAATGCTGATATTAGCCAATATCATCAGGGATGGGTGGAAGAGATGAGAAAGTTAAATGCTGAGATTTGAGAACTGATGCAGTCTGCGTAGTTTAAAGCACACATTCTGGTGTAGCTTGAGTTATTATCAACATCAGGGTAATAGAAGCTACCGAGGCGCAGGTCCCAGGCTTCACGCTGTCTCCTAGATGAGGTCATGTTTGACAGCATTCCTCTGTCCTGTCAGAGCGCACTGCAGAATTGACACTGAGTGTCAAAATGTGTTATTCCAAATACTAGGGAATGGCAAATAGAGCAGCAAGCAACAGCACCATCAGGTAAGTGAAAAGGCAATTGTTTAAACTTGTTGCACACAAGTGGAGTCAGAGGGTTTAAAACTGCTGGAGGATGGTGCACTGCGTATTTTATAAAGGCATGTGGAAGAGCTTAAGGGATAAATGTAGTCCGCAGAAAACAAACTAGGAAAGTGTCCTGAAGTAGTGTGTAAGGGAAGGTAATTAACCTGGCTCTCTTCTGATTTTGTCATCTCCAGTTATGTCCTCAGTACTGGCCAGAAAATGGAGTACACCGACATGGTCCTATTCAGGTGGAGTTTGTATCAGCTGATTTAGAAGAAGACATAATCAGCCGGATATTCCGAATTTATAATGCAGCCAGAGTAAGGATTTTTTAATCTACTTTTATTTTTTATTCTTTAAAACTTTTATCTCAGCAAAGGAGCTGTCTCTACTCAAGTCACACAAAAAGGAAGTCAAACTCAAATAAACAATTCTCATTTTTCAGCCTTTTTTTTTTTAAGAGCAACAGTGAAATACTGGGTCATGCCATAATCGATGAGGAAAAGGCCTTGCATGTGTAATTACAGTAAAAAAAATAATGTCACATCCATTTGTCAAGCCTGTTAAGTGAGCCCAGAAAAAAAAGTGCACTATTCAGATTGTATGAGTAATCAAATGCTGAAATCAGTGCTGTTTTCAGTAGTTTTAAATTAGCCATCTTGTGTATGTGTATTGTGTAATGTAGAGAAGATCAATACTAGGCGTGTTTCTCAGCACCAGACCCAAGCTTTTAGTGAAGATCTGGTTCCATTAATTACTAATGCAGGTAAGCAGTGTATAAGGGACAAGCCTGTCCTCATGTCCAGCTGCTATGACCTGTAAAGTTGGCAGAAGAGTAGACTTCTCTTTTGAGCCGAGTGGGAAGAAAAAGCTGCCTCCGCAGGAGAGGCCTCCCTTCCCGATGGGATGGCGAGCGCCTTTGCAGCTGTATCGCTGCTGAACAACAGGCAGGAAAACACACTGCTCCTGGGCCAGAAAAGCCAGGAACTGCCCCAGGATCCAACAACTGTGAAGACAATGAGAGAAAGGCCACAAACACTTCCAAAGAGATACCCAGAATGCTATTTCTGCACTGGAAAGCAGTTTTTAAGCCTCAAAATAGTTCTTAAGTGTTTTGAAGGGCTTGGATTCCCAATAAATTGGGCAACATGAAAACAGAGTTTCCAAAAGCAGCAGTGGGAGCTTTAGCAGGCTCTGGGGCTGTGTGCAGAGAGGAGCAACCAGGTGAGAGAAACTGGTCAGGCAACCAACAGGTTCCAAATTTTAGCACAAAACTGACAAAACTGACAAAATTCAGTGAAGAATGCATTTAATGTTGCATCACTTGGATTTATTCCTTTATCTTGTTAATCTTACTTCCTCCCTCTTACCCCTGCTCTAGCACATACTGTCAACATTGTCGTGTGTTTTTAAAAGTGCTCATTTAAAAAGTGGCACTAAAGCATTTGGATTTGGATGGAAGTAGAAGCGGCAAAACTTGGACTACCCCAGTTTCCATGTGTGTGTTTATTACGCCTTTTTTTTCAAAGGACTGTAATTTTCTGACACTAGGACTTGTTTTATGCCCCTTTTTTTATTTTAAGTCACTATAAAGCAACTGTTCAGTAACACTTCACCAGAGGGGTTCTCACTGCTTAGTAGCACACAATAAAATAAAATGTAGTCGGGTTTTTATAAGCAAGAGAAGTTAGTGGGTTTCGTTTGGTTTTTAAAATGTTTCCTGCTTGAAAATACCTTGAGAGGCTTTGACCTTTTTTTTATAAAGAGGCAGGCAAACATTCTTCAAAATGTGGAAGCATGTAAAAAACAGAGGTTATATAATTGAAATTGCATTGCAACTCTCTTCGCTACCAATTTCCTGCTATGATATTAATTAATTATTTGCTTGATCTTGCAGCTGTATTCTAATCTATTTGCATAACATTCTGTTTAAAACCTCTTACTCTAATAACTCTGTCGGAAATTAAAAGTCATAACTCCTCAAGGGCAGTTGAAATTAACGTCAGTAGTTTATGAGTGGTGATCTGCCTGCACAACTTGCCTTGCTGATGCAAATACCTGCAAATACCCACGATATCCGCTGTTCTTTCTTCCCGCTCGCCGCGTGGACCTGCGCAGCCCCAGGACGGCTACCGGATGGTGCAGCAGTTCCAGTTCCTGGGCTGGCCCATGTACAGGGACACGCCGGTCTCCAAGCGCTCGTTCCTGAAGCTCATCCGCCAGGTGGAGAAGTGGCAGGAAGAGTATAACGGGGGAGAGGGGCGCACGGTCGTGCACTGCCTGTGAGTACTGGGAGCGAAAGAAGGCCCGGGAATACCGCTACCGCAGAACTTGTGTCAGGTCTTGAAAGTTTTGTGAGGAACCGAAGAGGTACCCACCTAATCCGCAGCTGAATTATGCAGTTCCTCATTCAAAAGCTTTGCAAACTCAAGGAATTGCATAATTTCTTTAATGTAACTTCATGAGTTTGAGTTTCATGCGTTTCTGTGTTTCATTGGACCCCTGAAAACTGCCATGTTCTAGTAAGAAGGCGATGGGTACAAGTTTACTTTATAAAGTTGCCCTGTGAGTTGGAAAATGAAAAAGCCTGCTACACTCGTGCTTACACTGAGTGTATCAAAATAGTATATTATCAGAATAATGTGCTTTCAATTTCTGGGGCTGAGGATTGTATGTTAGCTATAGCCCATTAGAGAAAGAATAAAAGTAGCATTGGAGAGGGTGATTCCTCTTCCAAACATAATTCACAGAAGGTGTGATGACCCCGTTGTGATGACACTTTAATTGACTTGCCTTCTTATAATAAGGGCATCTTTTTTCTCCTCCTGTGACCCATTTGCTTCTCTGGTGCAGGCTGTCATTCAGTCACCATCCTTC
>NW_010579473.1:20156-33024 GCF_000705375.1 Tinamus guttatus | reverse complement strand
TAAATGTCACATCCATTCAATATAGAAAATCCATGAAATTCCACAGCCGTCAGCCAAAGGCAGCAGTGCAGGTATTGCAAAGTCTCTGCTGCAGTTTTGCAAGCAGTTTTGTCTGCAAAGAGTTTTGCAAGACATGCTCTCGGATCTACCAGTGCGTGTCCCACGAAAGATTACTATTCCTCTCTGAAGGGAGCTAACAGAGAGAGACTTCTAATACACATCAAGTGAATAATAAAAATGCACAAAGGACTCACACGAGTGAACACCATGGGAAATAATAATGTCTGTTCCATAAGACAGCAGTGGGTTTTACTAAAAATGACAGAAATTTTCTTAGATCAGTATATATATCACTATAAACTAAGCATGGAAAAATGGAAATGGATGCATGGCTGATCTCATTTTGTTCTCTAATACATAATTATAGAACGATTGCCATTTATTTGGAAACATACTTGCAATAAAAGCAGAAAGGATTCTTTTTATAGAATGCTTCTTTCTTTTCTTTCATCTCTTTTATTCTTCCCTCATTTGAAAGAATACACGGGCTGTTTATGGGACTCCGCAGGATCCTGAAACTTAACAAACATCTCACTCACAACTTAGGCAATATAAGCAGCTAACCTGTGTTTTCTTTTAAAGTGACAGCTGCCATGAAACTGCCCATTCTGGTTTCTGGCTTTTTTATTATTGTAGTTTGAATTAGGCTTTTAAATTTTAAGGTGCACCCTCTTCTCATCTAAAACATGACCCAAAGCGGCAAGTATCACTTACTGGGCTAAGAGACTGAATCATCTGAAATGTTCACACCAGTCAAAAGGAGAATATATCTGAAAAGGAGAATATATCTGAATGAATCTTTCTGCTTGTGATACTCAGGCGAAGGATGAGTCCTATCAGCTAGTTAACTCTGTTGTTACTACACAACAGTAGATGCCAAGTTATGTTTTATTAAAGTGCATCAGAGAGAGGCATTTCAAGGACAGAATTAGTTACAAAGCTGGTAGCTATTTCCCAACTGAATTCTTACAAAACAGAGCACTTGGATTCAGGGGACCTGCACGTACTACTTCAGCTCTTCTGTTTCATTTAGAAGTTTTTAGCATTGCTAAATACTGTCAGAGTAGTATGAATGAAATAGGAGAAGACGTGTGAGAACTTGAGGGACTTACTTAGAATTGACAAATCCTCAGTTAGTTAGCACGGGGTTGACATTGTGCAGTGGAAGGGGCCAGTGAGGGTGAATCTCAGTCAGGAGGAACCGTGAACAGCCCGTTCGCCTGCAAGGTACTGAGTTTGTTAAAGCTGCCAATGGCAAAGTCCTAGAGACTTGGTTTATTTTAAGGTGAACATTTCTGGAGAGGGATTTCAGTAGCTCCAATTCTGATAAAGCACCACGTGAGCTTTTAGACAGATGACTGAAGGGTTGCGAGTCAGTTTGTTTATGCGTAGTCAATTCTTCTTCCACGAATAGCTAAATACATATCTAATAGGAGCACTACTGTAAGTTAATGTGTTGTCTGGTTACTATATAGATTTTCTTATCCGAATAGAAATTGGATTTGCCAACTGGTTCCCCTTGACTATTGCTGATAGTAAATAATTTTAACAGACAAGAACTATCGGGCCCCTTAATTAAGATCCTTCAATAACCGACTTTGTGGTTTTCTTTTGATTTTTCAGGATCAATACAAATTCTGCTATGAAGTGGCTTTGGAATACTTGAATTCTGGCTGACGGCATGAACAGCGCAGACCAAACTCCTCCTGTCACCTCCACAAACAAAGCAAGTTGTTCCATGATATCTGTGTAAATGAGATGAAGACTTCTCACTGTAATGCTTATACTGCTTTGTATAATTGGCTCTTTTTAAGAGCCCGAAAAAAAGGATGTTTATAAAACTGCTTGCACTGCCCATTTTCCACTCTCCTGCGGCTGCTTGGCACCCATACGAACCTACACCAAGGCACATGGCAGTTGTTGAACACTGTCTTCATACATGGCCATCGATGTGGTGAAGCAGCATAGTCCTCTGGTAAATAAGAGAGCACAATTATATTCTTATGAAGGAATTTGTACTTTTCTGTTATATTTCGTTGCCTGTGATTCTCAGTTATTGTCACAGCCTAGTGTACATTTCTGTTCTGTGGAGAATGCTGTCTGGCATTTTGATAATATATGATTTTAGTTATATTTGTATTTTAACACATGCATAAAAATGAATTATATGTAGCTTATCTGAACTAATGAAAACACACATACCAAATCATGTTAACTTTGTTGAGTTGTAATTTCTATCCACTTTGTACCATTTCAGAGAGATCTTGATAGAAATGCAATTAGAAAATGCAAAATACAGGATGCTCAGATTAATATATCCAAAGCTTTTCCATTTGTTTATATTGTAAATATTTTTTGATTTCATCAAATTATTTATTCATTAAAATGAATTTTTTTGTGAAGCACAGTGAGTGACAATCATTTTTATTAAGCCCTGGAAATGCTTACTGTATGATAATGTAAACATTTGTTTACCTTGTATGGATTCTCAGCTCAATAAATAATTACATACATGATAAAATCTCGTTTAATTTAATATCTCTTGGCATCTGAGTGCCTTCAACTGAACCTCTTTTCAGATTAATTCTTGTAAATACTGAGCTACCTCCATATTCTGTTCATTGTGTGATTTAGCGTCAAGCAAGCCAATAACAAAATGCCCCATCCCTACAGGTAAAAAGAAGTGAATTGTATGTTTACAAATGCACGTGCACAAAAGGGGAGTCTGCAAATTGCTCCTGCTGTGACAAAAGGGCTGATGTTGGGCTCTCAGTGCCCAAACTCGTCTCGGCATCTCTCTGCAGCCTTGGGCATGCCCTGCCACTTGCCCTTGGCCCGCTGCTCCTACCTGAGGGTAACGTGCACTTGTATCTGTGAGGATAAAATAATTCCTCTTGTTAAAAATAAATCTGATATTGCAATGACCGTGGGGCATTTTAAGGCAAGTAAATCTGTGGGATCCCATCTATGTGGGATGTTGCCAGTCCTGCCGGTGGGCAGTTTTCCATGATTAAAGCTGTTGCAACCCTGGGCATGGTTGTGCTTCCTCTTTCCCGGGAGCGCTCCGCTGGCGCTGCCCGGGCCGGAGCTGCCTCGCGCTGCGGACGCAGGGCAGGAGGGGCGGCAGGCCAGGCGAGGGAGTCCGCAGCAGCCCGAGAAGACCTGGAGAGCTTCTGCTCACCCATCAGCATCAACGAGGCAGCCCGGGCAGCGCCGATGCTCAATTCTGAGGCCTCCCAAAGCTCTGTGGGAAACCCAGCACGAGGATGCACCAGCCTGAACGGTGCAGAGGAAGATCTTGTGCAGATACCAGTCGTCTGGGATCCAGCCAACATATAGATAATGCATCAAAGTCAAACTGTTTTGAGGACCTCTAAATCTAGGAGATCCTAGCTTGGCTGGAATGGCTGACAACTTGTCAACTGCCAGTTGAAAACCTCTGCAAAATCCAGATCTGCAGACAAGAGGATTGGCTTCTCCAGAAGCTGAAAAACATCCCTTTTAAAAGAAAATTGCATTAAAACATAGTTGGCCATTACAGGACATTGCTATAAGTAGCACAGAGGTAGTGAAGAACTCGGGAAAACTGTCACAGCCCCTTAGTCGGCGGTGCTCAGGCCCACCCGGAGCGCACAGTGCCTGGTGCAGAACACGATTTCTTTGGAGAAAGAAGGCTGTAGCATCGCGAAACAAATCAAAACCTCAAACATCATATTCATCAAAACCAGCTTGACAGATCAGCTATGCTATGCTTCTTTGTAAGAACTATTGGATGGTAAAAATTCACTTCCCAACTTCTGTTCTTTGAACTATGGATCTGTGAGTCCACTTTCTCCTCATGGATTCAAGTAGTGTTATGTGGTTAGTGCACTGAAGGAGTGTTAGACAATGCAGGCCAAATAATCCCAAAAGTGACTGGGGAGTTTACTGAAATGCATCGGCGTCATAGACAATTTGTCTTAAGGACAGAGACCTTCAATGTCTGCTCGACACTATTTCACATATTGTGCTTTTCAAGACATACTTCACACTGGTGAGATTTAGAGAGAATGGAGGGTGAAAGGGGACAGGGACAGTGAGAGTTCAGCATTTCCTACTGTTTCACTGTTCATATGACTAATGTGTTTGTTCTTCTTACACAGGGTTAGTCAACCCCATATAACAGAGCCTATGTAATGTTGTGCCAAAAGGCATTCTGTGAACTGCAATGTCTTAAAACTGGAGCTAGCCAAGGAAAGCAGAGCAAGCTGCTCCCTGCCCTCCTTCCCATAATACAACTATCAATTAATAAAAATGATAGAGAAACACAGCATTCAGTAAAATATTGCCTTGGCAAGGAGAAAGATGAGGATTTCAAGAGTGAAGAACAGACAGAAAGTAAGGAACCAGCAAGGAGCGGAAGGAAGAGGTGCAGACGGAGGGCAAGCACTCCAGGAGGAGCGCGGCGCTTGGGAAAGCCCCTGGGGAGCGGGAGCGTGCAGGAGCCAACAAAAAGGAACCAGCAGGGACAGACATTTTAACTCCTCTTGAACCAGCTTCTCTCTGCTAGAACAGAGACTTGCACCGTTACGAGCCCAGTACAAGTTTCAGAATTTACAGCACATCAATCCTAGTTGGGGAGGAATAAAGGGATATTTTCCTCAATCACCAGTATATGAGAGGTGCATAAATGAATAAAGAGCCACTTAAAATGATTATCCACATATAATGTCCTATTCCTCTTCTTTCTGTGGCTTGGGGTAGAACATTTTTGCTGAGCTCTTTGGAAACTGTGGTGAGAGTGAGAGAGGTTATCACATATCTGTACCTCTGGCAGTAACTTTTCTTTATCAGCAGTGTTTCTGACAGCTTTGAGGGGTTCTTTATCTGCAAAATGTATCACTAGAAGTGTAGCTTCACAGAATACTAACCCAAAGCATAAGGACTACACATAGAAACATTACAAAGATAAACATAGAAAATGCAATGTATATAAAAACCCCTGACCCGCCCACCCACCAGGCTGAACACATTTTGGCTCAAAATGCTGCAAAGATTTAATCCTATCTAAAGGTGCCAGGCAGCATCCATGCGCCTTCCTTTTCTTTCCCCTTTAGGCTGATCAGGGCTCATCTTTCCTGTATCTGTGATGATTGATTCTCATTTTGCTGTATGTGAGTATTCTCCCAGACCTACCAAATCACCATATGTGTTATATGTCCATTCTCAATCAATGCTGGCACTTTAATAAAGCATATTAAGAGAAAAATAGATATTTTCTTCTTCAAGGGGCAGCAGCAAGGACAAGATGAGGCTTCTGGAAGGAGCTATTCCAGTTGACTCTGGTGAGCCCTGCAGAGGCAGGAAGGGTAGTAGCAATCCTAAAGGTTCTCAGCATCAGTCACTCCAAAACGTTCACACCAGCATGATCACACTTGCAATTGTTTTGATTTCTTCTTCCATTGAGAATGACTAAGAGAAAGAGAGTGAAGGATTTCAGCTCTTATTTCTAAGCTGACTTGAGCTTTAACAGCCACATTCGTTTGCAAATTCAGATGTGATTTTGCAGCAGTGCCGCTCAGCGTAGCTTCCCCAGGCAGTTGTATATTTGTCTTCAGAAGCTGCAATGGATGTAGGAATGTCTCTATAGCAGAATGATTCTGACAATGCATTTTCTTTTGTTCATGCAATTTTATCTTCATTGTTGCTTTCACAGTTATTTTAGCAACTTGGAGCTTGGTTGAACATAGAGCTTTACACTTTTCATTTTTAATGTTTACTAGTACTAATTTGAGGGGGTCTGATTGATGCTTCCAAGAAGTGAATTCTCAAAAAAGTTAGCTATGGATCTCTTAGAGGAGGCAAATGTGAGGGCAGAAAGAAAATACTCAAGGAAAAGCCAAACTGAGCCTGATTGTACTGGCGTTACTGGAGTAATGCTACGGAATAAAACTACTCCTCATTCCTGTGCAACTCCTGTCTGACATTCACTGCTCAGCTTTATTCAAAGAAAAATTAAACAAGGAAGAAAAGACAAATGTGCAGCTTAGCTTTTTTTGTCTCAATACTAATTAAGGAAGCCAGTGGTCCTTGTCATTTTTGGATGGGATACCAGTAACAAGAATTTGAAACTCATCAGACCATGTGAAAAAATAATGCAGTTTCTACTGCATTATTTATTGTAGGTTGTTTTTCACAGCCTGGACCTTGTCTGTCTGGTGGAATTAGCCCCCTGCCAGCTCACGGGTGAATTCGCGCTGCCTCGGTCTTCTATACGCGCTCTGCAGGGGCCTCTACGTGTGGTCCTATAGGAGGAGGTGGCTTGAGTCGCCTGCCCGCTGCAACCAGCCCTGCTGCTGCCAGGGCCACTCGCCCGTCAGGGCCAACCAAAGGGACCTTCTGAAAGCCAACTGTGTCTCACTCCTGACAGGTATTCACAAGCAGGAAAGCGAGTGGAAGGATGGACAGCTATAGCTTTCGCTGGTCATGTCCCCAGGCTTGCCTGGTCTAAGCCTGAAATCTGGTCTTCTGCTCCAAGCCGAAGTCGGTGTCTCCTCCAGTTGCCCGGCTGATAGCAGAGGTGCTCTGCTGGGCTGCTGTCGTCTCAGCCTTCTAGCTGAGCATGGCACCTTGAGGCAAGACCCATCGCTTACCCTAGGGTCGTGTACACCCTGTGCTGCGGGTCTCCGTCCCAGTCCTTTCACCGTATTGACATGACTTTATTCCTGGGTAGTCTGCATTTAGATAGGTAAAGAGGAGATGTGACGCTGGAGGAGGTTGAGGCGTCTTTAATACATCACCCTTTTTTTAAATAAGATTGCTTGTAGCACTCAATGCCCAAAACTGTAGAGAAGATGGGCTTGGATAATGATTGAGTGAGATATAGGTTCTTGCTGTAGCCTGTCTAAGGGAGAGCGCTGGGGGAGATTAATATCTCATGGTCACTGACAGTCTTTCCGAGTAACAGAATTTTTATTCCTGAAACTTTTCTATAGTTGCATTTTCAGTAGCAGCTAGAAGACTTTTAATTGTACCTCTATAGTCCTGATATTTCTATTTTTCTTTTTTCGTGTGTGTGAAGCTGTGCTCAGAGGCCACCATTAAAGCATAGTTTCCTTTTCCCCTATGTAAATTAATAAATACTATTGCCAGGCCAGAGTAGATACGATAGATATCTACTAGTACTACAAATGCTTACATTAGTATGTTCTTGTCTAATCCCACCTGTGCACAAAAATCAATCTGATGGTCACATACATTTTTTTATGAGACCTCATCAAGTCTTCTACATGCCAAACTTAGGAATGTTTGTAAAAAAGGTCCATAACAGTATGCTTAAACAATTTCAAATATGAGGTTACCTGTTCTAAAATGAATAGGATTTCTTAGGTGTTCAAAATTAAGTTCATGATTTTAGCATGTGGTTAAAATGAACCTAAATAGACAATGAAATCAAAAGGCCAGACTGATAATATCACAGCTTTTCTTTTTAAGCCGGGCCTGGAGACAAACTGACCCATTCACTAAGGAGAAAGGCATAGAGTTGAATAATACAAGGCAGAAAAATGGGGGCAGATAATTGGCTTTCTCTTTATCTATCCAGTATTCAGTACAGTTTACGTGCTGTCTATAGCCAATAGTTACCACCACATAAAGCTCTGCTGATATTTTTGCTATACCATGAATGGATGTTGCAGATGCACAAGAACCCTTGAGATCTTCCAGACCAACATGACTTGAGATGTTGTAGCAGGAGGTGGCATTTTGCCCTTATGAGTTGTTCTCTCAGAAGGCATCAACTGTGGACAACTCAGAAGACCGAGCACCATAATGGATCACATACTGAGTACCCATGTAACAGACTGCATTAGTAATTACAGCCCCCAAAAAGGCTGTATGCAGTCTCAGGTCACCCTCTGTACTTGCAAGTTGAGTTCAAATTATAAAGGACTGCTGTTGTGTCCCCCAGAAATTCTGATTTATATGGTATGTAACAATCAGGCTATAATATAAAGCTTACTGGGGATGAAACATCTTGAGAGTGAAATATAGTTACTGCCTTGCCCCAGGAGAAGTAGGATGAAATTTGATGTCAGTCCTTGAAGACTTCATTATCTGCTAGACTCTCTTCTTATTTTGTGTAGTTCAGCATGAACACCTGTGAAACTCATGCGCATCCAAACTTAAGGAGAGTGACCTTTGTTGTTCATATACAAGAATTTCTCTGGAATTATAAGCCACATAAAACAAAATGTTCATACAGTCCAGTGATTTCATGGGTTTAGTAGATCACAGCCTTATATTTTGAAATCTGCTAGATTTTTCAAACTAGGAACAGAGAAAAAAAAGGGATGTGTGTCAAGGGTTTTTTGATATTTATACATATGAGAAACAAATGTTGTACCTCTCATGAACTGCTGAGTTAAGAGGACTCAGTGGTCTCTTTATAACAGTGAAATGTTGACCTTTGGGTCAGCTTTAATGTTCTTCAGTCCTGCTCTTCTCTGTAAGTGACAGATTGAGGCACTAAATATGTTTATCCAAACCATTCTGAGGCAACTCCCTTTATTACGCAAGTTCAGAGTGACCTCATGGCAACAAAAAATAGTCTTACCTAATATTAGAAAGTCTGTTCCCCGGGCTTTGTCCACCTTGGCTTTTCCTTTCTGTACAATAGACTCACACACACCCCTTCTGTTTTCTTGCAGAATTTAAAATAATAATCTTCTTTTCATTTTGAATGTTTACATTCCCCATCTGAAAACAATCAGCTTTGAGCAAATCCTCAGAGGCAGCACAACTAAAAAGCGTCTGCTAAAGGCTTACAACTCTTTTGTTTCATTAGACTCAATTTGTGCATACACTGGCCTTTTCCCAGTGGAATTTGAGCAAAACACAAGTCAACCCCCCAGACTAGATATTCTTCACATCCCAGCACTTAGAGCCTCCCTGTACCATTCAGGCTCTGTCTAGAGCAAGAAAACAGTACTAGTCTGCATCTCTTTCAATGATAATAAATGAGCAAACTGCTATCATTTTGCCTTCTGTCTTCTTTGGGCTGCCGAATGTGGAGCTATAATCCCAGTTTGACAGGCAAAAAGATCAGTGAGTTGCAATAGTTTTGAATAAAAGCTTTTAGAGATATTAACCTGTACCTTGTTTCTACCTGATGATGCAGTTTGCCTAGTCAAATTCTGCTTCCCGTCTTTGTATTTGTCCCTTCCTCACTATTGCCTGCTACTCTATTGCCTATTTCCTCTGACACGTATTCTGAACCTCTGACCAGACTTTGAGGGTCAGTTTGTGGTCATCCTGTGTCTGTTTTGGCAGACAGCTTTGCCAGCTGCTTGTTCCCCAGCTGAGACTCCAGTTTTTGCTGACAGCATTGCTCTTCTTTCTGCTATTCTGCCACAGCCATCCAGCCTGGGACACAGCTTCATCTGGTAGAGGCGGACAGAGTTTTATTGGTTTGGAGGATTTGTCTTTGGTGTTTTTAAATAGAGCGTTCTCCATCCTTCCCCAAATCTCTGCTGTGAATGCTCTCTCAACACTCACACTTGCTGAATGAGATTTCTATTTAGCCAAGACTTCCATGAAAAATTAGATACTCTCTTCCACTTGGTACTGGTAGTATAATTGTAAATTAATTTGTTACACTTCATCTGGGCTACTGAGATATAAATTGATCAAACTTTGCACATAAAGCTACTAACTGCTCTTTGTAACCAAGCACTGAGAACAAGATTGCAGTGCAATTTTCCATAATCGGCCGTGTCAAACGTGCCGAGGTTATGCTGGTTACCTCCTCGAGGCAGCCAGGCAAGAGCAGCATCTTCCCACTACAGCTGATAAATGGCTACATGATTTGGCACCAGATTATTCAAGCAGACAAATTAACTTAAAATATTAATACATTCAGCAGCCGGTCAGATAAATTGCTTGTTCTACAAGTGCCAGTGTGGTCACAGGGGCGAGGGGGGTTTGCTTCTGCTCTCAAGAGTCCTAGCATGGAGAGCAATGCACAGCCAGGCCAGCAAGCCCATCAATCAGCTAACAAAGTTGGCAGCAGTTTAATGGAGCTTCATTTCTGTCTGGAAAATAGAAAAAGACTTGACCAACCTGGCTGGGGCCTACCAGGATTGTCAGGGAGCTATATTTCAACTGAAACGCACACGCCAAGGCTCTGACTCGGCCATTTGAACCATAAGCTCCTCTCCAAGGCGCCTGCTGAAAGGCCTCCTTCCCCAAGGCTGTTTTCTTGCAGTCCTCCTAGAGAGGGCAGCAGACCCTGTCCTGGCACAAGGCGTCTTCATTAGGGGTCTGTCGTTCTCCACAACTGCAGAAGGTGCAAAAAGGGCCGCTGCCACCTCACCTCTTCCCTTACACATTTTACACACAAATCCTCTTGGGAGTGATGAACTGAAGCCTGCTGGATAGGTCCACTACCTCCTCAAGTAACGGTAAAAATTGAGGACATGGAATAATTGAGTTATTATATGTAAAAAGATTATTTTAATATGTATACACACATATATACATGTAAAGTATATATTAAGAGTTTAAATTACATTTGAAATGTTCTTATCAGTTAATGAGCTTGAAAATCTCTGGATAGCTTCAACTTGTTTCAGCTTTCAAACTTTTGCCCGCTTATGTATTCAAGTGTTTTCTCAAAACCACTAATACCAGAGTTGACTACAGAATTGGAAGCAAATCTATCAGTGTAGCATACCACAAGATCAAATGAAATAAAGGGAGGAATGACATTACCACACATGACATGATATCCACTGCATGAAGTAATCATTGTGTTCTTTGTATTCATTTAATTGTCTGGATGTAGAGCTTCAAAAACCACTTCTATTAAAAAAGTATTTGAAGAAAGCCTTTGGGGCTGAAAACAGAAGCCCCATTGACTGCTGCAACACAATCAAGATAAGATTATAAGCATAAATTCTGTGTTCAACAGGCAGAAAATGCATTTATAATTTTATCATTGTACTCACGGCTTCATTACAATTTATATCTTGGTTGAGTAAAAATACATTTTATATACAACATATGGCACAGAATTAAGCCAATCAGGAAACATCATTTGTGTTCTGGGCGCCAAAGCAATTTCATAAATTATGCAATATATTTTGTCAGTAAATTTATATATGGGAAAGTCATTAACATCACAAATCATACCTTATGCTGTATATGTTAGCATGTTTTTATTATAACTCACAGGTATATGGCTCTGAATATATTTCCCATGGCAAAGAAGTATGTGCTTTCCCTTTATTTTCTATTTGATTCACCTTTCAGAAAATGTTTAATGTTTCTTATTTACTGGGAAAAGCTTGTTTTGCCCTAGGATTTCAAATTAATTGCACTGTTCTGCTCAATAGACCCACAAAATCAATTCAAGTGTATGGTGTTGCCCTCGATGTCTGTGTGCATGTGTCTCCTTTTCTCTCTTTTTGAATCATCATTTCATGGCTTTATCTACCTTCCAATAGCTAAACCAGCTTCCTGAATAACACCTACACCTCAGTGGTGTCTTGTGATGTCTAAGCTCACTTCCTCTCTAATTTTTGTCCTGCATTTTTCACATTTTTCATGTGATTCATCTCCCACATGTAGTACACCCACCCGCTGTCCCTGAGCCCAAGGCCCATGTTTTGAGGTCGACAGTTCCTTAATTTAGGAGTGAGCAGCAACTGTTACTTTGAATAAAGGTTTTTGTTTTTTTTTAATCTTGATGGTGAGGATGTAGTATAGATGACTTTCCTTTTAAAAATATATATTTGGTTAATCCATATATTTTACTTGATTAAGAGTTTGTCTTCCCTAAGAAGAGACCCAGTCATCAATATCTTTCCCACAGATATTCACTGTATTTAAGAGTTTTAGGGAGATATCAATCTTCAAAGCCCAGTCTTTATCAGTGAAATGCAATTGCAGTCATAGCCTCTCTCTGATTCCTTATCTTACAGGCTAAGTAACTTTGAGTCTTTAGTTAAAGCCGAGGAGAGAGATGGAAACTACCCAGCCTCGTAAGGACACTTTGCCTCCCTCTGTTGAAACAAATTTGTAGTGATGCCAACTAGAATGGCATCGTTAGGGACACGGTATAGATGTTGAAACAAATTTGTAGTGATGCCAATGTACTCAGCTAGAACGGCATCATTAGGGACACGGTATAGAAGGCATGGGTTTGGACTTGATGATCTTGACAATCTTTTCCAACCATTACGATTCTGTGATTCTATGATTCTGTGATTAACTTGAGCATTGTGCTCCCACTTCTAAGAGCGTTTTGGAGCACCTGAGGGCAGCAAAGCACCTCGCTCATTAGTGCTTCCCCTGTGCCTGGAGGTGCTGGTGCTGCAGCAGGCCTCATTTCTTGGCATGGACCCACATGGCAGGATGCTGCCATTGACTCGGTGGCTCCATGAGGGGAGCTACAGCATTGACACAAAGGTGTCCGGGGGTTAACGGCCTCCCTCATGCTCCGTCCATCCATCCACCCACCCAGGCTGCCGGCGCTGGTGCTGGCAGTGACGGGCCGAGGATGCCCGGCCCAGCTCTGCCTCCTGGCAAGGCGGCTCTGCATGATGAACAGCATGAGCCAGAAATTGTGGCAAATTAAAAAGCTTAATTCATGACGCCGCATAATTCCAGGCGCTTAGCAGGTGCAACGCTACTTGCTTATTTGTAAACCAGAAGAGGTAAAGTAGAGGCAATCGCGCCCTACTGGGAGGAGGTGAGGGATTTAATCAGGGCCTCGCGGTTCCTCCCCAGTGCAGGAGTTCCCAGGGCCGCCGGCCGCGCGCCGCCCACC